>QEPC01000864.1:1830268-1862914 GCA_003113815.1 Sphenodon punctatus
CCCCTTCCCTCTAACCACCCCTCCTACCCCCCCACCCTTCCTCCCTAGCCCTGAACAAAAAAGAACCCCACCAAAATGTCCCCTGCCGCGCCCTTAACCCTGAACAGAAAAACAACCCCTGCCACAAAAACTCCCCAGAGTCCCCGGCGGCCCCGAAGTGCTGGGCTTTATAGCCCTCCAGCCACTTCTGGGTGGGGCAGGGGACAAGCTGGCCCTCACGGCCGGCTTCTTCGATCCCCCTCACCCCCCCCAACACGCACAGGTCTCCCCCCCCCCCCAGCTAAGGCCCCATGCACCGGTTGCCATGGACACGTGGTGCGTGGTAGCCAAGCGTCCCTGTCTGGGGCCGGCTTCCCCATCCCACTGGGGCAGGCAGGATCCAGGGAACGCTGGGCTGATGCTGGAGAGGGGGCCAGGGACTTGGATGATGGGCTAGAGCAGGGATTGCAATCAATTCACCTCCTGAGCTGCCCCCTTCCCCGGTCTAGGTGTGAGGCAAGGGCTCCGGTGTCTAGGGGGTAAAGCCACCAGCGGGCAGAACTTGCAGCAATGCCCATGGCACGGCCATGGAGCACACGCCCTGGTGCAATTGGGGAGACAGAGGCAGAGAGAGTATATTGGGACACAATCCACAGTCCCCCACCTTTGTCCCAGCCCCCTGCAGGGACCCACGTTGGCACCGTGGGGGCACTGCCACCGTGGGGTTATGCAGGGGGCCGGGATGAAGGAGGGGGACTGCCCTTTGATCTTCTTTCTTCTGTCTTCCTCCTCCAGTATCCTCCCACACCCTTCCAGTTTCTCCTGCGTTTCCCCTGGAACCTACCCCAACTTGCCTTTCTTCCCTGCCTCCACCCTCCTCTTTGCCACCCCCATCCACTCAGCTGCGGCTCCTCCCCTTCCTGCAGTCACCATTTTGAAAGGCACACAGTCACCAGGGGAAACTTGGTAGGGGCATTAAGATCAGTCAAAATCCCCCACCCCCACTCATGGCTCTGTGCCATTCAAAATGGTGGCTCCAGGAAGGGGAGGAGCCGCAGCTGAGTGAGTGTGGGGCATTGGGAATGGAGAGGAAGGGGGAAGGGCATAGAGATCACTTCAAATCCCCCCTGATGGCTCTGTGCCATTCAAAACGGTGACTGCAGGAAGGGGAGGAGCCGCAGCTGAGTGAGTGTAGGGCATTGGGAATGGAGAGGAAGGGGGAAGGGCATAGAGATCACTTCAAATTCCCTCTGATGGTTCTGTGCCATTCAAAACGGGGACAGCAGGAAGGGGAGGAGCCGCAGCTGAGCGCGTGCAGGGCATTGGGAAGGGGGGAGAGGGACCCCATTTGGAAGGGGAAGGTGTATGGAGATCAGCTCACCCCCCAAATGGTTAGGGGAATGGATCTCTGAGCATCCCCCCCCACCCCAAACCCGTCGCTCTTACCCCACCCAGCTGGTTAGCTGGGCAGGGAGCCTGGGCTTCGTTAGCGATGCAAAGCTATTGATTATGGAAATTGCCTCCAGCTGGGCTGCGCTTGGTCCAGCAGGGCGCTAATCGCTGCCAGATCTGGCTTTAATGGCCCCTCCGCATCAACCCCGTGGCCTTGTTAACCCTCCCTGGAGGTGGCAAATTGACCCCAGCTGCTGCCCCCTCCGAGCAGCCAAGCTGTTCCTGGCCATCCCCCCTGCCCCCATTGCTCCCATTCCCTGGGAACTGCGGGCTCCGTCCCCTGCCGAGGAGGCTTTGGAAAGAAACCCAGCTCTGCGCAGCGTCCTGCCCAGCGCAGGGGATAACCCCAAAGAGGGGCCCTGCCTCGGCGGTAACCCTACCCCCAAAGGCTAAGCCCAGACCAGGCCCCTCGGAGCAGGGCAGGATTGGCTTTCCAGATCAGGACCAGAATTCCCTGTGCCCCCCCTGTCCCCATCTTTCTGCCCTCATTTCTCTGCTATGTTCCTGCCCCCCCCCATTCCCCCTGCCCATTGGGCTGCCCCAATAGGGCAGACCCTTCAAGGGCGCGGGGGCTTTGCGCTGCCCCGCCCCCCCCGTGGGAGAAGGGGGACACACAAGTGCTAGCGGTGCGGTTGCTGCGGCAACCGCGGCGTAAGGTCACGCGCCGGCAGCCTCGCACCGTGAGACTTACCGGGTGCCATGTTGTTGATCGCCGCCCGAGCCTCAGGCGGCGGGGAAAAGCGGAGCACGCGGCTGTGCTCCCCGAGCGTCCTGTGCGCGGCCTTTTTTCTAGCGGCAGCCTGCCACGCACCCCTTCCCCTCGGCCCTTCCCCAGTCCAACGGGGCGGCCTTCAGGAGCCTTCCAGTTCCTCTCCCTGCCCCCTGACTCCTTCCTCAGAGGCGGGCGGGCGGGCGCGGCTGCTTCGGGCCCGTTGAGCCCTCCCCCCCGGTTCTTCAGTGGTTGGCTCAGCTTGTCCACACTCGTCCCCCTCGGAGGCAGCGGGCTGGACACGGGGGCAGGTGGATGAACGTGATTAGGCACCTCTGCTGTCATCCTCAGCTTCCCCCCCTGCTGAGCACGGCCGTGGGGTAGGAACAGCGCACGCCGGGGCACGGTGCAGCCTGTCCCAGAAACTAGGCGTGTGGTGTCGGGTGTCGGGTGACGGTTTTTGGGTTAATTGACAGGGGGAGGTAAGTTACATGTACCCACAAGCGCGCCCAAATGGCAAAAGGGGGTGGGAAGAACAAGGGCACGACCCTGGAAAACAAGGCCCCTGCGAAGAAAGCGAAGCAGGGGCCGCCGAGCGGGGGCTCTGCGAATATGGGGGTGCCGGCCAACCCGTTTGTGGCAGCGCTAGATGCCCTTCAGGCCAGGCTCGGGGGATGTGAGGCAGCCCCCCCCCCGCACTCATGTTATCCCTATTCCATCTGCGGGGGCCTGTCCTGTGCCTGGCGCTGGGCCCCCTCCACAACGGGAGGGGGAGGCGCAGCTGCGGTCCCCCCTTCTCGTTACAGGCAGGAGAGCCCAGAACGGCGCGCCGGTGTGGAGCTGCGGCAGGTGGCACACGACGGTGCCGCGACCCGCGAGATGAGGCTGCCCGGCGGGAACTTGCAAGGAGAACAGACAGACCAAGGTGCGCCACTGGAATACGGAACCCAGCTCCTCCAGCAGGGGAGGCAGGAGCAATCGCAGGCGATCCTGCAGCGTAGGGATGCGCTAGAGAAGGCAGTGCGCGACGCCAGCGAGGCCGTGCCAGCAGGTGGAGAATGCGGGTCCTGAGGTTTCCCGCCTACAAATGCAGGGCAACGTAGTGAGTCCATTGCTGCTGGGGGGAGGGGGCAAGCATTTCCCACCAATGTTATAGCGCTAATCTGCCTGCTAGATGGGGGTGGACGGGCACCTGGGTGCCGCGGCCTGATCAGCAGGGTACCCAATTGGGCGGGTGCTGCCAACTGGTGAGCATGGCTGTTCGGGCCGCGTCATCTCAGCCTTGAGTGGGGGCATCGACGAGTCACTGTGGGTCAGTCGCCAGCTCTCTAGCGGCTTCACAGGTGTGCGATCAGGGTGGCCCCCCGGTTCAGGGGCAAGCACCGGCCGCCCCCCTGCAGGGCTGGGCCTCGAAGGCCTGGCGGGTGTGGGCCCCACCAATCGGACGTTGCTCCCATATGCATGCGCGGCCACTCAAGGAAGGCAGGAACTGCTGCCGCTCACAGGGGGTTACGCAGCGGCTCCGGCTCCCAGAGGCGCACCCAAGGGGAATACATTGACGTCTTTTTACTTCTTTTCACGGAGCCCGTTCCTGATCCTGCAGCGAGGGACGAGCCTACGGAAAGGGAGCGTTTGAAGAGACCCAAGGCCAACGGGAATTGGTCCAACTGGTTGGCCGCTTTCACAATCTTAATGGGAGTGATGACTGAGAGGTTTCCCGGCAGGGCAAGGGAACTGATCAAGTATCAGGACATTGTCAGGCGGGCATTCAACACCGGGCACTCGGGGTCGTGGCTCTGCTATGACAAGGCCTTTCGGAAGCGGGCAGCTATTACCCCGGGCATGCGTTGGGCCGTTTATGCACAGGACCTATGGTTGGCATGCATGCACAATGCATTCGTGTCCCAAGAGCTGACCGCGGACGTGCGCTTGTTAAGGGAGGGGTGGCGCCAATGAATGATCCCTTTCGGACAGATGGGCGCCGAACCCCATCGCGGGTTGCCGTGTGCTGGGAGTACAATGGGTCAGGGAGGGGCTCCCGCTCCCCTTGCCGCTTCAGGCACGCGTGTGCCGATTGCAACGGGAACCACCCAGCGACACAATGTAGCCGGCTCAAAGGAGGGAATAGAAATAAACAAGGGAAGTACCCCCCAAGTGGTAAGGGAAGTGGGGCTAATAAGGGTGCGAACGCCGGTGCGCCATGAGGCGCTCCAAAGAGCGCTTCGTGACTGCCCCGAGCGGAGCACCGTGGATTATGTTCTGCAGGTTTGGTCTTAGAATCCCAGCGGTGCGAGTTCAAATTAGGCAGCGGGCCAACAATCTGAAATCGGTAGTGGGACGGGAGCACTTGGTGCACGCCAAACTCCTGAAGGAAATAAATGAAGGTAGGGTGGCGGGCCCCTTTGTTCGGCCCCCAATGGAGGAATCACACGTATCGCCAATAGGCATTGTGCCAAAAAGAACCCCGGGTGACTTTCGCCTGATCCGTTGTCACCTGCCATACCCAAAAGGGGACTCTGTCAACGACGCAATTCCGGACAAGCTGGGGCTCAGTTCGGTACGCTTCGTTCGGCCAGGCGGTGGAGATGGCCAGAGCATGTGGACAGGGGGACACTGCTGGCCAAATGTGACATCAAGTCAGCCTTCCGTTTGCTTCCGGTCCATCCGCTCGATTTTAAGCTGTTGGCTTTCAGTTCCAGGGCATGTTTTATTATGAGATGGCGATGCCTCTGGGGTGCGCGATTTCTGTGCCACCTTGGAGAGTTTCAGCACGCTCCTCGAGTGGGTGGTCCGGCATCGAACGGGATCCAATAATATTATCCATTATATCGATGATTTTTTGTTCATTGGTCGGCCTGGTACACAGGACTGCGGGTATCTATTGGGGGTTTTCGAGTCCATGGCGGAGGAGCTCGGCGTTCCTCTCGCCTCGGAAAAAACAGTCGGACCTGCGACGTCACTGACCTTCCTAGGTATAGAAATGGATTCCATGCTGGGGGTGTCACGTTTGCCTGAGGATAAGGTAGCTTCCCTGCGGGGTGCAGTGCAGACATGCTTGGCAACCAGGAAGGTTACAGCTAAGCAACTGCAGTTTTTGCTTGGCTCGCTTAATTTCGCATGTCGGGTTGTGGCCCCGGGTCGAGCCTTCTTGTCCCGATTATACAGGAGATCTTCCTCAGCATTTACCACATCAGAGTTACGGCAGGCATGCGAGAGGCTCTCCTGACGTGGAGCATGTTCCTAGCCGATTACAACGGTGTCAGTTTTTGGAGGCGGCTGTTGCAGCCGGAAGCTGAACTCCAAGTCCAGTCTGATGCTGCCGGGAGCATTGGTTTCGACCTGTATTTCGGAGGCAGATGGTGCAATGCACCATGGCCGGCTGAATGGTTTTCGCTGAGAATCACCAGGGACCTCACCTTCCTAGAGTTATTCCCCATAGCGGTGGCTGTCCGTCTGTGGGGTCAGTTTTTTTGCAAACCAGGTTGTGCTCTTCTGGTGTGACAACCTTGCTGTGGTCCAACTGATAAATTCAATGTCATCTAAGTCAGCCCGGACCATGCGGTTGGTGCGGAAATTTGTGTTACAGCGCCTCCGATTTAACATTCTGTTTGTGTCCAAGCACGTCCCGGGAGTTAGCAACGGCATCGCCGATGCTCTCTCTTGTCTTCGGATGGACCGTTTCCGCCAGTTGTCTCCAGAGGCACAACAGCATCCGGAGGTGGTTCCGCAGGACATCTAGACTCTTGGATCATAGAGTTATTCCAATCTGTCCAGGGCTCCCTGGCTCCCAGAACTCGGGCAGCTTACGCGAGAGCTTTCACCGAATTTCAACAATTTCGTGTCACAAGGGGTTGGCCCTTAGGTTTTCCCATCCCAGAAGCCCAATCACTGCAATTCGCCATGGCCCTGCGTAGGAAGGGCCTTTCCTCCAACACCATCGGGGGGGGAACTGTCGGCGTTGGCTTTTGTTAGTGGGTTGACAGGTTTTCCTTCACCGAACCAAGGTTTCTTTAGCCGCTGGCTAGGCCAGACAGCGCGGCGGCCACCTAGACAGTAGATTGCCTATCACCCCAGAGTTACTCATGCGCATTGTGGCTGTCCTCCCCGGGGTATGTTACTCTTTATACAAAGCCCAGTTAGTCGAGGTGGCATTTAAATTGGCCTTCTTCGGGGCTTTTTGAGTCAGTGAGCTGACCGTGGAATCCTGTGGATCTCGGGAGGGCTCAGTGGTCTCTGTGGAGGACACTCACATTTCGCCGCTAGCTCTGCAGTTAATTCTGAGTAAGTCTAAGGCAGATCAGAGGGGAGCTGGTCATACCATCACGTTGCAGCGTGCAGGCGACCCCTTGCTGTGTCCGGTGGCTGCAGTAATAAATGACTTGGCTATTTGCCCTACGGTATCCTGATGGGGCGTGTCTAACCCACCACCAGTTTTCGGCAGTCCTTGGGGAATGCGTCTCCCTCCTTCATCTTTCTCCCCTTCATTACGGGTCTCACTCATTTCGGATCGGCGCTGCCAGGTNCACACACACACCCCCATCGATTGGTCCCTTATTCTTCTCCTCAGAAAGATTCCCCCTGTCCCTAAACTAAGCAAGTGCCCCAGACACTTCTCCGCTTCCTGAATCAATGTCTCCCTGTCTCTCCCTGTGTGCCCCTTCCTGTCTCCCCTCACTGTGTCTGCTCTTGATTTTTAGCCCCTCAGAGCAGGGACCAGGGATGGGGAACCTTTTCCTACCTGCGGGCCATGTTGAAAATTAGAACAAGCTCCGAGAGCAGCATAGACGTTGGAGGTGTGTGGAGGTGCTTATTTGTGGTTGTACTCAAGGAAAGGAGGGTCTGGTTCGTGGATCTGTCCCCCATCCTCGTGTGCACGCCCGCCTCTCTGCTCCCTTATCCTGTGCTTGTTTTTTCAGTTCTTGGGAACGGGGGACGGCTGGATCCAGGGGCCAGATCCAGGAACTAGAAAGGGAGCTACCTACAAATGTGCTGCCGGTCACATTTGTCCCCTGGGCCTGCAGTTCTCTGCCCCTGCTCTGTAATCACGACTGTTCACTGCCAGGTAGGATGGCCACCTAGGTACATTTTTAAGGAACACTTACAAAAACTACATGTTGCAGGGCCCTGCATTGGCATCTTAGCTGATGGGGAAACCTTAGGGAAGTCCAAGGCTTCCCTGTCCTGAGGGGAGCTTTAGGCATCAGTGCAGGGCCTGCAACATGTATTTTTGCTCCTTAAAAATGTGCCTAGGTGGCTGTGGAACTCCCTGCCACTGGAGACCCGTTTGGCCCCAGATCCGACGCCGTTGTAAGACGTGGCTGTTCTCCCTGGCCTTTGATGGGGGGAATGGGTTAGGGTGAGGGGTGGTTTGGGATATTTTAATTCCTCCTTGTTTTTTTTATCGATGAATTGTGAGCCACTCAGAGCTGCCTGGGGTGGGATGGGCGGGGTAAGAAATTTAAAATAAATAAATAAATAAACAATAAATCCTAGAGCCAGATGCATTGCTGCTGCTTTTTTTTTTTTTTTTTTTTTTTAGGGGGTGGGGGAGACAAGCGCTATAATATTTAGTGGATTTTTTTAATTGTTTGACTTTTAATTGGGTTTAGGGTGGCCAGATATGCACATTTTACAGGACACTTATGAGAAATACAGGTTGCAGGGCTGCATCGGCTCCAACGCAGCAACCTGCATTTCTCATGTGAGTTATTTTCTCTCTCTATATATTTTAAGCTACTCTGAGTCCCTGGGGAGAAGAGTGGGGTAATAATTAATGATACATAATTCATCATTAATCATTCATAATCAAAATCATCCAGTGCTGATCACTGTTTGGGGTGAGCTATCGATCTGACTCAGTCTGGCAGCTCTGATGTTATTTGGGCAGGTTCAGTAGAGGTCAAAAAGCTCGGGGGGGGGGGGGACTGGCCCTCCTGTCCCCCTTCTCAAAGCGGCGTTGGGGGGGACTCAGCCTACCTTGGCCAGGCTGAGGGATAAGCGAACTCTCCAGCCCCTGGAGATTTCTATCAGCTTCTAGCTTCGGACTCTGGACGTGTTCCCAGAGGATGCTGGCCTGAAGGAAGCCAATAACATGCTGCCCCTCCAGTGACGCTGCCAGTCCCTGCATCGATTGATCAGGGACTGGCTCCCCTGTCACCCCGGGGTGCCCCCCACCCCTAATGAACGCTCCGAAGGCTATGGGGAACTGCATGCCCACGTGACACATCCCGGCCCCACCTGCGGCCCCCCGGCATTGTGCTAACCCTGCTGGGAGCTGATTGGCAGCGAGAGGCCAAGGTGAGACCCCCAATTATCTGGCGGATCAATGGCTGCTCCTCAGCGCACCCCGGCACCGCCAGGCCACCTGCACCAGGCACACCGGCTTATTAGCTTCATTTAGCGCTGCTCCCCAGGGGGGTGTCTGCAATCTCGCCCTCAGCCGGGGAGGCCAAGCCCCTGGTCCCAAGCTGCTGTGGCTCATTAGGGCCTATTGACCTGCAGGCCTGAATCAGCGGGCGGCGGAGAGGAGGGTGGCAGCCACAAAGACACAGAGGCCTGTCTGCCGGGGCAGCTCCCGTCCAGAGGCTGCCTGCTCACGGGACCAGGCCCAGCTCCGATCTAAGGCTGAGAGCAAGGCTGAGCAGCCGCGCCCTGGGGAAAAGAGAGATGGGGTGGGGCGGGGTGTTGCCTTCCCCTGCAGCGCGGTGTGATTCGCTTCAGGGTTCTTGTGTAAGATTGTTCCCTGCTTTTTCAGGCATTGGTGCAATCGGATCCCTCCCCATCTCTGCTTGCGGCAGATGTTCCTTACAGGCTCCATTTCTTGGGGTGGGGTTTTGTGTGCAGGCAGCCCGGGGTTGGGGAATCCTACATCAGTGCAGGGGAATGGACTAGATCCTGGAACTCCCTCCCTGGATACATCCGTCCGTTCTGCTCCTTCCTTCCCAGCTTCCAAATCCTTCCTGAAAACCCACCTCTCGTAGAGTCAGACGCTAGTTCCCTGTAACTAAGTGGAGCACGTGTGCCTGCGACTTCTCAGCCTCATGAATGTGCTCGCGACTCTCCCGATGTTCGCCTCTCCCTTCTCTCCCCATCCCTTGTCTCTTAGATTGTAAGCCCCTTGCGGGCAGGGACCTGTCTATAGCTATTCATTGTACAGCACCGGGTACATCGCTGGTGCTAAATAAATAAATGAATTAAATATCGCCTGTTAGGCGGGGCGATATGAATTTATTAACTTCCAATTTGTTGGTCATACTTAGTGATTGATTGGTTCTTAGTGATGAACTCTGCCCTGGAAAGTCTACTACGGCTGCTTTTAGACGTGTGCAGCGCACACGCAGCATCAAATCATGCCGCGTGGAAAAATCCCGCTTGTGGGATTTAGGTGCATCATTTCATGCATTAAAGCTGGTTGTACATTCTTTTAAAGCCACAAATTAAATACCCGCAGGATTTACATGTGGCGGGATTTTATGCTGCGTGGGCACCTCGCATATGTTTAAAAACAGCCTTTTTGCTCAGATCACAGTGTTCTGTTGCCTAAGTCTCCAAAACTAGAATCAGCTGAGCCGGCCTGGTTCGACCACAAATGCCAATTATTTAGAAAGGCTGTAAATAAGGCTGAAAGGTGGATTAAGTTCGATAAGTCTGCTCAGATAGTGGCTGCTTTAATTGACATCAAACGTGGATACAGAAAATTGCTCAAATCTACAGAATTAGCCTACCACCGCTGCTGGTGGTCCCATTGGAGCTAAAGGGTCGTGCTGTGTTTTGGAAACCTTGGGTTCCTGGGAATCTTATTTTTCTCCCAGCCAAATATTTCAAATGCCACACGGTAATCTCATTTCTCTTCAATTTTTAATAAAGTATCTGACAGTGTTGTTAGGATATCTCAACAACAGCGGTTCTGTCAACGTGTCTACTTTACCTGTTTGGCCCTTGGTATCTAAAGCTCAAATCGAGTCTTTGATTTTTGCAATTGCCCATTAGTAAAGGCCCTGGAGAAGACTCTTTCTTGGGCAAATTGTTCCGAGAAAATGTTGATTGGTGGGCCCCAATTATAGCCAAATTATTCCATTATATTAATCAGACGGGTCGTACACCTGGAAGGTGGAATCAGAGCATAATAGTCCCTATTTACAAAAAGGGGGGACCGTAATATGCCCTCGAATTATAGACCTATAAGCCTAATTGATATACTAGTCAAATGCTACGCAAAATATTTGCTAGAAAAGATTCAAAAGCTGTGCCTTAGCCAATCAAGGTTTTGTCGAAGAACTAGCTGGCTTTAGGGCTGGATGATCATTGCTTTACTTTAGCCCATCTTGTCTAAATTAAATATGTACACTGTCACATTAGGAAAACCAGGCTTTTTGCCACTTTTGTTGAGTCAGCATTCGATACGCTAAACAGGGATCTGTTATGGGCAACATTAGCTGCTTCTAATATAGATAAACGTTTGATTTATTTGGTTCAGGCACTTTATCAAAATACGACACTTAAGGTTAGATTATCACAGGCTGGTCTACTGTCCGATCCCATTAGGGCAACAAACAGGGTTAAATAAGGATGTGTTTTCTTCACCCTTTTTTATTGAATTTCTTTATTAATGACATTGTAGCTAGACTACATGATGATTGTTACTCTCCTTCCGGACTAGGAGGCAGATCTGTAGCCCCTTCTTTGGGATGCGGACGGCATGGTATCGCTGACTGCAACGCCATTAGGCCTGAGAAGGTCACTGGATGTATTCAGTAGGGTTTGTTCGGATAATCAACTTTCGATAAATTACGCTAAAACAAAAGTCATCGGTTTTGCCAAAAGAGCTACTTTTTAGAACTGCGACTTGAACTCCATTCAAATGGAACAAGTTAGAAGTTATAGATACCTAGGAATTGTATTCTCTGCTTGGCAGGACCATAGAAAATCGATTCAACGAAAGGCTGAGCAAACTTGGAATGGGGTTACCTGCTTTTGGCGGACAAATGGGGGAGACTAATGGCCTCAGCCCTTGAAATTTTGAGATGTAAGATTCACTCTCAGGTTCTCACTCACACTCCATGAAACTCATGGGTGGCAAGTTTAAAACGAATAAAAATAATTGGGTTGTGGAATCTACTGCCAGAGGCTGGGGTAAGGGCCAGTACGATAGCTGAGTTTAAAAGAGGGTTGGACAAGTTTCTGGAAGATCGGTCTGTTAGCCAGACAGAATCAGGGAACATGATGGGAGCTGGGGGGAAACAACAGGGAATGGATCCCCCATTGCAACCTGTTGGGTGCTTCTTCCATGCCACTGTGACTGGCCACTGTCGGAGACAGGATGCTGGGCTAGATGGACCATTGGTCTGACCCAGTCTGGCACTGACTATGTTCTTTACGGTGCTACATTGTGGGGTCATGTTTCAATGATGGAACTTGTGGCTGTTCAGAATAGACTATTAAAAACTATTCTCGGGGTTCCTAAATTCACCCCCAATGTTTTTGTCAGTAAGATTCCACTGAGGAGGGCCTTGACACTCGTACGGTTTCCAGCTGATGCCTACAGCTGTCCTGGATGGTAGATTTAACAGTGTTTCATACTGTTTAAGACTGTGCCCGTGTGGAAATGAACAAGGTGAAGACCTGCTTCATTATTTATTTGGCTGCTCTGTTTCTCTTGGGTTACGTACTAAGCTTCTAACTCCTGTTCGGTGCAGTACGGAGTATTAGTCTAGAGTCCAAAGGCTTCTCTATTTGTTCACAAGTCACAACACTCATATGATCATTAGAATGGCTACTTTGGCTAATGCTTAACTCACCAGAGGAAAACCATTGCCACTGTTTAGGTGATATATTTTACTTTTCTAGAACTACTAGTTGGTTCCTTTTCTTTTTCTTTTAATGCATATATTGTATGTGTATTTTATGTATATTGTTTTTCAACTTACTATATTGCCATAGCTTATGACTTCGGCAAATAAATGTTATCTATCTATCTATCTATCTATCTATCTATCTATCTATCTATCTATCTAATAATTAATAATAATGGCCGTTGAGTTACCTTCCAACCCTAGGACTCTCTGGGTATCTCGAGCCATCATTCCCTAGTTGCCTAACGTGTAGGCCAGCATTACCTTTGCTCATCCAAATCCAGAAACTAGCCACAGAGGGAACACAGGTTTGGTGAGCTTTGTTCCCTGGTTGGCAGACCCGCTGGGCAACTGGAAACATATCACAGAATCAACCTCTGTTCAGAAGCTAGGATTTGTGCTTGTCAGTTTCACCGGCAGAAGCTGTGACTTGGAATGGGGATCTGTGTCTTGCCCATTTCACTATCAGGAAGTTTTGCCTTGTCAGTTTCACTAACAGAGAGCTAGGCCTTATCAGTTTCACCTGCAGGGAACTGGGCTTTGTCAGTTTCACCAGCAGGGAGCCAGGCATGTCATTTTCACCAGTGGTGCTCTCTTCTTCACTATGTTACCACCCAATGATCTCCCACTACTGGTCAGAGTCCATCGAGCAGCAGCATAAACACAGAACTGCATGAACTGCTAGGCTTTATCACAGGTTCTCTCAACTAACTCCCTGCCGGCCTAGGGACAAGACACTTCCCTGCCCTGTGCCTCAGCTTCCCTCTCTGTAAAATGGAGGCACTGAGCCTGGCTTTGTTGGGAAGCTGGCATTGTTAGCGAGGGTTATATTTACCCAAAGCTTCCTCTGGGAAGTGGCAGCATCAAGCAGAGAATGTGAAAAGTACCAGGGCTTTCCCAGGGGCACCTCTTCCAGATCTGGACACTGTCACTGTTCTTCAAGACACCACCAAGTGTTGGCTGCAGAAGCACCAGCTGCAGCCCCAGGCTCTTCCTGGGGGGGGGGGGGGGGGCAGGAACTGCTGAGAACAGGCAGAAAGGGGGCTGCTATTGATTTTCTTTCTTTCTCTTCTTCCAAAGTGTCCAAGAAGCACGGAAGTTTGTGTTCCCCCTGCCTGTGCGGATTTCAGCACCCTGGGCAGAGCTCCTGTGAGGTGGGGGCTGGCACGAGGAAACTGCTGCTGGAAACTATGAACTAAAAATAAACATGATTTCTAAAGGGTTTTTTGGCTTTCCAGTCACTTCAAACATCCCCTTGCGGTGGCTGGTGCCAGAGAGGTCCTTAGGAACCGCAGGGGCCAGTACAAAACTGCAGGTGGGGGCACTCAGAAATCCTAGTGAGGCCCCTCCTAGCCCAGGGCCCATTGCAGGTGGGGGCACTCAGAGACCCTGCTGGGACCCTTCCTAGTACAGAGCTCATTGCAGGTGGGAGCACTGAATGAATGATTATTTATTGTCTAGCCAAGGCTTTTACAAAATTAAAACCAACACTGTAAAATACAATACAAAAAAGAACAAAGAATAGTAACACAACAGTCAAACAAAACAAACCCCCCCTTCCTTAGGTAGTGCCTCCTTCATTAATAGAAGCAAGAGAGGTGATAAGTAACCTTGCCCAGTAACCTATGTCTAGTTCTTCCCATCTCATTGGGTAGAGCCTCTTTCCCCCTCCAAACTCCAACTTAAACTTCCTGGACACTGGCCAGCCTCCGAACGGGCTTGGCAGAGTCTAGGATCCAAAGCCCCCCTACTTAGGGGGCATTGAATCCCTCAGTAACAACTTCACTCCTTTTAGAGGCTGCCCCCTGTTTGCCCCCCAGGCCAGCCACAACCCAGTTGCCTGTGCCCGCGTGGGTCCCCAAGTGATCAATCAGGGAGGCTTGGGTAGGGGTGCGGACCTCTGAAAGCTCCCTGATTGCAGTGAAGGTTTTCTGATCACTTGGGGACCCACGTGGGCACAGGCAACTGGGTTGCGGCTGGCCTGGGGGGCAAATGGGGGGACAGCCTCTGAAAGGAGTGAGGGCCCCCAAACACCAAACCCCGGTGACAGTGGCGAGCCAGTCCAGTACTCTGGAGTAACCCATTTGAAACCCCATAAAACACTTAAGGAGAGTGAAAACGACTGGAAAGAAACTAGTCCAGACAGACTAGTTGATTTAAAAGTGAGTCAGAAGGCAGGACGTGCACTGACCACTAAGGGCCACCAGGTGGCATCAGAGGGCTGAACCTGATCACTTAGTGCAACGCAAAGTTTTTTGTTCATCTCCGGGATAGAAAACTGAGCAAAGATGGCTCAGAGACTAACAGGGATAAAGAATATGAAGAAAGATCAGCTTATTACCGAATGCGAGGCAAGGGACATAGATCCAGCCAGTCTCACTGTAAAACAGATGAAACAGAAACTCAGGGAGCACATGCTGCAGCCACCAGAGGGGGCAGATGCCTTGCCCGACCTAGAGGAGGATGACTCTTCATCCGACGAGGAGGAGACAAGGCCTATCAGCAAAGAATACTTGGAATACAAAAAACTCCAGTGGGAACAGAGACTGGAAAGACAAAAGATGAAAATGGAAGAAAGAGAAAAAGAAAGACAAGAAAAAGAAAAAGAAAGACAGCATGAACAAAAGGAAAAAGACAAACAATGGCAGCATGAGTTGGCAGTGCTACAGCGGACAGGAGCACTGCCCCCTACAAGTTCTCAGCCAAATCCTGCTCCGACCATCCCAACCAACACAAGAGAACAGCGAATCCAACGTTATACACAGCTGATCCCACCCTTCGTCGAGAAGACGTGCATCGAGGAATTCTTCTCTACATTCGAAAAGATCTGCAAACGCAACGAGGTGCCAGCGGACCTGTGGGTGCCTGTGATCGTCCCGAGACTGGCGGGTAAAGCAATGTCCGTGTACAATGCACTAGAGGGGTCAAACACAACCGAGGGATCAAATGGGAATATCACTTTTGATTGTCTTAAAACAGCTGTTTTAGCTCGCTATGAAGTGACACCAGAAGTGTATAGAGAACGTTTTAGATCTCTTAAGATTGAGGGAATAACACACAAAGAATATGTATGCAAGGTGAAAGATGCCTTTCACAAATGGGTGAAAGGGAGGGATGCACAGACTTATGAGAAACTGTTAGAATTGATGGCGTTAGAGCAGTTTTTGAATGTATGTGCTGTACCTGTTAAATCACGGGTCATAGAGAGAAAGGTAACTACTCTGGACATGGCAGCAGAGATTGGGGATGATTATGTCGGTACCAGAGCATTATACCAATCCAAGGCACCAGAGGGGGAGGGGGAACAACCCAAACCCCAGGGGAACAAGAGGTATAACCCTGACTATAAAAAAGGCTTCCGGTCCAAACAAAACTGGGAATGCAACGAGGCAACCCAGTTGGGGGGAGGAGGCCAAGGGGGAACCAGACCCCAACAAGAAGGAGACAATAGGTGCCCAAAAGACAAGCCCGGGGGAGCATCCGGGGGAAGGTGGGATGGAGATCCCCAGGCTCAAGGGCCAAACGCATCTCAGACCTCCAGGGGGGGCAAAGGAATTGCTACCAGTGCGACAAGCCAGGGCACATAAAGAGAAACTGCCCAGACATAGAGAGTGGGGAAGAAACCTCAGCAAGGGCAGGGGTTCGCTGCATATCGGCACAGAAACCAATCCCTGAGGGGACATTGCCTTCCTACATATTCGCTGAGGTGTGGGAAAAGAAAAAGAAGCAAATGAGGGCGGCAAGGATTAACGATGTACCCTGCATTGGATGGCGGGATTCCATGGCAGACGTGACAGCAGCCTGCAGACGGGTGATCCCAGCGGAGTGGATACACCCCACTAAAACGATCCTCACAGAAGGGGTGACAGGACACAAGACAGCTCCCATTGCAGAAATAGAGTTGGAATGGGAAGGGCTGAAGGGACCCCTAGAAGTAGCGGTACTAGATGAATTGAAACAGGACCTATTAGTAGGGGATGATATACGGGGGTGGCAGAGAGCCATGGCAGCGAGTCAGGCCTGTCAGGTAGAACAGGCCAGATCCAGGCAACACCCCATAGCAGAGGAAGAACAGGGACAGGAGTCTGGGAGGGAACCGGACACCGGGGTCCAAGAGACGGTCCCCGAGGAACAGAGCCCTGAGAGACAAACTGGGTCCATTCACATATCTACCAGCCAGCAGAGCCAGCTGCAGAGTGGGGCAGAGCTCAGGAGTAATTCTCCAAAGGAGCAGCACCACCAGCCAGAGGATGAGGTTGGGGGCTCAGAAGGAACAGAGACTCTAGGGGTGGGCCTTGACGGCAGCCCTAGAGGGGAGGGCCTAAAACCCCAAGAGAAGGCAGCAAAGGAGACAGTAATCCTGGGGGCGGGCCTAGAGGGTAGCCCCAGAGCTGAGATTGGGGAGCCCAGAGAAACGGCTGCGAGGGAATTAGGGACCCAGGAGGGCAACCCCATAATAGAGGCTGTAGAGCCCAAGCAGGGGCTTGCAGGGGAAATAGTGAACTGGGGGACAGGCCTGGAGGGTAGCCCCAAAATAGAAGTTGTAGGGCCCAGAGAGGGGGCGGCAGAGGGAATAGCAACCCTAGGGGCAGCCCAGGAGGGCAACCCTACAATGGAAAGGGTAGAGCCCAAGGGGGGAACGGAGGTAGAGATCCCAGAAAGGGATGGGGTGCCCCTGGGGGGAGTAGAGACGGTGAAGCTGGAGGGTTTGACGTACCCCAGCCTAGCAAGCTCAGAGGATTTGGAGCCAGAGGGGATAGGAGACCCCAGCGGGGAGCAGCCCAGGCAGAGAGATCAGGAACAGGAGGTGGAATTCACTCCTGACTGTGGAGAACAAGTAATCTGGGGGGTGGAGAAAGCAGTTCTGCAGCCACTCCCAATCCTAGGGCAGCCTTGTGAGAGAGTGGATAGAGATACAGGGGGAGCCCTGAAGCAGAAGACAAGGGGAAAGCACCCTGGTCTGACCCTGGTAGAGGCAGCAACTAGACACCTGGAGGCCACGACTCTAGCTTCTACAGGGGCCACTGGGGCTGCTAAGGGCCTGATAAAGATCCTTTTTCAGCTGGGTTTTCCATCAGCGAGATGGGATGACAGTGGAGGAAATATCCTAGCAGAGGTAGTAGACTGTCGAGGGAATGACAAGAATTCCCTACCAGAATTAATAGAGTGCCTATGGGAGTGCTGGGGGGTTAAACATGTGCCAACCACACCCTATCTCCGGGGGAGTGACAAAACCCAAAATTATTCCCTGGACAGTTTATTGCAGGGCCTAGGGAATGACAAAGGGAAACATTATTCCCTGGACAGTGTAATGGAAGGCCTGGGAGGTGACAAAGGTGGGAATTCCCTCGCACTGACACTGGAACGCTTAGGGAATCCTTTAGACACTGGGATAGGGTATCTCTCTCCGCCTGAGGAGATTGGGCCCCAAGATAAAGAGAAACTGAGAGGAGTGTTTCTCTATCGCACAGCATTGGAGTGCACGTCTATTGTGTATATGATGGGGTACGTGTATTGTTTATTAACCCATTTCACGGTTTCTGTAAAGGTACACAGACTGACATGTTCCAGGACTGGGATTGACCCAACCCTTCTCACATGTTCTCGAAGGGGGGGACGTGTCATGGGGGCAACACACCCATTTGGGGGAGATAACGCACTCATTTGGGGGGGATATGTGTAATGTAATATAAAGAGTAACAGATTGTAAGCTCAGTGGGAGCAGAATGCTGAAACCAGTTGCCAGAGTGGGGGAAGGTATTCCCTTTGTTATGGCAAGTGGCCACTTTATTACCAAGCAACGGCCAGGTCAGACCCGCCACCTTGATAACAATGACAATGGCCAGGACCCTCAGGAAGTGACCTCAGGCCTCCAGCGAGGATGAAGAAGGAAGTTCTTCTTCAAGAATTAACTCTCTTCCATTTTGGACTTGAACAAGTTAGCAGCTCAGGAAAGGAGCTGCTGCAAGATTGCAAACTATGGACTAAAGACTTGGCTATGAACTAAGACCGAGACAACAACTGATGGGCCTGTATTGCACCTTTAGGGTAAGAGGCAGTCAGGGGATATCAGTGGATTTAGAATGTGTGTACTTTATGTTTGATTTATTGACTTGCACTATCTGATCAAAAGCTTTATACTTGTATGTACTCAATATATGGTTTATAATCAAGCCTAGCATGCTTGTGTCTTTATTTGGCCTTGGGGAATTCACGTGGGGGTGCTTCTATCTAGGTGAGAGCCTAGACGAACCTTTTTCATATAAGACAACCCCACTGCAAAGTCTTCCAAGCTCCAGGTGGCCAGAGAACGTTCTCTGCGTTACGGCTGGGCGGGGAGATCAAGGGGAGGCTTGGCTAGGGGTGCGGAGCTCTGAAAGCTCCCTGACTGCAGTGAAGGTTTTCTGATCACATGGGGACCCATGCGGGCACAGGCAACTGGGTTGTGGCTGGCCTGGTGGGAAACGGGGGACAGCCTCTAAAAGGAGTGAGGGCCCCAAAACACACATCCCCGGTGACAGAGGGATTGAGCCTTAATTTGTTGCCAAACTAATTGCTTAAAAGCAGCTGGGTCGACTCTTTCCTGCAGTTCGGGAGAGAACCCCAGCCGCGGAATCAAATGCGAGACCTGCAGTAGCCATGAGTTTAACAGACCTGAATTGCGAGCTTCTACCAGAGGTGGGAACACTCAGAGACCCTCATGGGGCCCCTCTTAGCACAGGGCCCATTGGAGGTGGGAGCACTCAGAGACCCTGGTGGGGCCCATCTTAGCACAGGGCCCATTGCAGGTGGGGGCACTCAGAGACCCTGGTGGGGCACAGGGCCCATTGCAGGGGGGGGGGGGCACTCAGAGACCCTGGTGGGGCTGGGGTCCCAGTACCCATGGCACCATAAGGACCCACAACCGCACTGCTGTCTGCCAGAGCCACAACCCCTTTCTTTCCAGCTTTTCTGTGGGGCTGCTGCCCCCCCCCCCCAATCTGCCACGTGGCCCCTTCCCCTCCCCTTGCTCATTAGAGCCACTCGCTTCTGCAGGCCCTGATCATCGGGAATAAAGGGCGCCAGACGGGCTGTGATTGCAAAAAAGCGAAAACCTCTTCAGCCCCCTGGGGCTCTGATCGACCTCAATGGAGCATCAAATTAAACCGCCATCGAGTGGGAAGCAGCAGAGGCAGCTGGAAACCCTTGCTGCACAGACTGGCATCTCACCGGCCCCACCTCCTCTGGTCTAGGACACTGGGATGGCTGAACACCTTCCCGCAGCCCACCCACCCCCCGCGCCCCCATGCCCCAGCCTAGGTCAGTCATCTCCTGGCCTGCGGCCCCCAATCCAGCCTAACGAGTCTGGGTCCCATCTGTCTAAGAGACCATCCCCTTGTGGCCCCTTCGGTTGGGAGCGCCCTCTACCCTTGTCCATCGGACGGGGGCGTGCGGGAGGGCATTCTCGGTGACTGGCCTGGTTTTATGGAATTCCCGTCCCCCAGAGGTTCGTGTGAGTCTGAGCTTCTTCCAGAGGCAGTGCAAGATGGTTTTATTTGAAAAGGCATTTGGCGGGCGGGGATAGGGACTGGTTGGCTTTTGGGGTTGGGTTGTGGGGGAGGGTGGGGTGTTTTGAGGGCGAGGGTGGGAGTTTGTCTGGCCTTCGTTTTCCTAGTGGTGCTGTTTTTATGGATTGCAAGCCTTTGAGGGAAGGGCGGCATATACATTTGAAGAAATCAAATTTGAATCCCCGTGGGATGACCCACAGGGAACGGATCGCTTGGGGACCCGTTGGGTGCTTCTCCCAGGCCCCCGTGACTGGCCACTGACTCGGAGACAGGATGCTGGGTTCGATGGACCATTGGTCTGACCCAGTTTGGCACTTCTTATGTTCTTAACAAATAAACCCCGGCCCACCCAGCCTGTAGGCGGACCGTCCACTTCTTTACCCTGCCCCGAAGAACGGATCAGTCCCTCTCCCTGCACCCCACAGTGCAAGACGATCCAGCCAGGGGGGCACCTTGTATGTTGAAAAGCCTTGTATGTTGAGAAGCCCCTCCAGCCCAGCAGCCTGGCTCTGGCAGTTGCCAACTTCATTTGCTTTAGAGAAGTGCCCGACAGATCATAATGGCGTGACTCATTCCCTGCCATTCACCGCCAGCCCCCCTCCCCGGCAGTCAGAGGTCTCAGTCCCCACCGACCAATCTGACAAACAGCTGTTGAGTTTGTTTAATTTGACTGTGATCTACAGCCCAGTGACTTCTGAGTGGCCTCACTGAAACAGGCTTCAGTGGGGCTATTCCAGAGTAATTGGTTTGTGGACTGAGACCCGATCCTTTAGAGGGGATTAGCCAATGTGTGTGTGTGTGTGTATAATAATGGGGGAAAGAGTGGGGCAGGGGGAAGAGTGGCACGGGGGGGAGGGACAATGTCCTGCCAGCATGGGGACTCGAAATTAATTCATTGTCATCCGATGTTCCAAACGTGGGTCAGGATGTGTCCTCTGGCGCCCCGCCCCCAGATGGGAGCAGGGAGTGGCCAGGAGAGGGGCGAGAGGTGTGTATATGCATGGGGGAGGGAGTCTTGGTGCAAAGTGGGGTGAATGCAGGGGGGGTGGAGCAGAGCCTTCTGCCTGGTACCCAAAGGCAATGCCCTTTGCTGCCGCTGAGATGCACGGAGCGGAGGGCAGGACCCAGGAGGTGCTGGCCGGGGCAGTGTGCTCCAGAGAGGGCTCCTGGGCTCTAAACAGCGGGGGAGCTGAGGCTATGAACTACCAAGGGAAAGATGCCCAGAATCAGGGCAGAGGGGGCAGGCATTGGGGATGTATACCCAGGGCTTGGATCTCTGCATACGCCTTGCAGTGACCAGTCCTTTCCCTATGGGAGGTGGGGAGGACCCACCACTCTGCCCTGGGGAGGAGATATAGGTAGGCAGCCCCCATTAGCAACGAGTTCCAATCCCAGCCCCTTTGCACTGGCATGGCAATACTCACCCTCGCCTCCAGGTGGCAGCAGCTCTTCACAGTTTCCCCAAGAAAGGCGTTTGGGTTTAGTGTCATGTCAGGGGGCTGCCTGGGTGTGCTGGTGGGGCCGGAGCCAGGACAGTGGCAGGGAGAGGCTCCGGCTGCTTCTGTTTTGCATTGCAGATGCCAATCCACTTTCATAGGAGCCTCTCCTGCTGCCTCAGACCTGGGAGTGTGCGGGAGCCCAGGCCCAAGCAGAGCAGCCAGGTTAACGTGCAAGCCCTGATGAGCCTGCAAGCCCCAAAAGGTGGCTGGAGCTTATTTTGGATGGGTCGCCATTTTGCAAAATCATAGAAAGAGAAAAGACGAGAGAGGTTGTCGGAGCATCGGCCTGTCCTGCTCGAAGCCCCGTCGAAGCCCAGCGCCGGCCCGGAAGGGACCCTCCTGGGCATCCCGTCAGCCCAGATAGTATTTATTAGTATTATTTCCAGTTATTCACTCTTCCCTTGCTTCCCCCCCCCCCCCAATGCCTGGCACTCCCTCCCTGAATACAGTCACTCTGCTCCTGCCAAGAGTTTAGAGAATCTAAACGTGGCCCCAGGCAAGTTCCTGGATCTGGCCTTCGGATCCTGTTCCCAGCCACTGACAAACAGAACTCCAGGAAAGGGAGCAGAGAGGCGGGCGTGCACACAAGGCCAGAGCCAGGATCCGGGCCCTTCTTTGCTTGAGGGCCCCCTTTAAGTACCTCTGCCCCCAGAGTTTAGGCGGCCTGTGGAGCGTGCACTCATTTTCGAAGGGGCCCTGCCCCTGGGGAGGGAAAAGTCCCCCGCCCCCCTTGCGCAGCGTCCTACGTTAGGATCGCCCTGCTCGTTTCAGCATGTGCAACTGCGTGGAGATGCCTGAAGCTTCAATTCTCATTTCCCTCCGGGACAGTGGGATTCAGCACCCAAAGAGAGACCGTCCCTTCTAAAGCGGCACTACGGGGAGGTCTGCGACAGGGTCGCCCGTGGGCCCTGCCCCAACAGCGCCGTCGAGCGAGCCCCCAGCGGGTTGGTTTAAGAGCCGTCCATCGCCCGCTAACCTGTGCCCCTGCCACCGCCTCGGTTGTCATGGGACGTGCGACGCGGGTGAGGCAGCAACAATGAGCTCCTTCTGCCGAGGCAGGAGCTGGGCGGCTCGGCTGCCCCCAGAGCCCTTGCGCGCACACTGGGGGTCTGGCTCCCTCTCCCGTCTGACGGCTTGGGTGGGAACCGGGACTCCAGAGCCAGCGGCCGCAGCGGGAAACTGCTGCTGTGCTGAGCTGAGGGGGCCTGAAGAGGGGAGGCCCTGCTCTCTCTCTCTCTCTCTCTCTCTCACACACACACACACGGACACGTGCATGCACCCGCACGCACACATATGCACATACTTACAAAGACTTGCACGCACACACACACGTGCACACATGCACACACACATGCATGCACACACATGCAGCCTGACACACTCACGTGCACACAAAAGCATGCACACACTCATATACACATGCACCCAGACACATTCACATACACACGCACACACATACACATACGTACAGAAACTCACACAACACTCACATGCACACACACATGAACACTCACACATAGACATGCATGAACACACAAACACGCATCACATGCTCTCTCTCTCTCTCTCTCTCTCTCTCTCTCTCTCTCTCTCTCTCTCACACACACACACACACACGCACAGGAACCTGCTTCCTGGCTCAAGCTACAGCTGCACTAACAGTCTCTCTCCTAGGAGACAGGCTAAGAGTTTCTAGGGTGCCGTGGTAATCACCAATGGGACGCCCCTGGGCTCTCTCTAGATCTCCCTTTCCCTGCCCCTCCTGTCCTGGGTCATGTGTCAGAGCAGGACACACATGGGCTGGGATCCGCCCCAGAGCCAGCTGCTGCGTTCCCTGACCGACCGCTGCACTCACTGAGCTGGGCCAACCTCCCTGCCAGGGACCCCGGCTGTGGTGAGGGCAGGCGGGTGGGCAATGCTCCCTATGCCTGGTTCTTTCTGACGGGGATACGGAAAGGGAGATGCCCTTCCAAGGCTGACGAACCCCTGGGAGGCGCTGGCTGGCACTGACTGCCCAGCTCGACAGCGGGCACACGGGACGGGGGTGGGGTGGGGTGTCCTCACGTTTGGACAGGAAGGGGCTGGATTCAGTCCCCCCCCCCCGCCATTCCTGTGGCGGCTCCTGATCTCTCCTGTTCAGATGACACCCTCTTCCCGCCACCCACCCCGCAGGGCCAGATTGCCCAGATAGGGATTCCCTCGCAGTCTCCAGCTGAGTCCCGTCCCGTCCCCACAGGCCTGGCTTGGCTGCAGGCCCTGCAACATGCATTTTTCATAAGCGTTCCTTAAAGATGTGCCGAGGTGGTAATCTTAGCTCCAGCTCCCCCCTCGCCCTGCCTGGCAGCATGAGGGATTCATCCCTCCCGCTCGGCCTAAACTCCACCCGGCATCTCCTCCTCCTCCAAGAGAGTTTCCCATCATCCTTTGCTTTTGCTCCTGAGTTGGCTGCAGGTGTCTATGGTGTCTCACACGTAGGGGATTAGCAGGGACATAAGCAAGGGGGTTTCTGGGGGGGGGAATGTGCCCCCCCTTCAAAGCCAGTCCCCCCCATTCATTTCTGTCCTAATTGTGCTCTCCCAGCAACAAAGGAAAGTGCTGCCCCCCCGGCCTCCCCCCCCCATCCAAGAGACCTTGATTGCGCCACTGGGGGTTAGAAATGAGGAGGGAGGTTTGGAAACGGGGGTACGCTCTCCCCCTGAGTTCAGCATGTGGGGGCGGGGGTCAGGCCCTGCACTACAAACCCAGGGGAGGCAGGTCCCTTGCACCTCAAACCAAGTGGGACACATGCCCCCTCTTTCATTGGTTTTAAATGAGGGGCTTGTGGGGGGGGGGGATGTAGAGCTGTGCCCCCCCCCCCCATCACAGTGGACTGTTCTTATTTGACTGCTCTCCAACCAGCGTCGTTGGGGTCTATGGGAGAAGGGATGTTTGGGGAGGGGGGATTTATGTTCCTGCTGCAGACCCCAGGCATTCTGTGGGAGGGTCCGCTAAGCATGCTGTCCCCCCTCCCCTCCCCTCCCACGCCCGCCTGCTGTCAGGTCACGCCTGGGCTGTAGGGGCCAGGAATGTTTCTAGCCCTCGGGGAGCCCCTTGTAGCTGGCTCAGGCCCTTTCTCCTGAAGATCGCCAGCCAGTCACAAGCCTCGCCGCAGCCCCCCAAGGCAGGAAATAGCCTCCTTTTACAGGTGGGGAAACTGAGGCACTTCCGCTGCCTGCTGCGTGCTGGTGACTGGGAAGATAAACGGCATCAGCCATGAGCCTTGACCCTTCTTCTCTGACCTCTCTGCACCGAGCCACCTCCGCCCGCTGGGTCTTGCTCTAATTCATCTCTGCAGTCCTGGGCGTGAGTGATTCCCCCCCACCCCCCCGATCTTTGCACCTTGACCTTGCTCTGTCTCCAAGCTCTCCGCTCTGGAAAGCAGCCCCCTTGGACTCCCTGCACTCTGCACTGGCTTGTGCAGCGGGGGAGCTTTCTGTGGGCTGGGGGGTTTAAAGGGTGGGGAAAGAGTTGGGTCAGCAGGGGCCCCGGGGGTCAGAGGGAGCCCTGCAGAGAGGCTAGGCCTGGTAGCTGCCGAGGAAGGGAAAGGTCTGGATGCTGAATCTGTGCCCCACGGATCCATGCTCTGACCTGGGAATCGTGGGCTCATAGAATGGCAGGGATGGAAGCCACCGAAATTCGAGGTCATGCAGCCCAACCTCTCTCCTCCGAGGCAGGAGATCCGATTCCTCTGCTGACAGCATCGCAGACGGAGGCTTGGCCAGCCGGGATTTAAAGCATCCGGGGGGGGGGGAGATTGCACACCCTCCTCAGGCAACTTAGTCCGTTCCCCCCAAATTCTCACCGTTGGGAAGTTTTCCTTAATAGTGAGCCGAAATCTGCACGTCTGCCATTGAAGCCCTGTTCCCTCTTGCTGTCCGTGACAGCAGAGAACCCACGGCCTCCTCTTAGATCTCCGAAAACTGCTCCCATGCCCCCTCCACCTTCTTTTCCTCTAAACTAATCATCCCCAACTCTTTCAGCCTTTCCTGTTAGGGCCTGCCCTCCTGCCCTCCCACCCCTTGAGCCGAGAATCTCTCCTCTGAATTGTCTCCGATTTGTTGACCTCCTTCCAGAAGCGCGTTGCCCAAAGTGACTATCCATCCAGGCGAGCTCTTGTTTGCAAAATACAATGGCTCCGCCACCTCCTGCGCGTTGTACGCAACACACTTGTGAACACACCCCTGTGTTGAGGGCAGGGCCTCATCTCTGCTCCCTTCCCCCTGAGCTGCCTCTAGCGGTAGGGGCCTGATCCACGGGCCAGATCCAAGAACTGGAAAGGGGCCAAATTTAAAACCAGCTTGGGGGGGGGGCAGATTTGGCCAGTGGGGCTGCGTCTGTCCCGCTAGGGGCTCTCAAAGTCAAGGTAGCACTATAGTGTTAAGCCTACAGCGACAGCCTTTGGAGCACTGGGTTTAGCTCCCTCCCTGCTCTGCCACAGACGTTAGCTGAGCCCCCTGGCCTGTCCATGGCTCGACTGGCCATCTGGGAAGTGGAGCTAACAGCCTTTCCCTCCCATGCTGCAGGACTGCGAAGGAGAGAAATGCACGTTAGCAGGAGGCAGTGGAAATGGGATTCAATGGCAGAAAAGCCAATTTAGGTTACGGGCTGAGGGGAGAACGTCCTAAATGGCAAAAGCAGAACAGGGGCAGGGCTGGCCTTCACCGCAGAATCCTCTTTGCTGGGGGTTTACCCTCTTGCCAGGCTGGTTGAAGTCTACTCTAATCCCTCCTAAATCCTACCTCTTCCCTCAGGCTTTTATTCCAATTTATCATTTTTATAGCACATATGGGCCGTTTTTACATGTGACAAAAATGCGTTCTCGTAAGTGCTCGAGATAATACCAGGTGTTATAAATGCTGGAGTTTTGTCATGTGTGAGTGCACTAGACTAGTGCGTTTACGCATGACAAAACTCCAGCATTTATAACACGCGGTATTATTATCTCGAGCACTTATAAGAACCCTTTTTGTCACATGTAGAAGCGGCCTAAACGTTCAAAGTGCTCTGCCATCCTTAACTAGTTCACCCTCACAACCCTGTGTGGGAGGTCATTATTATTATTCCCATTTTACAGATGAGGAACTGAGGCTGAGAGAGAGAGTGAGTTGCCTA
Source organism: Sphenodon punctatus (assembly GCA_003113815.1). Classification (NCBI taxonomy): domain Eukaryota; kingdom Metazoa; phylum Chordata; class Lepidosauria; order Sphenodontia; family Sphenodontidae; genus Sphenodon; species Sphenodon punctatus. Next base: position 1,856,457 of record QEPC01000864.1, read on the forward strand.
TGCTTTCCCTAGTGCTTCACCCCACAGATGTGCCTCGTATATAGGGTCTTTGGGCAGATCCCCTAAACACCCATCTTTTGGGCCAAAATGACTCCCCTTGCATAGACTCCTGGTTTGCCGTTCATCTAGGGGAGTCCATCAGGATTTGTAACCAACCCTCCAAGTCCTGCGGTCCATTTAGAGACGTGCAGGTGGGCAGTAACCCCCAGGCCCCATGGTTTCTCCTTAGCCGATGGATCCTTTCCTTACCTGCCTTCCACCGCTGCCTATTGGCGTGGTATTGACCCGCGGCTCCTGGCCGCCTCCACCCTCCCTGGGTACTGAGGCATAAAATTAACACTGCAGCAAAAAGGTGGTGGTGGGGGGGGCGCCCCCAATGTCCATATCCATCAGGTGCTGACAGAACCAAGCCAGGCAAGATGGCGGCTGCTAATTTGTTTGTGTTCATTCTCAGCTTTAATGAGGCCATTCCTGCAGCCCGATAATAAGTCCATTAGCTGCAAGGAAACGCAGGCACACGTCTCTCGCCAAGCCCACAAATCTCCGTTAGTCCTAAAAAAAACAACTGCTCAGGCTTTAATTAAGTCATCTTTTTCCTCTGCTGCTCTCTCCCTGGTCAATGGCTCGTTCGGGGGAGCTCTCTTCCACCCCTGGGCCTCACCCTCATGCCCTGTCCTCTTTCAGGCACCAACGTGTGGCCTACGTGCCCCCCCCGTCTTGTCACAGCGGCGAGCCGTGTGCTGCTGGGGACCGGCCTCTCCCCTGGCTGCGGGGCTGGAGCTGAGAGGATTTGGGGGCTGTGATGAGCTTCATTTAAACCCACACTGCCAGCCTGGGTCAGAGCAAGGCTCCATTTAACCCAATGGCCCATGACTCGATCCTGTAAGGGAAATGCACAAAACCAGGGCAGCTAGGGAGTAATCCATCCGACCATTCATGCTCCGCTTCCCGCAGTTCGAGGCTTAGGGACTCAGTCGGTGACCGCGGCGCAACATCCCCTCAACGTCCCATCGAATAGCCATGGATGAACTTATCCTCCCTGAGTTTGGTTGAAATCCAGCTGTGCTTCTGGCCTTCCCAGTTCCCCTGGCAATGAGTTCCACAGATTAATTCATGGTGTGACGTGGACAAAACGGCTTCCTTTTGTTTGGTTTAGATTGTAAACCTCTCGGGGCAGGGACCCTGTCTATCATTAACCATTGTAAAGTGCCAGGTACACTGCTGGCACTATATAAATACTCGATAATAATAGTTTAGACCTGCTGCCGATTCATTTGATAGGGTGTCCCCTGGTTCTGGTATATGAGAATGAGTAAATAACTGCTTATGGTTTTTATAAACCTCTCTCATATCCCCCACTCTGCTGCCTCTTCTCTGTGTTGAAGAGCTCTATTCTTTTGAGTCTCTCCCATTCATCATCGTTGTTGCCCTTCTTGGCACCTTTTCTGATTCTTCCCTGTCCTTTCGGGGGGACCAGAACTACACACACGGTTTTGGTGCATCATGGATTTGTGGAGCGGCATTATTAGGATGTTCCCTCTTCATGTTTGACCCCTTCCCCAATAATTCCTATTTTCTTTCCTGGCTCTCGCTGTGCGTTGAGTTGGTGTTTGCCGTGAATTCTCCACGGTGACGCCAAGATCTTTTTCCGGCATGGTGGCAGCTAGTCTAGGACCCTGAATTGTGCCGGTGCATGTTTTTGCAGTTCAGTTATTTAAAACTGCAAATGACATGCAGAGGCATTCTCGGTGGCAGCAATTTTTTTAACAAAAATTGGCAATGTTAAAAAAAACGATATACCGATATTATCGGATTAATCCGATATCACCAATTATCGGCATTATCGGATTCATCCGATACCGATAGTCCCATTGCTATTAGAAACTGCAGCTAGTGCAGAACATGGCTGCTTGACTCCTTTGGGGGACGGGTCACCATGAGCACATTACACCTGTGTTTACTGCCCTCACTAGCTTCCTAGCTTCCGTAGGGATGGGACTGCGGGCAAAATTTCGGTTTCGGTCAATTTCGGTTTCGGTTCTCATGAATTTCGGTTCTTTTTCGGTTTCGGTGCTATCTGATCTTTTGCATTGATTTTTGAACCGGATTTTTAACATTGCGTTTTTTCAATGGGGGACGAACCGCGATGTTAAAAATCCGGTACAAAAATCAGTGCAAAAGATCCGATAGTACAGAAACCAAAAAAGAACCGAAATTTCAGATTAATCCAAAATGGCTATTTTTTTGGGTAATTTTGGTTTTATCCGAAACCAAAATTCCCATCCCTAGCTTCCAGGCACAATTCAAGGTGCTGGATTTGCTCTTTAAAGTGCTTTAAAGTTTTATCCCCCTCCACCCTTATTGATTGTATTGTTTGTTTTATTGTTCCCTAGCCGTGTTTTAATTGTTCTGGTTTTATGAGCGTTTTATAATATTTTTATGGTTGTATTTTATATTTTAAGATTGTTAGCCGCCCTGAGCTGGTTTCAGGAGGGGCGGGATACAAATGGTTAAAATAAATAAATAAATAGTCTGGGCCCTGCACATCTGAAAGACCGCCTTTCGCACCCTGCTCCACCATAACCCTTCCGGTTGGCCCCGAGTGCGCTCTTGTGGGGCCTCCCTGCCAATCTTGTTCCTACGACAAGGGCCCGCCGAAAGGTGTTCTTGGTTGCTGCTCCCGTATTATGGAACTTGTTTCCTCCGGACGTCTGTCACAGTCTGAGCATATTCTGAAGGTGGGGTATAAAAACCTTTCTTCTTGGCCAAGCATTTGGGCAGGTGAGGATAGGGGTTGAGGTGGGTGGATTTAGTGGTGAGGGCAGGCTAGGTAATGTATTTTGTGTTTGAATATTGTCAGCCACCCTGTGCCTTTGGGAAGGGCAGAGTAAAGGTTTAAATTCATAAATTATTCATTAGATTACTTTTTTTTTTTTTTGGGTAGTTCCATCCTTTGGGCAAGCGCACCTTTGGCTCAGGCAGTATAGACCCCATGAGTTTACCCATTGATTTGGGTAACCCCTTCCCATTCTATGCAGCCAGCCTGCAGCCTGGCAAGCCGGGCCGGTGAATCCACAGGAGAGATGACAAAGTCAGGCTGGGATGATAAAGCCACTGACGGGTGACGGGCAGCCCTGACACCTGGGGTGAGAGGGTGGGGGATAGAATAAGATGCATCCAGGGTTGGGGCACCGCTGCTGCTAAAGGCTGCCAGGATGGATTGAATCAGGGGCTGCCAGCTATGTGGACACAAGCATTAGGAGAGCGGCTCTCCCAAGCTGGTAGCTTGCAGGGACGTACTACTATCCCCTGTGCTCCATGAGGCCTCAGAACGGACCTGGAACTTAGGAGCCAGCAGGAGACCCAACAATCCACGGGTAAAGCCTCCTCCCCACCCCCCCCCCCGGTCAGGCTGCAAGCTGATCCAGTGAGGGTTTGTGCCCCTCCACCCTGGGGAATAGGACAATTGACTCGCCTGAACGGTTTGTATTGACTGGAGTCAGGGCTTGGTTAAACCTCCCAGTCAATAAATCTGCTTATTGACTGCCCCCGCCGGCCTGCAGGCCAGGAGCGCGAGAGGCATCGCTGAGGTAACTAAGGGGTGCAGCAGGCCCCATAGGCAGCGGAAGTGCCTGGGGCGGGGCCATGTTTATTGAAGGCTGAGCGGACGGCTGCTCCTGCCGAGTCTGCATGGCCCAGTGGGTGAGGCACAGACCGGGCTGCGATGGAGGTAAAGCCAGAGGGGCTGGAGGGGACACCCCAAATTTGGGGTGCAGGGGGCAGCCCTTGCCTTAATAACCCCCCCCCACACACACACACAAGGGTCTGAGGAGATTGTAAGCTCTAGGGCAGGGATCATGTCTATCTTACTTTTTGTAAAGCGCCAGGTACATCGCGGGCGCTATATAAGTATAATAATAATAATAATTAATAATGGCGTGCTGCTGTGCCAGCTCTTTGCTCCAGAATGAAGTCATCATCCAGACATGCCCTTGTCTGTGCGTGGTTTTGGCACACCGTTTCCATCCAGACATGCCCTTGTCTGTGTGTGGTAGGGATGGGTGAACGCGGTTCGGTGGTTCGGCGTTCGGGTCGAACGCAGCCTGTTCGGACGACTGAACCGAACGTCCGAACCGAATGGAAAAGTTCGGATGAGTTCGGGGGTGGGAAAAACATGACTGAAAGGCGGGAAAAACGTGACTGGAAGTGGGAGGCAGCTGCGGAGCAGACTTCCTGGTACCAGGGGTGGTTTCAGGGTCAAACAAACCAAAAAAATTGAATTCGGTTTCGGTATCGATAGCACTATTTTCGGTTGTTCAGCCGAACCGGACTCCGCCGAACCAAACAGCCGAACCCGAACTCGGATTTCGGACCAAACATCCGAACCGCGTTCTGTTCGCCCATCCCTAGTGTGTGGTTTTGGCACACCGTTTCCATCCAGACATGCCCTTGTCTGTGTGTGGTTTTGGCACACCGTTTCCATCCAGACATGCCCTTGTCTGTGCCTGGTTTTGGCACACCGTTTCGCCCTTGTCTTCTCAGAGGGGACAAGGGGAGTTGATGCCTGGCTGGGACCAGGGAGAGAAACCAGGCCGGGTGGTGAGTGGCCCAGTAAGCGACTGAACCTATTATCAGCCTGCTCTGGTATCTCGCACCCCTGCAATGGAGGGATTTCCGGAGCCGTCGACTGTCAGTTGATAACGGCTTCCTGCCCGCAGAGAGGCAATATCCCAGGGGCCTGATTGTAAAGCTAAGATGGGCCCTATCGCACCCTCTGGATTAGACCATCGGTTCCCATGGGCCTGGGTTGTTGGCTGGGAGCTTTGTCTCTCACTTCTGTCCCCACAGAGCGAACTGAGTCCTCCCAATTCCCTTGATCCGAACAGCCTTATTCCATTACCCAAACTGGCCGGGTGTCTCCCCCATAGCCGTGTGTGTTAGTCTGTCCAGGAGTTCTCAGGACAGCCAAAAGCCTTGGCTATTCCCTGGCTAGTCAGGAGACTGACATTAGAGCAAGGTGGGGCTTGGGAAACCTTGAACCCAGGGGCCAAACCTTTCTGCGACTGTTTTTAATTTGGATCCCTTCCCAGTTCCTGGCTCCGGCCCCCGGCGAGTCTCTCCGCTCAGGCACTGAGAGAATGAGCTTGGAAAAGGGAGCAGAGATGAAACCAGGCACACAAGGCTAGGGGGCGATCTGTGGCATGATCTCTTTCTGCGCACATTCCTGCCCCCAACTGCTGCTCAGCTTGAGCGTGTCCTAATTTTCGAAGTGGCCAACAGGAAGGACAGTCTAAGCATGATTTGAAGACTAGGCTAACAGCAAACCTCTCTCCACAGCTGACCTAACCTTAATTTAGTTTCCTGCTTCCAACATGGATCGTGGTGTTGGACTTGACGGCCCTTGACCTTCCTTCCACCCTACAATTCCGTGGTTCCGTCACCCCCTCACAGCAAGCACCCATGATGCTGACTGGGTTGGCGTCTACTCCTCGGAGAGATGATCTCCAGCTATGGGGAACAGCCAGGCCGCCGCTCTAGTCACAGCAAGTGGCATGGCACAAGGGCACAACGGCATTGTGGGAAAGAGGCAAGAAGAGGCCGGAGCATGTGAGAGGTGAGTGAAAAGCAGCATCTTTTTATTGTCCAAGTACGCTAGAACTCAGAGCGGCCGGCGGAAAAATGTCTCTTTTGTTGGTTTTTTATTTTATGCCACTGTTTATCGGATTCCCCTGAGCACCATAATCCAGCCCTCGCTTAGTGCACTGGATCAACTCCAAAAATACACAAGAGAGAGAGAGAAAGAGAGAGAGAGAGAGAGAGGAATGGAAATCAAAAAGGAGAAAAATAAAGTGACCCAGGAAAGTATCATCCACAGCGAGCGAAAGCCAATCTAGCATCTAATCCTAACAGCCTAGCACAGCAAAGGAACCAAGACAGAAGGACAGACGGACAAGAGTTAAGACTATTGGCTGCTTCCTTTGCCTTCTCCATGTCCTACTGTTCCTACAACTAGAAAGCCAAGTGCCTGATGCATTTGATCTTTGGTACAAGAGCTTTTACAGTCGGACCCCACTGGCCGAGTCGAGCCCTGGGTCAGTCTGTCCAGGAGAACCCCCTAGGGCGGGGAAGGGGGGGGAAACGGCACCGCAGTAACGTCCTCTCTCTGCGGCAGCTCCGGCGATCCCGAACCTGGCATTTGCCACCACCGGTCCACGGCGTCTGCGCGGTATTCTCTCTTTGCCCATGTCGTCCCAGAGGGAGCCAAGGTCTTGGGAAATTAACCATAGAGTTGGTTGGGAAATTAAAAATGAAATTCCCGGTTGGACAGACCCCACCCTGCAATGCACACACTTCCCACAGTCCCCGCTGCGTGACCGCCAATGGCACCAGTGCACAAACCCAGACAGACACAGGCTCTCCCAACCCCATTCCTGCAGCCCCCCCCCCCCCCCCCCCCC
>QEPC01000864.1:1865970-1883316 GCA_003113815.1 Sphenodon punctatus
CTGGGGGTGGGTTTGGTGTGGACCGGAGAGAAGCATTGTCCCTATATAACCCCCTCCCTACAGGCCCCATACCCAGGCCCTGTCCCTTGCCCCCCCCAGGATCTCACGCTCTATGGCCCCAGCCACATGTGCTTCCAACCCCCCCATTTTCTACCCTCTAGTTCCTGCCCTCACATAATCCCACCCACCCCTTGGGCTGTAACTGGGCAAGGCTGGGGGGCGAGGCAGGGGGCAGCTGCCACCCCCTTGCCCGGTGCAGTCTCCTGTAGCACCCCCAGGCTGGGTCTATGTCCCCACAGGACAGCTCTGTCACTTCTCCTGAGTCCCTGCTCCTGCTCTTGCCACAAGTCCCTAGGGGGCGCGGAGGAAGAAGAGGGCAGGGGTCTTTTCGGGGTGAGGCGGGCGTGTGGGTAGCGTGGTGTCTCAGCGGAACAGTCCAGTCGGCAAAGAGGGGGCAACAAAGACTCCCCTTCTGGCCTCGGGGTGGAAGGTAATATTGCTCCTTGCTGCCCCTATTATTTTGCTTCCCAGATCCATCCTATATGGCCTGACACAGCCCCCCTTCCCCAAAGCTCCAGCTCCTCCCTGTCCCACTGCCGGCACTAGCTCACCCTCCACCTCCATCCCACACTTCCCCATAGGACCTCACCCGCCAACCCCCAGCTCCTCCTTGCCCCACCCCGAAGCTCCATTCCATGCTGCCCCACAACCATTCCCTGTTCCAGCCCAGTTTCCCTCTGCCCCATTACCTGCCCTGCTCTGTCCCGTAGCCCCTCCCTGCCCCCTCCCAAAGGCCCTCCAGGCCGCAGCGACCATCCTGTCCCACCCAACAGCCTTTGCAACCCACTGCCTCTCTTGCCCTCCAGCCCCCCTGGCTGCCCTGCCCCATGCTTCCCCCCACCCCCACCTCACGGCTATGTGGGGTGAGGCTGGACAGGACACCATTCCCCCACGCATGCTGAGCCCCGCACAGGCCTCATGCCCATTGCTGGTCTCTGGGAATGGGGTGGGTGGCTGTAGTCACGGAGACCCCAGGGCTCCAAGGGGCTGGCTCTGGGGTGCAGGGGGACTCTTGAGATCTCCCCCCCTCACGGCGAGGCGCTGGCCGGAGTGTGACTGTGCGATGATGTGGACAGCAGCTGGCTCTGCGACATCGCCGGGCTGGTGCGGCTGTGGGAACCGCTGGCGCTGCTGCCTGCCCCAGGGCCGACAGGCCGGCGTGCAAACAGGACACCTGTAAGGGAGAAAGGAAGGGGTTGAGCTGGCCTGCCACATGGGGGCGCTGTGACAGCACTGGGCAAGGATCTGACTCCCTCCCCAAGCTGAAATAGGGGCCACATGGGGGCACTGTCACAGCACTGGGCAAGGATCTGACTCCCTCCCCAAGCTGCAGCTGGAAAGGGGGGGGGGGGACACATTTATTATTTATTTATTAGTTATTACAAAACTTTTACCCACATGGGGGCGCTGTGACAGCACCAGGCCAGGATCCAATTCCCTCTCAAAGTTGAAATGGGGGCCACATGGGGGCGCTGTGACTGCACCAGGCCAGGATCCGACTCCCTCTCAAAGTTGAAATGGGGGCCACATGGGGGCGCTGTGACTGCACCAGGCCAGGATCCGACTCCCTCTCAAAGTTGAAATGGAGGCCACATGGGGGCGCTGTAACGGTACCGGGCCAGGAACCAATCGCCTCCTGAAGCTGCAACAAGGCCTCGTAGGTGTTGTGACTGCCACCCAGCCAAGAGCTGCAGTTGTAATGGCTCCCACACGAGGACGCCACTGCTGTGCTGGGCGCAGAAGCTATTTCCCAATAACCAGATCAGCTCCTCAGTGGAGCAGACCTGCCTGCAGCGCTTGCCTTAGAGATGTGTCCGAGTCAGGACATTGGGGGGCGGGCGGGCGGGGGGCTTGGTGCTGTCCCTACAAGGGCAGGCTGGGACCCTGGCATTCCTCCTGCTGCCATATCTTGCTGGCAGTGCAAGCTCCAAGCTGCCACTTGCAATGTTGGAGGGGGCGGGAGAGGGGGCGTGTCCAAGACAGACAAATCCCTAGAGGTGACGCGGGTCAGACTAGTGTCACGTGCCCAGCCCCTAGTACAGTCTAGGGGAGATGGATCCAAGCTGGCAGATCCCTTCTGTTGCACAAGGTGGGCAGATGCCCCTTAGCTTAAGGGAATGGCCCCCCAGCTCCACTGAACACAACACCAGGGGCTCCTCAGTTCAGATCCTAACGTCCCCTATTTTGATCTGGCAACCTTGCCTGCAGCCCAAAGGTCCAGCTACCTCCCCCTCCACCCCTGGACAGCGCTCCTGACCTATGGGCTCCCGCCTAATCCCGCTGGCCTTGCCTGACCCAGCCTCAATCCTCTCCCCTGCCCCCTGCCGTGCAGGCACCTTCTCTGTGCAGCCTGGGACCCCCCCACCCCCCTTGGTCCCTAACTCAGTGCCTCCCCCTTGCTGCTTCACATCCCAGCCCCCCCCCGCATCTCCCTCCCCCGCCCTTGCCAGATCCTGGGGGGGGGGGGGGGGGCACTGCATGCAGAAATTTCTCGTCCGGGGCTGTCTTAGTCTGTGCCGTGCTGGCTTTTGCTGACCAAGCATTGTGACCTTTCCAGTGAATTAAATATTTAGCTGCTGTCTAATCGAGCCCAGTAGTTTTAATTGGGGCAGCGCAGCATGGTGGTGGTGGGGGGCGCTTACGGGGGGGGCAGTGACCCACTTATCAGATCACCTCACGGAAGGGCAGCGGGGACAGCTGAGTGTGCACAGAGCTAGTTGTCGGCCTTAAAGGCAAAGGATCGAGACTCGTCACCAAGAGGGAGGGAGGGAAGATCCACCCATGACCGAGTCCTGATCCCCACAAATGGCAGCAAACTCCCCCCCCCCTCGTGTCCAGGTGGAACACCCCGTCTCGGCTGGCCCCACCCGTCCTGAGGAGGCGCTGCCTCTCTGCTGAACGCCACTGCTTGATTTGCCGGATCAAAATCCCAAAGATTAGGGGGCCTCCAGAGCCCAGCACAGTCACCTGGAGCTGAACGGGCGCAGGCCTAGGGTGGCCAGAGGCTAGATGATGTAAATTAGGTGGAAGCTGCTGTCTCCACGCTGTGACGTCATCACGCGCACGGTGCGGCTCTTTTTATCGCAATTAGGGACGGGACTATCGGTATTGGATTAATTCGATAATGCCGATAATTGGCGATTTTGGATGAATCCGATAATACCGATAATATCGGTATCAGTATATAGTTTTTTTAACGTTGCCGATTTTTTTTTGATCTTTAACATTGCGGCCATTTTAACGATATCGGATTAATCCGATACTGATAAAACCGGTAACCGATAATTCGCCGATAGTCGGACACCTCCCAACAGTCCCGTTTTGACGAGGAGATGGGACATCCGGCAGCCTGACGCCAAGCCAATCCAGACAGACAGTGGCTACGTTGCGGCTCCCTCTCTGCCTGTGCTGGTCCCCTTGCCTGTGGCTGCAGGAGAGGGGGACGGCGGGCGTTACTAGGGCAACTGATCCAGTGGTAATTAAAGTGCAGGCCTCTCCTCACCCCCGGCTGGCTCTCCTCCGGCAAGGCCGTGCGGCACGGCTGCCCGGCACTCTCTCAGCCGAGTCGCGCCACTTCATTACGATGGATTTTATAGTAAAGACATCAGATTGAAGCCGGGGCTCGCCGGCCGGGCCTCGGCTATAACTTATTGGATTTCCTGGACACAATTACATGGGCCAAGCGGCCTTTCTATTTACCTGTGTAGACAACTCCATTTATTTCTATTGACATGTTGATGCTGCTAATGCCGTTGGTGGACAGGTTCAATGCAGCCTCCTGTCTGTCATCTGGGGCGGAGAGGAAATGCCGATAGGAACGTTAAGAGAAATGCTTGCCTCCTCCTCCCCCCACAACCTGCAAACTATGCCCAGGGAGAGAAAAAAACCCCACCCCTCAATGCCTGCCTCTCTGCACTTCGTTGTGGGGCTCTCCCAGAGTAAGTGATTTGGGGATTGCAGCCTTTCCCCCTAGATGAGAGAGAAACCCCCCTCAGAGCTAGGATGGAGGAGTCAAGCCCCGCAGCCTGGCTCCATTGTCTGATGGGTCACTACACTGGGTGGGGTCACAGTCTCCCAGTGCCCTGTCGCACCGAAATATCATGGGGGATGTTTTTCAATGAGCAAGGGGATGATGGGGGGAGAGGGGGGGGGGGCGTTTGGGCACAGGGTACCTCTGCGGCGGAGCCCCCATGCAGCTGGAGTGCGTGGGGAGAGATTCTAGTGGCAGGCTCCCACAGTCATCGCACGCTCCCCCTGCCACGGATCCTGAGGGGGGTTGAGGGGGAGGGAGCGCGCCAGGCCGGCCTTTGCAGATGACATGCACGGGGGAGCCTGGGCTCCGCAATGCTCCTGGCCAGTTCTTGTGACTTGCCCAAGCCATTTCCCCTGCCGACAGAGCCTGTGAGCGGCGTGGCAGTCTGCCGGCGTGGCGGGGGGATCGCTGCACACCCATCTGGCCTGCCTCCCGGCAGGGCTCCCTGCGTGGCCCATGAGCGGGCGCGCTGAAGCTCATGGCAGCACGTACCCTGCCGCCTCACCGTCAGATGGGCGGCCGGGTGTGTGGCTCCTGGATGGCCAGGTGGGGTAGCCTCTCGCTTGGAAACACCCGGTGTCACCAGACCGTGACCCCCCTTCCGCACTGAATGGTGCTTGTAGGATTTGGGGTCTGCCTGTCGCCTGTAGGGACCAGAGCAGATGGGGTGAGCGCCCCGCATGACCTCCCTAAAGGACCCTGCACAATGTCCCTGGGCGAGGGAGCGGGCCCTGGAACAGAGTGGAGCCCCCGAGCCAGCTTGTTTTCTCCACCCTCCCAGAAGCCCCGGGTTGAGCCATTCGAGTCTTAAACACTCCTGTCCCCAATTTCTTTGTGGCCCTCGGAGCTGGGACTCATTTTCACAGTGGCCCCTGGGAGGGAAAAGGTTCCCCAGCGCCGGCAGAGAGTATCCTGCCTTGCTGCAGGGGCTGGACTCTAGGACCCTTCCAGCCCCACCATTCTAGCCGTCCCTCTGTCCATGCATCTCTAGGGGAAGGAAAAGAAACTCTTGGGAGAGCTGCCTGCTTCTGTTGTGGACGGGCTCCACTGATCCCCCTCCCCTCCCCAGCAGAAGGGATTGGGGAAGTCTCTCAACTGCAAGAAACGGGTTCCATCCCACTCATCTTCTAGCCAGACAATGGGTGTTTTTAGACACACCTGGATGTTTGCTGTAACATCCAGAACTTTCTGTGTGTCTAAATCACTCATCCAGATCTTAAATATCCGACTCTTTGAACTTCTGCGTGAAACTTCTTCCAGAACTTTTGTGTGTAAAAAGTTCTCCTGGTAAACGGCTTTGCTCCAGGCAGCTGTGGTCACTTGGTTTCCATGGCAGCCCCTCACGTCTACAGCTGCGGCTACTTTAGGCTGCCTCAGGGCAGTGTTTGTGTGAAGAACGCATCCGGAACTTATTTGTGAACTTGTAAACCCAGAAGATTGAAACATCCGGAACTTTAACGTGTGTCNATAGAACTTCTCCCAGAACTTTTGTGTGTAAAAAGTTCTCCTGGTAAACTGCTTTGCTCCAGGCAGCTGTGGTCACTTGGTTTCCATGGCAGCCCCTCACGTCTACAGCTGCGGCTACTTTAGGCTGCCTCAGGGCAGTGTTTGTGTGAAGAACGCATCCGGAACTTATTTGTGAACTTGTAAACCCAGAAGATTGAAACATCCGGAACTTTAACGTGTGTCTAAAAATGCCCATTGTCTCCTCTGGAACCAATAAGGGGGCAAATTTGGGGAGGCTGAACAGCACCCTTTGTAGGGACCAGAGGTCTCCCCTCCCCAGCCCAGCCTGACCCGGCTTAAATTAGGCAGCATGAAAGGTGACAGGATGTTCCCCCCCTTCTCCCCCACACACCTCCCCGGTTGTTGAGCTTGATGTTGACGGGGAACTGGGAGGCCATGGCCAGCAGGTTCTGCTGGAGCGCGTGCTGCATCAGCCGCTGCTGCTCCTCCGTGACGAGCGCCATCTTTTTCTCAGCGGGCTCCCCGGTCTCCAGCTTCTCCCGCAGCTGCTCCAGTGCTGCTGCCTGGGACGCCACGGCCTGGGCGGCTGCCAGGTGGTGCCCAGCCAGGCTGACGGGGATGGCAATGCGGCCAGGCACCGCCGAGGAGAGGAGCCCGTCCTCTGCAACGATAAGGTGGCGGAGGAGGCAACGTCAGGGGCCGAGGGTGGACGCAGAGGGAGCTGGAGGAGGCCAAGACTTCTTGGCCATGGGGGAGTTCTCACTCTGGGGCCTTCTTTCTGTGGCCACCAGACCTGTGGGTCTCCCTCCCTTCCTGTCATGGGGGAGCTCTTCACAGGCCTCCCGGAGACCCAGCCTCCCCTCTGGCCATGGAGAAACTCCCCATGGGGCCTCTCCCACGGGCCTCTCCCATGGGGCCTCTGCCAGGGGCTTCCGAGGTGAGCGGGAGGCCATGATGAGCTTAGCTTCTGTGTGGGCATCAACCAACCCCTCAGGCCTCACAGCTCATCCACTAACCCCCCACCCCATCATGCAGGGCAGAGCGACTGGCCTTTACCCCCGACCATGGGAGCTGGAGGAGAAGGGCCACCAGCAACAGATGCATTAGGATTTGAAATTCCTTTGCAGACCCACAGGCAGCTCCAAGGGCACCCAGCAGGGGGCAGCACTGTCCCCAGTCCAGCTGCCCTCCCCGCCAGCCTCCCTCCCCCTAGTGCCACCCCAGCCCAGCTGCCCTCCCCGCCAGCCTCCCTCCCCCTAGTGCCACCCCAGCCCAGCTGCCCTCCCCGCCAGCCTCCCTCCCCCTAGTGCCACTCCAGCCCAGCTGCCCTCCCCTGGTACTGCTCCTGATCCCAGGCCAGCTGCCCTTTCCCCCCACCTCCCGGCACTGCCCCCTGCCTGGCCCTCACCTTTCTTGATGGCGTGGACTTGGCCGATCTGGCCGCAGCTGTGTGTGGAGATGGTGAGGGCCGGCATGGGGATTTTTGGGGAGGACAGGATGGTGGGGGTCCCCACAGGGGAGTAGTTGAAGAGTGCCGTGCCGAAGGTCTGCCGCCGCCCCTCCCGCCGGTTGCTGTCGATGGCGGCCTGCAGCTCACTGGGGGAGCTGAGTGCCCGCTTCTCACACTCGTAGGGGTAGAGGTACTTCATGTATCTGCCAGGGAGAGATGCAGCATGTGGGTGGGGGCAGCGGAGCGAGGATGGGGGGTGGAAGCTGTTAAAACAGAACCCCCCTCGGGCATCAGGATGCATGTAGGCATGTCGCTGCGAGGGGGCGGCGAGGGGACCTGTTGGGAAGGTGGGGAACGGCCTTTTGTGCCACTCTGCTCCCTGCACCATTGTGCTCCCTGTGCCACACGGTGTCATGGACCGTTCTAATCCCTGCACCACTCTGTCCCTGTGCCACTCTGCACTGGCGTACACCACTGTGCACCCCATGGCACTCTGCACCCTGTGCCACCCTGTGCCACTCTATCCCTGTGCCACTCTGCACCCTGTGCCATTCTACACCCCGCATCACTCTATGCCCTGTGCCACCCTGTGCCACTCTATCCCTGTGCCACTCTGCACCCTGTGCCATTCTACACCCCGCACCACTCTATGCCCTGCGCCACTCTGCACCCTGTGCCACTCTGTCACTCTACACCCCACACCACTCTGCACCGAGTGCCACTCTGTCACTCTACACCCCGCAGCATGCTGCACTGAGTGCCACTCTGTCACTCTACACCCCGCATCACGCTACACTGAGTGCCACTCTGTCACTCTACACCCCGCACCACTCTGCACCGAGTGCCACTCTGTCACTCTACACCCTGCATCACGCTGCACTGAGTGCCACTCTGTCACTCTACACCCCGCATCACGCTGCACCGAGTGCCACTCTGTCACTCTACACCCCGCATCATGCTGCACCGAGTGCCACTCTGTCACTCTACACCCCGCATCACGCTGCACCGAGTGCCACTCTGTCACTCTACACCCCGCATCACGCTGCACCGAGTGCCACTCTGTCACTCTACACCCCGCATCACGCTGCACCGAGTGCCACTCTGTCACTCTACACCCCGCATCACGCTGCACCGAGTGCCACTCTGTCACTCTACACCCCGCATCACGCTGCACCGAGTGCCACTCTGTCACTCTACACCCCGCATCACGCTGCACCGAGTGCCACTCTGTCACTCTACACCCCGCATCATGCTGCACCGAGTGCCACTCTGTCACTCTACACCCCACACCACTCTGCACCGAGTGCCACTCTGTCACTCTACACCCCACACCACTCTGCACCGAGTGCCACTCTGTCATTCTACACCCCGCATCACGCTGCACCGAGTGCCACTCTGTCACTCTACACCCCGCATCACTCTGCACCGAGTGCCACTCTGTCACTCTACACCCCGCATCACGCTGCACCGAGTGCCACTCTGCACTCACTGTCATTGGGCCTTTCCAGTAGCTGGGGGAAAGGGCAGAGTCGGTGCCATTTTGGGGAGTCAGGCAAGGCTTTGTGGGTCGGGGAGCTGCCCCCGGCTGTGGGCTATTGTTCCTGTAGCGGTTACTAGCAGGGGGAGGGCACATTCTGGATGTTGTCCCTCAGTCTATTCCAGGCACATGTTGTGGCTCTTTCTCTGTGGACCGGGAGGGTGGCTTGGCCTGTGTCCCCACAGTGTCTGGTCTCTAACTCAGACAGAGGGTTAGGAGCCTGGCCTCCCACTGCCACCGCAGGGCCACTCGCACCAACCCGGAGGGTAAGCGACCCTCCTGCTCTGCCCCTGTGCCCCCTCTCCGAGCTGCTCACTGTGTGCGAAGGGTGAAGGCGGCGCTGGTGATGGAGGTGGGCAGGTTGAGGCCCTTGGTGATCTCCCGCCAGATCTTCTTGTTGATCACCTCCACCAGGCCCCCTTTCTCAGTGACCAGCCGATAGAGGGTGTAGAGATCCAGCACCTGCTTGGCCATGATGGGGATCCGGTTGACTGGAGTCCCTTAAAGAGAGAGAGAGGCACACGGACACGGGGAGAGGGGGAGGGGAGGCAGGAGAGAGACAGCAGGTGAAAAAGGGAGCATGGCTGGGCCACGTGTGTGTGTGAGAGAGATTGTGCATGTGTGTGTGCAAGTGTGTGTGCATGTAACACCATGGGTGTGCATCTGCAACTATGGGTGTGAGAGACTATGTATACTTGTGAGAAGATGTGTGTGTGTGCACACGCGAGATGTGTGGGAGACTGTGTATGAACACTTGTGAGACTGTGTGTGTGTGTGTGCAAGACTGTGTATGTGAGAGAGACTGTATGCACATCCACTTGTGAGACTCTGTGTGTGTGTGTGTGTGTGTGTGTGTGTGTGTGTGTGCAAGGCAGTGCATGTGAAATTGTGTGCACATGCAAAACTGTGTGCGAGACTGTGTATGTGCGCTTCTGAGACTGTGCGTGCAAAACTGTGTGAGAAAGAGACATGCACTTGTGAGACTGTGTGAGACTGTGTATGTGCGCTTGAGACTGTGTACAAGACTATGTGAGAAAGAGACATGCACTTGTGAGTCTGTGTGTGTGTGTGTGTGTGTGTGTGTGTGTGTACAAGGCTGTGCATGGGAAACTGTGTGCACGTACAAAACTTTGTGCGAGACTGTGTATGTGCGCTTGTGAGACTGTGCGTGCAAGACTGTGTGAGAGAGACATGCACTTGTGAGACTGTGTGTGAGACTGTGTATGTGCGCTTGAGACTGTGTGTACAAGACTATGTGAGAAAGAGACATGCACTTGTGAGACTGTGTGTGTGTGTGTACAAGGCTGTGCATGTGAAACTGTGCACGTACAAAACTATGTGTGAGACTGTATGTGCGCTTGAGACTGTGTGTGTGAGACTGTGTGAGAGAGAGACATGCACTTGTGAGACTGTGTGTGTGCACTTGGGAGAGTACGTGTGAGTGTGCAAGGCTGTGAGTGTTTGAGAGACTATGGCTGTTTTCAGACAGATGGGGAGCCCACCCCACAGCTGTCAGTTACCTGCTCCACCCGCGGCCACAGCAGACAGACCATCAGTGTCCCCAGGCTACGGGGCACCCGCGCGGTCTCCCCCCTGCCCCATGGCGTTGTGGGCCGCTCCCCCCACACTCTAGGCTGATGCCAGCGACTCCATGATGCTGAGCGGGGCTACAGCTGCACCATGGGTGCCCGCAGCAGACGGGCAGCGGCACCGCATTCAACCACTGCCTGCTCTGCGCAGCGTGCTCTAGCATTTTGTGGAGCACGCTGGGCCGGGCTACCCTGCCCTAGAGCAGCCCCCGCCTGCTCCATAGTGCACATCCGGTGGGCGGCCTTCCGACGGACCGGTCAGCCTGGCACGGACAGGGGCATCCATGGGCACCCCCGGAACGGCTGTCCACCTGTTTACACCCTCTGTGTGTGCAAGGCCCTCTGTGTGTAAGAGACTGTGTGTATGTGCACGTGTGTGTGCCCAGCTTGTTTGTGCGTGTGAGAGAGAGACCACAGTGTCTCCTCTATGTTAACTTCTTTTTTTAAAATGAAGGCTCAGATCCTAATACCTTATTTACATCCTTAGCAGAGAAACTAGGAGCTGCTTTTTCACTGCTTTAATTAATTAATTAAAAATTAATTAATTAATTAATTAATTAATTAATTAAAAAAGCTAACGGAGAGAATGGTATACAAATGGCAGGCTACACAAGAGCCCAGGACTCCTGGCACCATTGCTGCAAAGCTTAGTTGCACAGCCACTGCCAGAAGGGCAGTCTTACAAACTCATTGAGCACTAGGCAGGTCCTCCTGGGGCGTGAATTAAACATAGAAACCAGCCCTTCCTCTTGAAGCTCCGGTGGCAGAACTGGGATAGGGTAATTGCTTAGGTCAAGGAGGGGACTGTAGCCGTACCACTCTCGACCTTGTGGCAGGCTGGAGGTGTGGCTTCTTGCATATAAGAACAGAATTTACCATTTACAATTTGCGATTTACTGGGTCAGACCAATGATCCACCCAGCCCAGCCTCCTGTCTCCGACAGTGGCCAGCTTTGGTTGCCTCAGGGGAGGACGCGGCAGGTTACAATGGAGTAATTCATTTCCTGCCATCCTCCCCCAGCTCATAACAAACAAAGGTCTCATTCCCCTGGCTAACCCAACTAGTAGCCCATAATGGACTTGGCCACCAAATACTCATCCAACACTTTGTAAAGCCAGTGACGCTACTGGCTTGTACAACACCTCTGGCAGTGAGTTCCAGAGGTTTATTGTACGTTGCATGAAAAAGGACTTCTTTTTATTTGTTTTCAGTCTGCTCCCTGTTAATTTAATGGCGTGAGCCCCCTGGTTCTATTGTTTTTAGAAAGAGTAAATTGCAGCTCCCTATTGATCTGTTCCATACCATTCATGATCTTGTAAACTTTGATCATGTCCCCTCTGTCATCTCTTCTCCAAGTCAAAGAGCCGGAACCTATTGAGCCTTTCCTCTCTGTGCCTTGGATAATTTTTTGTGGTTCTTCTCTGAAACTTTTCCAGTTCAGCTATGTCTTTTTTTGAGACGTGGGCAACCAGATCTGGACACAGTATTTCAGGTGTGTTCGCACCATAGGTTATGGTGTAAACTTTCTTTGTAAACCGGTAATGCTAACAAGGGCTTCTTTCCTGTGTGGTAGATTCTCTGATGGCTAGATGTCCCTCCTTTACCTAAAGCAGTCTTGAACCCGTAACTTTCTCATTTTTTTTTCAAGACTATTGTCACCACAGCTACCAGGGCATCTTTCTGTCCCCTTCCTCTCCCACTTTCCAGCTCAGTCATGGGGAAGGGTTTTGCATATTGATTGCACAAGGAACTAATGGTTAGAGCCTCAAAAGAGGTCCTTCCAGTGTGGTTTGGGACATCTGTGCCAAGGGTTCTGGGCTCTATCTTTCCCTCTGTGTGTTCATGCCACCTTTCTCTCAGCAGGCTTATAGAGTGACTGGGCATTTACACACACGCATGTGTGCACGTGCAACTTTTCTACACACAAAGCGTGGATGTGGCTATCCAAAGGGCTACAGAAATATGCTGGTAATACCCATGAACAACAAGCTCACTACCCAAGTTCGAGCCCTTCTGGGCCTCCCCAGTCTAGAGATTCCCCCTGCGTGGCACTGTCGATGCCTGTGTTTTATGGAAAGGGGCACCATCAGATCAAAATCTGGGATGTTGCCAACAAAACCACAACCAACTGAAATAATCTCAATAGTTGAGTTTAAAACACAGGTCCCAAACTAGCAACTGCACTAATGGTAACATTACCCACACACACCCATCTCTTGGGGACAGGAAGGGAAGAGAACCCAGGAGTCCTGACTCTCTTGCTCTAACTACTAGGCATACTCTGCCAGACAGACACAGGGATAGAATCCAGGAGTTCTGGCTCCCAGCTCCCCTACTCTAACCCACTAGCCCCCACTCCCCTCCCAGAGAACTCAGGAGTCTTGGCTTCCAGCCCCCCTGATCTAACCCACTAGCCCCTACTCCCCTTCCAGAGAACCCAGGAGTCTTGGCTCCCAGCTCCCCTGCTCTAACCCACTAGTCCCCACTCCCCTTCCAGATAACTCAGGAGTCTTGGCTCCCAGCTCCCCCTGCTCTAACCCACTAGTCCCCACTCCCCTTCCAGAGAACTCAGGAGTCTTGGCTCCCAGCTTCCCTGCTCTAACCCACCAGCCCCCACTCCCCTTCCAGAGAACTCAGGAGTCTTGGCTTCCAGCTCCCCTGCTCTCACCCACCAGCCCCCACTGCCCAGAGAACCCAGGAGTCCTCGCTCCCAGCTCCCCTGCTCTCACCCACTAGCCCCCACTCCCCTTCCAGAGAACCCAGGAGTCCTGGCTCCCAGCCCCCACCCACCAGCTCTATCCCACTAGCACCCACTCCCCTTCCAGAGAACCCAGGAGTCCTGGCTCCCAGCTCACTAGTCACCCACTTGACCTCACTCCCTTCCCAAGGAAAGAAAGGGAATAGAACCCAGGAGATCTGGCTCCCAGGAGCTCTAGCCACTAGATCCCCACTTTCCTCCAGAAACCACACAGAAACCAAGAGTCCTGGCTCCCAGATCAAACCACTAGACTCCAATCCCACTGAGAGCTTCAGCATGAGAACTCAGCAGTCCTGGTTTCCCAGCATTCCCTGCTCTAATCTGCTAAACCCCGCTGCCCTCCCAGAACTGGAGCAAGAACCCAGAAGTCGTGGGCGGCTGCCCAGTGCTTCTTGCTCTAAGCCACTGGACAGAGAGGGCAGCCTCTTTTCACCCTCCCAGATCAACCGCTTCCAAACTCTAGGCCCCAGTCTGGCACTGAGGGCCCCTTGCACATTACCCAAGGTGCTGGTCTCTGCCAGCCCTTCCTTGGCTTCTCAATTGAAACCAATTCCGATAAGCCTGCCCCATTGACGGCCTTCCCTGGATTGTCGGGGGGCTAATTGCTGTCCTGATGGGCTTGTGCCAGCAGGAGTCATGGGGCTCACTCTACCACCTGCCGAAGCCCAGGCCAGGGAGATGGACTGTCGTCGCCGGTGCTGGGAACAGGGTAGCCCAAGGCTCCTATCCCTCACCCCACACAGGGGGCACCCTCCTACCCCCCTGTCTTTACCCTATTGAGTGAAGCAGTCCCTGGCTCATCCACTCCCCACTTTACAGCCCAGTGGGGGGGGGGGCATGACCTGACCCACCCTCATTAACCTGGACTTGACCTAGGCGGCTTTATGGGGCTGTAGGGATTTACAGCTAGGGCTCTCCAGAGATTGCAGCTGTTCCAGCTTCATCACTCTCTGGGAAAGGGGTGGGAGCACGACCAAGGCAGACAGATGCCCTGGAACCCTTCCTTATTTACTGCCCTGCACCTGGGTGTGGACGGAGGCACAACCTCTGCAGAGCCAGCTGGCATTACCCACAAAGAGGGGCCCTGCCTGTGGGGAGGAGCGAGAGAGTCTCTCTGTGGGGATAGGCCACCCCACAGCCCTGGAATGGAACAGCCCTTCAGGGTGCATGGGCTCTACTTCCCACAGGGGAAATCACCCCCAGGTTATTTACTGCAACGTCGGCCTCTGGGGGAGCAGTGTGAACAAATGTCCATGCTAGTCTGGGTTTATGCTGCCGTACTAGGGACAAGGGCCTTGCATCCATGTTTCAGCGAAACACAAATAAATGCAAAAGAAAAATAGAGAGAGAGAGAGAGAGAGACCATTTGGGGTTCCATATTCAAAACACAAAAATTCTAGGACTGTGTATTTGGGTTCTTAGTTACCCCATATTTTCCTGAAAAACGTAGTATCTGTGGCCTCAAACCGAATCACCAAAACTGCAGTCACAAGGCTGGAAGGGACCGCAAGGGCCATCTATTCCCTGATTCTCAGCTTAGCCGCCTGCCTGGGGAGCCTGTATTGAGCCCTCCCCACCTGCAGGGGCCGCTGCTGTCCCAGAACTTCAGTCTCCAGCGTTGCAGCCAGCCCCAAGCCAGCGACCTCCCCCAACAAGTGTCATCCCTGAGCCAACCACATGTCCCGTCCCACCCCCACCTCAAGCCAACAGCTTCCCTAGGGATGGGAATTTCGGTTTCGGATAAAACCGAAAGTATCCAAAAATGGCCATTTCAGATTAATCCGAAATTTCGGTTCTTTTTCGGTTTCGGTGCTATCGGATTTTTTGCATTGATTTGTGTACCGGATTTTAAACATTGCGGTTTGTCCCCCATTGAAAAAACGCAATGTTAAAAATCTGGTACAAAAATCAATGCAAAAGAACCGACGATAGCATCGAAATAAAAAAAGAACCGAAATTCAACCAAAACTGACCGAAACCGAAATTTTGCCCGGAGTCTCATCCCTACTGAACATAGCCCACATTCCCTTTTCCTCAAACCAGCGACCTCCTCTGAGCCAGATCCATGCCCCATTCCTACCTCCGCAAGCTAACAAACTCCCTACCAAGCAAACCATATCGTCCACCCTCCCTTAAACTAGTGTCTTCCGTTTTAAATTGGTAGCTGACTTAGCAGCAATTTGAACTGCATTTTTCTTTCCTTATAAGACTGCCGTGCCCATACTGGCAGAGCCTCACTGCACGTCTGTGCCAAAATAACCCATACGCAGACCCCCCCCTTGTTCATCGTGTTTCGCACACTGGCAGCAATGGGGGAAATGCAGCAAAAGTGGACAAAAGACACAAATAAACACAAATGCTAAATCACAAATACAGCTGTGAATACAAATACTTGACCCTGTGCACAGCCCTGCTAGGGACTGTGACCAACAGGGGGAGCCCATAAACAGGTGAAGCCCCAAAGCCCAGCTGGTGAAATTGACAAGGCAAAGTCCCCCCCTTTCTCTGGCCAGCCACAGGAACACACCATAGTGTCATGCCCCAGAGCTCTGTTTCTGGGCTCCAGTAGGTTACACCCTTCTGGGACACATCGCTTCAACCACCCCCGTGGCTCGGAAGCAGATTGCTATGGGGCAAGGTAGCTATATAGCGGCTCTCCCTGAACTGCTGTCACCGCATTGTGACCCCCCCCCCCCAAACAGCCTGGGTTCCTTGGCCCAATGCCCCGACCCCCAGCTTTGGCTGACACCGCACTCTGCGAGTCGCACTTTGCTGCTCTTTGTTGCCACAATGCCAGGCTGCCCCCCTCCCCCGGAGCGAACAGCCCCCTTTATATTTATTCTCTCCCAGGCGGGCGCTATCGAAAAGCCATCCATTTGCGATGGAGAGACTGTCAGGGCCCCGCTTCCTGGCTCAAACGAAACAGTCACTCACCGGCGCTTTGCCGCTGCCCTAATTTATGGCCCCGCTATCAGCTTGGCTTCTCTTCATAAGCCTGAAAAACGAGCTCGCTTTATTCCCGCAGCCCAGGCCATTTCGCTTGTTTTGTCTCTCTTGTGCGGCCTTTCTTTTTCGCCTCCTGGAATAAAACCTCTTGCTTGCAAAGCGATTGTCTCAACGCCCGCTCTCAATCTTCACACCCTGGGCTCAGGGCCTGGGTGGAACGGGGTGCAGAGGAGACTTTGCCCCACGTCTCCGTTCCCCCTGGGCTGGTCCCACTTACCCTGTGCGTCCGCTGACTCCTGACAAACTCGGAAAGCAGAGAATAAACTTGCGGCACTTTGGCCAAAGTCCCGATATCCCCCCCCTCCCGACACACACCAGGATGGAGGCAGCGGGGCACTTTGGAGGCCCTCTTAGAGTGTAAACAAATTTGCCTTTCCATATTCCTGAAGAAAATTCACATATTTGTTCCCAAGAATGAATCTCCAAATTTGTTCTCATCACCATCACAAACTTTGATTCTTCATGTCTTCTTTTATACGGTATTTGGGGAGCCGGTCCTGCACTTACTGCCCTTGTTCAAGTTCTTTGGTATTTGGGTATTTGGGATGACACTGATTTCCGTTACTTTGTTCTCCGTAACTTAGTGCTTCCCTTGAGTCACAGAGACAGGTCGGTCACACATTTTAAAAAAGCTCGCCAAATTGTCCCACCAAAGACACAAAGTTCTGAATAAGGAAAGGCTGAAATCCCAAAGTGACTGAAGTGAAGTAGATGAGATCTCTGGAAACCTGGAACAAATCCCGCTTTCATACCCCCTTCACAAAAACAGAGGCGACTCTCCCAAACTGGGTGGGCACTTCTGCTCCAGCCCTGAAAAGGCACTTCTGGAAAAGGCATCAAACCCAAGACTTGCAGAGCCCCCCTAAGCCCCCTTCCCAAGTAAGCCCCCCCCCCCCAAAAGCTCCTAACCAGCCTCGGCTAGGGCTGGAACGAGAATCAGTTTGATTCTTGCAAGAATCTTGAGAGAATCAAGAACCCGTAGCGAGATATCAAGACGATGTAACCAAGCCAAATGTGTGCACCTGGGACATCGCATCCTCGTGAATGTTACACTCCTTGTCTCTCTCTGTGTTCCCCTTCCTTCATCTCCCCCCGCCCCCCCTCCATCTCTCAGATTGTAAGCCCTAGGGCAGGGACCGTGTCTAGTCCATTACTTTGTAAAGCGCCAGGTACATTGCTGGTGCTATACAAATGCTTAATAAAATAATAAAATAAATAAATAATAATAATAATATCCCGCTAATCTTGCAAAAAATAAAAAATTCACTGCACACACGCAAAATGACACACACCCCGCGGTCATTCTGCCCATTTTCCAAAATGGCACTGGCAGTGTTGCCATGGCGACGCTGCCGGCACCATTTTGGAAAAGGGCCACACGTGCGCAGAATGGCCCCGGCGACCTTTTGCGCATGCGCAGTCATTTTAAAAATTCTGACCCCCCC
>QEPC01000864.1:1894488-1907419 GCA_003113815.1 Sphenodon punctatus
CCCTCGCTTACTGCTTCCAATCCGGTGTCAAAGTTACTCTGGATCTGAGCGATCTTGTCTGCAAAGTAGGTGGCAAACTCCTCACAGCAGGCCTGGGACAAGTCCCCGTCCAGGCGGAGGGAGGCCGGACTGACCAGCCCCCGCACCACCCGGAACAGCTCCGCTGGACGCGACTTTACAGACGTTATGAGGGCAGCAAAGAAAACTTTATTTTCTGTCCTCACAGTCCCTGTCCCGGAGTTGAATGGACTGGTGCTCCTTGCTCGAGCATGTTGCTGCCACAACCACGCACAGGTACCATTTCCTAACCCTCATCGGCCATTCACCACCTCCCATCTTGGATCCTGACCACCCACCCTAGTTGTCCCCCATGCAGAAACCCCCCAGGGAACGCACCCGAGCCCTCTCCGCACTGCGCTTACTCCAGGGAACATTGCCTGCACTAGGCGTGATTCCACCCAATCCGCCAGTCATTCCCACATGCCTCCCACAAACACACCTCCACAGCTAGATCCACAGGAGGAGGATTGGAAAAATGTCCCCTCCCTCTCCCCAGTCCTGCCACCCAAGTGAGCACGAGACCATGGTCATCCATGCTTTCATCACCGTGAGGCTAGATTACTGCAATGCGCTCTATGTGAGTCTGCCCTTGATTGTTCGGAAGCTGCAGCTGGTGCAGAATGCTGTGATTTGCCTCCTTTTGTGTGTGTGTGTGTGTGTGTGTGTGTGTGTGCTTGGAGCACATTACACCCATGCTCTGGTGTCTGCACTGGCATCCTACAGCTTTCCAGGCAAAATTCAAGGTGCTGTTTTGACCTTTAAAGCCCTAAGCTGTCTGGGACCCCATTTGCAGTCCTATGCGATCACACTCTCCAGCTGCTGCCAGAGGTGGGGCCCAGTGCCTGTCCTCCTGCCGGCGGTCCAGGCAGGCCTCAGCAGCCAAGGCCTTGCATTCTGCGACGTTCTGCCGCATCAGCTGCCTAGGCTCCCTGGCCACGCCATCAATGGTGCTGCGGATCTCATCCACCCACCGCGCGGTCTCCCCCAAGCAGGTACCTTGCCAAATCCTCCCTGTGCGGCCGGTGGTGAACCCGCAGGTTCTGCCGGGCGCTTGCGGCAGGGGGCTCCGTCTGTATCCACTGCGCTGGCAGACCTGTAGCAAGGCAACAAGGGATGCCATCAGTTCAGACTGTCCCACCCACCATCCCGCGGTGGTGGTTCAGGCCTCTGCCTGCTCAATTTTCAGCCCCCGACCCGCCTGAAGGGAAGCGGGAAGGAGCATCTGGCATATGTGGCTGCAGGGGCGGTTACCGAGGCAGGAGGATCCCAGGGCCATGCAATTATCTTCCCGAAATCACAGTAGAGACGTGAAGAACACACAGAAATCAACCACCACAATTTGTGTCACTCCACCCGCCCAGCCGCCATTTTGCCTTCTTCCCCCAGCCGTCAGCCCGCTGTCCCACCATGGTGCCTTCCCACCCACTCCCGCACATACCGTTCCCATCCTGTGGAGCTCTTCCCCGGTGGTTTTCCTGCTCCTCCTCTACGTTCTCCTGGCAACACAGTAAACAATAAAGAACATAAAAAGATAACAACAAATGGAAGCCTTTATCGTTCAGCTGAGTAAATGTGACGCCCCCTCAACCGCCCAGCTCCAGGTGCATTCACTTACCATTCTCCTCTGCTTCCTCTACAAAAGGTGACATCCGGATCCTCCGTGCCCTCGCCAAGAATCTCGGGGCGGCCCCTCGAACACGGGCTGGCTCTCTAGCTGGAGGAGATTCACCGTGAGTCGCTGCGTCTGTGTCGACGTGCTGGCTCCAGGCCAGGGAAGGATGGGTATGGAGGGATGTCCGCTGGTCGTTGCACTTTCTGCGGTGGTGGCGGCAGGAGTGGGCGGTGGGGGAGCCATACCCACCTGCTTCTGGCCCCCGACAAAGACGCAGCTGATGGCTCCATCCACACAGAGGAACCGTTCAAGGAGCTTGTAATAGAGGGATGTTTGCCTCACGCGGCCAGAGGTGAAGTTGCTGTCCTGGAACTTTTTGTATCCGCGCCTCAAGTCCTTGGCCCGCTGTCAGCACTGGTTGCTGTCCTGGGGGTAGCCCCGGCTGCGCCATTTGGACCGAGATCTCTTGGAAACCCGCCTCGTTCCTGTAGCACTTCGCCAGGACATATTGGACCTTCTGCTCCCCCCGTAGAGCGATGAAGGGCCTTGGTCTCTTCCTCGGTCCAAGGGATGCAGTGTTGGCGGGCAGATCAATAGGCGGAGTGCGACTGCAATTGCGCGGTGGTGGCTGCGGTGCCGGTTGTTGCCTGGCTGATGGTTTGAGCCATGGCCCTGGCGATGGTAATCCTCTGCAAGTTGTTACAGAGAATGCATCGATTTGGAGAGAGCAAGTGTTGGGCATGTACTGCCAACCAGGAAGAGCTGGGAGAGCGCATGTTTGAAAATGGCACGGTGGGCTTTTAAGGCAGATGTTACATTTGCGCCAGTGAGAGCGAGCATGGAGAGAGGGACCTGGAAGTGGCTGCTCCTCAGAATGCGCTAGACTTTTCACCTGCGACTCTGTGGTGCTGGCAGATCTGGATGCGCGGGCATGTAGGCATACATTAGCCTGGCTTTGCTTGCATAGTGCGCTTTGGGGGCTCCGGGACCCCACTGTGAGTAGGGGTTGCATGTCCAGGATGAAGGACCCCAGGAGATCCAAAAGCTTGCATCCCTCCCCCTACTGGAGTTGGTCCAATCAAAGAGATCACTGTACAACTTTGTCTCTAGTGCCGATATTTGGGACCAACATGGGAAACCCAACT
This sequence comes from Sphenodon punctatus, assembly GCA_003113815.1. Classification (NCBI taxonomy): domain Eukaryota; kingdom Metazoa; phylum Chordata; class Lepidosauria; order Sphenodontia; family Sphenodontidae; genus Sphenodon; species Sphenodon punctatus. The sequence goes on from QEPC01000864.1 coordinate 1,897,306, forward strand.
TTCTCTGCACCTCTTGTTTGTTAACACCCTATACCACACACAAATGCACTTGCCTTCTCTCTCTCACACACACACCATATTCCCTGTCACATACACAATGGGCATTTTTACACGCACGTTAAAGTTCTGGATTTTTCAATCTTCTGGGTTTACAAGTCCACAAGTAAGTTCCGGATGCATTTTTCACACAAACACACACTGCTCTGAGGCCAGGGACCCGAGTTGACTGCGTTGCTGCAATCTGCAGCGATTTTCGCAGAATCAGCCAATGCTGAGCATGACCTGAGGGTAAATAGGCCCCTGGGAGATGAATTGTGGGTGGGTGGGGTCTGAAGGCCCGATGTTTGCGTGAGGGAGGTGCTGAAATTCCAGAGGATTTGAGTTGTGTTTGATTAGCAAAGTCGTGACTCTATGTCAAACCTATTGCAAATTTGCTTCCCAGCATGCAGAGTTATGCAAATCAAGTTAGTTATGCAAATATTAATGCTCACGGTGAATTTGCAGAATTTGGCTTCACTGGTTGCAGAATTTAAGATTGTTTGGTGCAGTCAACTCGGGTCCCTGCCTGAGGCAGCCTAAAGAAGCCGCAGCTGTAGACATGAGGGGCTGCCATGGAAACCAAGCGACCACAGCTGCCTGGAGCAAAGCAGTTTACCAGGAGAAACTTTTACCCACAAAAGTTCTGGGAGACGTTCTACGCAGAAGTTCAAAGAGCCGGATGTTTAAGATCCGGGTGAGTGATTTAGACACACAAAGTTCAGGATGTAACAGCAAACATCCAGGAGAAATGGGTGTGTAAAAACACTCCTTGACAGGCAAGTAACCCTCCCCCGCCCCCACAGCGTCAGTGGGTCAGATTCTTGTTCTTTAGAAAAGGGGCAGGAACATCTTGGAAGGGAAGTTCCTTACAATGCCTTGGACCCAACCCACTGCAGCCCTTTGCCTCTGGGACGGACCATGGCAGCAGCTCTCATTATTACAGGATAACGTCCTTGTGAACCCCGGTCAATTGAACTGAAAGAAGCGTGTAACTGGGATGGGCCAAATTGGTGCATTCTGGAATTAGGGGTGTTTTTACACGAGACGCTACCACGCAGGCCCACCCAGTGGGCACGTGGGGTACTACCTGTGTAAAAGTGGGAGGGCACGCGCTCCAGTGACCCACGGACCCCCACCTACCTCCACCCATCCCCCCGCTTGGAGCAAACTGGAAAATTCCAGGTTGCACCATGCAGGGGTACAGGGGGGCAGATAGGTGGACGCGTGTGTGCACACCAAATGCACAGCCATCCGCTGCCGTCTAAACCCTCTCCCACCCAGTTCCCACCCAGAGGAACCGTTCAAGGAGCTTGTAATAGAGGGATGTTTGCCTCCCGCGGCTGGAGGTGAAGTTGCCGGAGGTGAAGTTGGCAGCTCCTTATATCCCTGGGATAAGATACAGTCAACTGGTTTACTCGTGGGTTTTTTGGGGGCTCTTGTTCAGTTCTGGTAACCAGAGAGTGTGCGACTAGTCCAGGGTAGAAGGAAATTTACTCAGGGATTAGCATTTCCTGTGAACACGCTGCAGGTTGGCATACGTGGATGCAAGAGACAAGGTCTGGTTTTATCGGAAGTTGGTACTTTGGAGAAGTTCTGCTTAGATCTATGGTATAGAGTGACTCCTGTAAGCTCCAACAATACGGTAACCCTCCATGTTTGGTGCCGTTTAATCCTTGTCAAACGCTGAATACGGCGATGGAAGAATAATCGGAATCCGAATGGAGGAGACCAAAGTTATCAAAGGAATCTGGATCTATGAGGCGGGGTGTTCAAGACGGCTATTGAAGGATTCCTGGAGCAGACAGAGTCATTACTCAAGCCGGCGCTGGGAAGGCAGAGCATTGTTTTAACCACGTCAGAGGAACAAAAGGTGTTGACTGGCCGTCTTGGGAAGGGGCTGGGGTGGAGGGGAGGAAGGAGGGGGTTTGGCAATAAGCACAGATGGGATTGAACTGAGCAGACGACAAAGGTTTGGGCCTAGCACTGAAAGGGGTTTCCATCTCTGTGGGTAAAACCAGACGTGACGGCGGCCCATGCTTCCCCGCTTTGGCCCACGAGCCACCGGCTCGTCGTTGGCCTGGGAAAACCTCCAAGGTCACGGCCTGGGCTAAGGTCCAAAGCAGGCCACCGCGTTTGTTCCCAAGCCACCAACCTAGCCTGGGTTGGAGCCGCCATGTCTGCCTGTCAGGGCGGGGGGGCTGGGCGCAGTGTAGGGGAGGGAACGTTTGACCACATGTACATCCTTCTCCCTGCAAACATTTGTTCCGCGACCCGACCTGGCCCAGAGCGTGCCCGCCATTGCTCTCCTCCCTGGGTCAGGTTGTGCTGCTGCTGCACAGCCGCCAATTGGGTTTTTACGCAGTGAAGACACAGCTTTGCAGTGGCAATCATGAGGGGAAGAGACTGAGCCACAGGGTGGGATCTGAAGGAGGGGGCGCTCCCAGATGTGACCAGCACAGGCAGATGAAACAAATGTGACAATAGCCACCCAGAATTTGATTTGTGTATGGGATAGGGTGGCCACCTAGGCAAAGTTTTAAGGAACACTTATACAAAATACATGTTGCAGGGCCTGCGTTGGCACCTTAGGCTTATACAGCTGTGCCTGTACGCTCCAAAGCAGGCCCTGCAATATGTATTTTTCATAACTGATCCCATTCCCATTAAATCCGAACCAAAACGAATGAATCGGGTACTGGATGGTTATTCAACCACTCTTCATTCATTTACCAGCTCTCCATCTTTTCATATCGTTTCATGTGGTTTTGTTCAAATCCGTACACAGAAACTAAGTGACGGACGAAAGACCGGACGGGACGAAAGTGTGAAAACAAAGGTGACTGAACAAAGTCCAATGGACTGATCGAAAGCAAAAACGCGGCGGCCTTGGGTACCAATGCAGACCCTGAAACATGTATTTTTCATAAGACTTCCTTAAAAACGTGCCTAGGTGGCCGCCCTAGTATGGAAAACCTTAGCAGAGTGGGTAAAACCGTAAGGAACAACAACACTAACAAGACTGGGAAATAAGAATGGGAGCAAGACACTAAACAGGGGGGACCAGGCACTTAAAGTGCTAACGGAGACAATACAAGAGTACGAGGTGGGGACAGAACCAGACTCTTAACCAACCAATGACCAAGCAAGGCTAGGACGGGGACCGTGACTATATGAAGGGAACAGGGCACAAAGGGAAGCCCTATGAACATCCCAAGGAGCTACAGAGGGAATCGGGATACTCAGTAAGGAGCTTGAGGAGGCCCAGGTGCGCGAACAGGGAAAGGAAGGCCGCACACACTGCAAGAAACGCAACAAAGGGAAGAAACGACTGAAATAAGCAAAGGAGACACAACAAACCAAGTCAAAGACAAGGAAAGTAGGAGAGAACGGGTACAAACGGGCAGACGGCAGCTCCAGACAGGGGTTCCCCCATCACCCTTGGGCTGACCGGTCCGTCTAAAAGGCGCCCAGCAGATTTTCAAAGCGGAGCAGGCTGTGCCCCGGCGGCGGCACTCTGGAACAGCCCGGAGCGTGCCACGCCGAGCCGGACGGGCAACCCCGGAGCAGCGGCCCGACGTGGTGTTCTGCCTGTCCGTCGGGATGCCTTTTCTAACGGTATAAGATTCCTTTGATAACTTCCGCCTCCTCATTCAGATTCCGATTATTCTTCCATCGTCGTAGCGCGGCCCCCATTCCCCTGCCCGGGCTTTTTGTGGCCTTAATGGAGACGCAGATCGCGCGCCGCGATTAGGAGCCGTCCAGGCAGATTGATGCTGGCTGGGGAGCCCCCAAAGCACGCGGGGAGCTTGGGTTATTTATCCCCTCCCTGGGATCGAAGCTGCCGTCCGAGCGGGGTGGGGGGGGGGCCTTATCTCTCTGTGGTGGATTTATCGCCATCGACCAGGCCCTCCCCGGGGAAGCGGCCCCCCCCCCGCGGGATTCGATTCCTCCACCCAATCGCACAAAGGCCCCAAATAAAGATGTGCAGCTGGGGAGAATGGCTGTTAATTAGCACCCTTATCTCAGCCAGGAGAGAGCCAGTTAATTAGCTCAGCCGAGATAATGAGCCCTCACACAGCAGCAAACCAATGAATCTTGTCTCCGAGGGAAAGGGGGGGGGGTACATCTCCACTGCCTCTCCTGCCCTCCTCACCTGGCTTCCTGCATCCTGGGCAGGACCCATCCGCAGCCTGTCCCTCACTCTCTAGGGCTGCCAGTTGCCTCATTTTGGAGTGGTTGGGGGTGCCCCGTCTCCACTCAGTGCAGAGGGCTAAAACCCTCCCACCTCCTTCCCTCTCTCACCTTACACATAGGGTTGCCACCTTCCAGGTGCCCATCCAGGCCCTGCAACATGTATTTTTCATAAGTGTGCCATAAGAATTTGCATAGGTGGCCGCCCTACGTACGCAAGAGGCAATCAGCACCTTGCCGTGCGACTGCATTGCCACGGGGCAAAGGAAACCCAGATCGAGGCACACGTGGTGCATTCGCAAGGGGAAAGGCGTCGCACGAATGAGCTCCCAGGCATCCTGTACGGAAACAGCAACAGGAGCCGCGCCGCGCCTGCTGCTACTGGGGTGGAAACCTCAATTAAAATGGCAGCCGAGTGTGGCAGCCGACCCCATCTCTTTGTTCCTCAAACACTGGATGGCAGACTGTTTAGATGAGTCTCCTTCACCCACCTTTATTACACCACATATGCACAGTTCATATTATCCAATCGACAGCCCTCTGAGTCTTTGACACGCTTCTCCTTTCCCTTACTCCTTGGGGTGGTGTTCATGCCTTTGGGCCTCTGATCCTTTCTGAAGCTTGCAACAGACTGACTGGATCGTCAGATCTTCCCTTTTTATACCCCCTCCAAAGGGGCGTGGCTACAGTGATGGACAGGGTGGCCTTAAAGGGCCAATGCCTGTTCCACACACTGCTGAAATGGGCGAACCCATTAAATCGGAACCAAAACGAATGAATTGAGCACTGGATGGTATTCAACCACTCTTCATTCGATTACCTGCTCTTCATCTTTTCATATCATTTCATGTGGTTTTGTTCAAATCTGTACGCAGAAACTAATGGATGGACTAAAGACTGGACAGGACAAAAGTGTGAAAATGAAGGCGAATGAACAAAGACCAATGGACTAATCGAAAGTGACAACGCGGTGGCCTGAATGTTGTGGCTAATTTAGTTTAGGTTAATGGCAGTCTGTCTGAAATTGTGAGGAAAAAACCTACGAAACCACTGTTGGAGACAGGATGCTGGGCTGGAAGGACCGTTGGTCCGGCCCAGTAGCATACGCTTTATGCTCTTGGGACTTTTTGAGGTCCTGCAATGGGCCCCCCCGGAGTCAGTATAGAAGGCAGGGTATTCAGGAAGGCTGGGCATTAACAATCCCATGGTCGGCCACAGTAAAATGTCTTTGGGCTTCGGATCCCCTTTGTCTACAAAACTAGGGCAGACTCTCCCCAGGCCACATGCCCGGGGACACAAGCTAGAGGCTTAAAGAGGAATGAGACGTGGGGCAAGTGGGGCCGCTGCCCCAGGGCCCAGGCTTTCAGGGGGGCCCAGTAAGCCAGTCCCATCAGGGCATCAAAAAGTCCTGCTTTAATCTCTGCCGGAGCTGCCTGGCCCATCCCCAGGAGCCGAGAGCAGGTGCCATGTCTGTCAGCGGTTGGCACCTCACCCCCTGGAGGCTAATCTTCTTCCCACCCCCCCAGTGTCCTACTGCCGCCCCATGTCATGGCCCTTCACACACACAGACACACACACAGACACATACACAGACACACACACACAGACACACACACACACACAGACACAGACACAGACACACACACACACACAGAGACACACACACACAGACAGACACAGACACACACAGAGACACACACACACACACACACACAGAGACAGACACACAGACACAGACACAGACACAGACACAGAGACACACACACACACAGACACACACACACACAGAGACACACACACAGAGACACACACAGACACACACACACATCTTGTTTCCCCCCCATCTGCTCATGCCCCTCCATGCCTGGTTGTCTCCCCCCACCCCATCCTGCTTGCTACAGGGCCCAGTAATTTGACTGGTCCGAGGGCCCCATTAAACCTAGACCACGTGGTTGCGCTGCACCATGTGGTCGGCGGCCGTCAGATGTCACTCTCCGGCGCAGGGTGAGCCGCTGCCGGCTACGCGGTGCGGTCTCAGGACAAGGCCCAGGACGCATGGCGTCGCAGCAGCCTCCCCCAAAATGGGATCCGTACAGCTGCCCAAGGTGCGGGAGCCTGTGTGCCCGGGCTCCTTCTGCCCTGCCAGGGGGCGAGCTCCGCGGGGGGAACTTTGAGCGGCGGGGGCTCATGAGAACATGGCCGTGACAGGAACAATGGGAGCCCCCGGGGCCTAGAGAGGGACCCGATAGCCCACTACAGGGGAATAGCTCTCGCAAGGGGATATGGCAGCCTCCCCCACCCCCCCGGGTCCAAAGCGTACGTGTGCAAAGGGGGCTGGGGCCCCACGTGGCCTTGTGTGGGGAGAGGCAGCTTGGCTCTCAGGGGACAGCCATTGCTGCGCGGGGAGACCATGGAGGCTTCATCGCAGTACCTAGGCCAGCGCAGAAAGACAGAGCACCAGCCCCACCTGGCTCTAGGGAGGCTGTTAGCTCCGGGCATGGGGCACGGGGCAGCTCCCCCCAGACCCCAAGCACTGATACCTCAAAGCCATGAGGCCCTGAGACTGTGGGGGCACAACTTGGAGGGCAGGAGGGGTCTGGCCCCACACCTTGGCCATAGTAGACCCACACGGAGTTGCAGCTTTACACCCTCCATCCCACGGGCATCTCCTCCACACTGTGCTGCCTCTCTCATCTCCCACTGGGCACCAGACATCACCCAGCTTGGGCAAGGCTGGGTGGGGGGGGGTCACAGTGTTTAAGGCGTGTGCGCCCCCCCCCCCCCAGCAAGACTCTGGCGGCGTCCCTGTGTAACTCTGGCACATACGGTGGCCACCTATGCCCTTTTGTAAGGATACTTATGAAAAATACATGTTGCAGGGCCTGCATTGGAGCCTCAGGTGCCAACGCAGGCCCTGCAACATGTATTTTTAATAAGTGCTCCTTAAAAATGGGCCTAGGTGGCCCCCATACAGGGGTGGTAACCCCAAGTGGCTAAAGGATTCGCCCAAGGTCGCACACAGAGCAGGCGGGGAATCCACGCCAGGTCTCTCAAACCCCAGCGCGAGCCCCCTAACCACAGCGGCCCATCCATGGGTCTGTCTCACAACCCGCTCGTCCCAGCTAGCTCTGCCCCAGGAGGAGGGGGCTTGGGCACCCCCAGAGAGAGCTGCAGCCGCCAGACTCCCTCCCCGGCCAATGCTGGCCCTTTAAGCAGCCCCTGCCTGGCCCCCCCTCCCCGTTAATTAGCCCAACATTAACCTCTGCCTGGGGTTTATTTCCTATCGAGCGGCCTGTTCATTAATCCAGACGCTGGCAAAGGCCTCTTAATTAATGGCGGCCTCCATGCGCTGGGCTGCGGCACGGGAGCCTTTTTAATTGTTCCCCGGCCCGATGGAGGGGGAGGTCAGAGGTTAAAGCATTTATTGAAATCCCTCAATTGCTGCGGCTTCCTGTTTCTCCCGCCCGGCCCCGATAACAAAGCCTGACGCCTATTTCCCATGCGGGGGACGCTGTCCGTCAAGAGACGGGAACCTGTTGGCTTCCATGTAGATGTACAACGTCTTCGTACACATGCCCCTGAGTCCTGCCCTGCAGCCCCCTGCTCTCCCAGCCCTGGGCTCCCCCCCCCAAAGCCCTACTGATACCCCTCAATCCTGCCCTGCAGCCCCCCTGCTCTCCCAGCCCTGGGCTTCCCCCCCAAAGCCCTACTGATACCCCTCAATCCTGCCCTGCAGCCCCCCTGCTCTCCCAGCCCTGGGCTTCCCCCCCAAAGCCCTACTGATACCCCTCAATCCTGCCCTGCAGCCCCCCTGCTCTCCCAGCCCTGGGCTTCCCCCCCAAAGCCCTACTGATACCCCTCAATCCTGCCCTGCAGCCCCCCTGCTCTCCCAGCCCTGGGCTTCCCCCCCAAAGCCCTACTGATACCCCTCAATCCTGCCCTGCAGCCCCCCTGCTCTCCCAGCCCTGGGCTTCCCCCCCAAAGCCCTACTGATACCCCTCAATCCTGCCCTGCAGCCCCCCTGCTCTCCCAGCCCTGGGCTTCCCCCCCAAAGCCCTACTGATACCCCTCAATCCTGCCCTGCAGCCCCCCTGCTCTCCCAGCCCTGGGCTTCCCCCCCAAAGCCCTACTGATACCCCTCAATCCTGCCCTGCAGCCCCCCTGCTCTCCCAGCCCTGGGCTTCCCCCCCAAAGCCCTACTGATACCCCTCAATCCTGCCCTGCAGCCCCCCTGCTCTCCCAGCCCTGGGCTTCCCCCCCAAAGCCCTACTGATACCCCTCAATCCTGCCCTGCAGCCCCCCTGCTCTCCCAGCCCTGGGCTTCCCCCCCAAAGCCCTACTGATACCCCTCAATCCTGCCCTGCAGCCCCCCTGCTCTCCCAGCCCTGGGCTTCCCCCCCAAAGCCCTACTGATACCCCTCAATCCTGCCCTGCAGCCCCCCTGCTCTCCCAGCCCTGGGCTTCCCCCCCAAAGCCCTACTGATACCCCTCAATCCTGCCCTGCAGCCCCCCTGCTCTCCCAGCCCTGGGCTTCCCCCCCAAAGCCCTACTGATACCCCTCAATCCTGCCCTGCAGCCCCCCTGCTCTCCCAGCCCTGGGCTTCCCCCCCAAAGCCCTACTGATACCCCTCAATCCTGCCCTGCAGCCCCCCTGCTCTCCCAGCCCTGGGCTTCCCCCCAAGCCCTACTGATACCCCTCAATCCTGCCATGCAGCCCCCTGCTCTCCGAGCCCTGGGCTCCCCCCCAAGCCCTACTGATACCCCTCAATCCTGCCCTGCAGCCCCCCTGCTCTCCCAGCCCTGGGCTTCCCCCCCAAAGCCCTACTGATACCCCTCAATCCTGCCCTGCAGCCCCCCTGCTCTCCCAGCCCTGGGCTTCCCCCGAAGCCCTACTGATACGCCTCAATTCTGCCATGCAGCCCCCTGCTCTTTCAGCGCTGGGCTCCCCCCCAAAGCCCTACTGATATCCCTCAATCCTGCCCTGCAGCCCCCTGCTCTCCCAGCCCTGGGCTTCCCCCCCTCAAAGCCCTACTGATACCCCTCAATCCCTGGGCTCCCCCCCCAAAGCCCTACTGATACCCCTCAATCCCTGGGCTCCCCCCCAAAGCCCTACTGATACCCCTCAATCCTGCCCTGCAGCCCCCCACTCTCCCAGCTCTGGGCCTCTCTCCCTACATCTGCCCCCAGGCTCTCACTCCTTCCCGTCATAACTTGGAGCCACAAGTCTTTAAAAGCCACTGAGAGACCCGGCCAATGGATCTGACCCAAACCCTTCCTTCTTGAGACAGAACCTGACAATAAACCAGCCCGAACGCAGCCCCATGAGACAGAACTGGCTAACGTATCGAACCCAAACCTTCCCCCCCCACCCCGCTCCGCCATGGACCAATCTGAATCCTCCCCCTAGAGACGGAACGGCCCCACGGATCTGACCCAAACCTGAGCCCTGAGACAGAATCAGGCAGTGAATCTCCGTTCTATAAGTCCTGCCCCATTGCCCAGTGCCCCAAGCCCCCTTCCCTGCATCCTCATGGACCCAAACCAGGAGCCGGTGGGTCACCCCCGGCGCCAGCCTCACCTCTTTTCTGCATGAAGCCGAACAAGTCGTCCAGGAATTCTTTGCGCTTGGGGTCTTCGTCCAGTTCGTAGAGCTGGAGGGGAGAGAGGAATAGGAGAGATCAGGACCAGGGGATTGAGGTGGCGTAGCCTCACTCCATGGGAGCTCATAGTCAGTGCCATACTGGGTCAGAGCAATGGTCCCTCTAGTCCAGCATCCGGTCTCCGTGTCTCACTGCCTCTGACGAGGAGGGGACTGTCTCTCTGCTTCCTTCCCGGAAGCTGGGGGGCAGTCAGCTGGGATGCCAGCATTTGGGGGGGGGGGGGG
>QEPC01000864.1:1907512-1918482 GCA_003113815.1 Sphenodon punctatus
CTTGGTGGTAGGAGCTGGCGGCAATGTGGGGGCGGGGGGAATGCAGGAAACACGGGTAAAGATACAAACACAAATAAACACAAATACCAAAACAAATCTAGATCCAATTTAATGCCTGAGCCTGTGCACAGCCCTACGCAGAACCATGATCTGGATCCTAACCTTTTCTTCCTCCACCTTGAGCCACCCCTTAAGCAACTCCCCCGACTCCCATGTGGCCCACAAAGGCCCATGGGAAGGAAATGGTTCCCCAATCCTGGTCTACACGATCCTTTAGACCCTTCCCGAGCCTACGACGCTACAATCCCAGGTTCACCGGTTGATTATTCACTATTTCATATTTGGTTTGATACTTTGGGCGTTTTTAGACAGAAGTCGGGCTTGCCACCCCCGAAGCACCTCTGGGGGGTGTCTCCCCACATCCAGCCCTGTCTGGGTTGGGTTTACACAGACCCGCCAGCTGCCGGGGCCTGGAGTCGGCCTGCACGACGCCCACTCCCCCATACCCTAGAGTTCTGGACTGATCGTCCGACGCGCTAGGCGGCCACCCGCAATTCTATGGTGTGGCCAGGGGGCAAACGCTGGCCGAGGGTCGAGCCGAGCAGATGGACCTCGGGCGGCCCGCTCCGCTGGCGGTGGTCCGGGACATTCCGGAGCACCGTAAGCAGGGCTGGATCGGCCTGCTCTACCTCTGCTCCTCCTCACCATCTGGCGGCCTGCCTTTGGATGGGAGGCGGAGCAGAGGCAGGGGCTGCCGTCCGTCGGTTTACACGCTTTGTGTCTTCGATGGGGGGGGTTGGACTCGATTACCGATCGACCACATCTGTGGGGTTGGGAAAGGACGTAGGGAAGGGTGGATTAACAAACTCAAGAAAGCTGCGATTAACAAAGGGCCGAATACGGAAGCGATGAATCTACGGTCGCCCCCCTGTGCAAATGGTTAAGGAACACGTGCAGTACTTATGTTTTTTTTCATAAGTGTTCCTTAACCATTTGCACAGGGGGAAACCCTAAATGAATCTCACGCCTGCCGTGGATTTACGAAATCAGACCGAGGCCTGCAGGAATGGGTCTCTGCACCCGTGCCGTTCTCAGCTTGCCAAATCTCTCCCCATCTCGCCCTTACTTTCCCCCTCTTCCATACCAGTTTGCAAGCCCCTCGGGGCAGGGGCCTGTCTCTAGTCATGACCGTTCAGTGCCAGGCACGTTGGTGGTGCTAGGTCATGAATGAATAATAATTCATAATAATTCAGCTCAGGGATCCGGGGTGGTGAATTTATTCTAACTCCCCAGCTGGTGCTCAGTGGATCTCCCCTGGCAGCTGGGCATGTCTCTGCGGTGGAGGGGCATTGGCTGACTGAATGTGTTCCCCTCGGCCCTGATGGACGCCCTGAGCATTGCACCCCCAGGAGTCCTGAGCCGACCCCCTACGCTGCTGCTACAGCGAGCTTTGACCTTCCTTGAATCAGGCGGCGTGTGTGGCACGGACACCTGTAACTGACTCCCCCAGCGCGATGGCGGAGTGTCCCGCGCCGACCTCTGACCCTATTACCTCATCTCCCGGGAAGTGAAGCTGACAAGGGGAGGGGGGAGGAGGAGGAGACACTCCCATTGACCCATGGAAAAGGGGCGTGGCTCGTGGAATGGTCCCCCAAATGCGGGAAAATCTCAGCCCTGTCCCCTCAGCCCCCAGCTCAGTGACTCCCCCCGCACGGCCGTGGGTCCCCGGCCTTCACCAGGGATATGTTCGCTGCCAGCAGCTGGATGGGGGTGGGGGGAGGAAGGACGCAGCTGTTTTGGGGGAGGGAGGCGCTATGGCTTCTCTTGGCCACACAGGAGGGTCAGGGACGGTATGTGGCACATGGATCATGGCTGTGGGAAGAGCCTCCGCACGGTACACACGTGTGCAACAAGGCGCGCTTGCTCTTTCCCACGCTGGGCCCGCGAGGGTTACCACCTGTGCACATTTTTAAGGAACACTTATGCAACATACATGTTGCAGGGCGTAAGGCGACAATGCAGGCCCTGCAACATGCATTTTTCATAAGTGTTCCTTAAAACGTTGCCTCGGTGGCAACCCTAGTGCCCGTGCCCTGCCTGCCCCAGAGTGGCCTGGCCTCCCTCCCTCCGGTCCCGCTCCCAAGTACGCAGCAGCCAGCAAGAGGCTCGCCTGGTTTGTGAACTGATCCCATCTCACGAGATCCATTTCCCTGGCAGCGGCCGCTGCAAGGCAGCCGGGACGGGGCACCATGCCAGCTGGCGACGGGCCAACCCGGCTCCGTGCAGCTCGCGCCAACTCTTCGCTGGCATCTTCCCCAGGGGTGTTTCTACACACACATTTCTCCTGGGTGTTTGCTGGCACATCCAGAGCTTTCTGTGTGTCTAAATCACTCACCCAGATCTTAAACACCCGGCTCTTTGAACTTCTGCGTAGAATTTCTCCCAGAATGTTTGTCTTTAAAATGTTCTCCTGGTAAACTGCTTTGCTCCAGGCAGCTGTGGTCACTTGGTTTCCATGGCAGCCCCTCACGTCTACAGCTGCGGCTACTTTAGGCTGCCTCAGGGCAGCGTGTGTGTGAATAATGCATCCAGGAACTTTCTGCGCTGGTTTCCCACTGCATGCCCACCTGGGAGCTCTGCTCCTCCTCCGTCCCTGCCCCCTTGCCTGCTCACGACTCCCTTGCTCCTCGAAACGGATCTGCCCCTTCTCCCACGCTGCTCCCCACCCGGTCTGGAACTCGCTCCCTGCCCACATCCAGTCTCCTTCCCTCCCTCCCTTTCTCTCCTGTGTGACCGCATGTTCCTTCGTGACAATCTGCCTCTTCTGTCAGGCTTTTCCCTAGCTCCTCATCCCCGTAGCCTGCTCCCTGATTCACCCGTGATTCCCATCTCTCCTGGATCTAAGCAAAGCACGTGCACCTGCTGTAACTTCTCAACTCCGGGTGTTTTTAGACAAGTGCCGCGTCACCCCTCCCATTATGCACGTTGCAGGGCTGCGTGAGGAGGCGCTTGTCTAAAAACACCCTTTGTGGCTGTCTCCATGTCTCTCCCTCTGTTCCCCTGCCTTGTCTCTCCTAGATTGTAAGCCCACTGGGGCAGGGACCTGTCTCTGACTGATGATTGTAAAGTACCAGGTTCATTGCTTGTGCTTTATAAACAAAGTAATTAATTCAGTTATGTCATTTCCAGCATTGTGCATGCACAATAATGCTAATATTGCTGAAACGGCATAACCAAAAAATACTGAAATAACGGAGCCAAGTTCCAACAAAGCCAACCTGAAGCAACCAAAACAGATCCCTGGCAGAGTGTAAACCGATATTGGTTATTACCCGCACCGCCATTTTCGGTTCCGTTTAGGTATATTCAATGGATTTAGCCATTTTCAGGTACTAATTTCAGTTCTACCTCCAGCCACGGAGACCACTGCATTTGGCATAAGGATTCCGCTCTATGGCTGTGTTCATACAATGAGACTGCCCTAGGGGTAATAATTCTGGGGTAACTACCTCACTTTGCAAGTGTTCACACAAAGAGTATGAGGAGCTATCCTGGGGTAATAGATGGTTGGGTTGGTTACCCCTTAACCCACATTCACACAGTTACTCTCAAATAATAATCAGGGCTTGTATTTGTACCTGTATTTGTGATTGTCATTAAGTATTTGTGTTTCTTTGTGTTTGTGCTTGTATCTTTACTTGTGTTAGCTGCACTTCCTCAATTGCTGCCTAAGTGGAAAACACAGTGTACATGACTCCCTGCATAAACTCACGGGCTGACCTTGGGCCAATCACAGATCTCTCAGTCTAACCTACCTCACAGGGTTGTTATGAGGATTTAGAGTTGAGTTAATTTGTTAGTTGTTAACGTTACAGTTATAAGTTGAAGAATTGTGAGCGGCCCTGATCCTAAGGGGATAGGGTGGGATAAACATATAAGCAACAAACAAATATGGGTTATTTTGGTGCAGAAGTGCAGGGAGGCTCTGCCATTTTGACAGGCCTATAAGGAAAGGAGTCAGAAAGCAGCTCAGCTCCAAGGTGGAGATGAGCTGCAGTTGAGGGGGTCCGGTTTGAGACGTCAGACAAATGTTTTGGGAAATTTTCCGTTCACTTGGAACCTGAAAACACAACCCTAGTATTTATGTTTCTAATACAAAAGCCAAAAAGGGATTTTTTTGTGTTTGTTTGTATTTTACCAAAACCCAATTGCACAGCCCCAATAATTTATATCGCTCTTCCAGCGTTCAAAGTGCTTTACAGTTCTTTCTAGTTCACCCTCCCAGGAAACTAGTATGTAGGCCAATATCAATTATTCCCATTTTACAGATGGGGAACTGAGGCTGCCCAGGATCCCCCTGTTAGTTCATGGTTAAAGCAGGGTTGGAACCCTAGTTTCTTAGGTTAAAGTCCAGTGCCTGGTCTGCTAGAGTAGAATGGAGTCGCTAACTTGTTGGCCCAAGAGCTGGTGCTATGAGGAAGTGAGCAGATCATCTGCTCTGCTGCCTCTTGCTGAGAGAGAACAGAGGCGTGAGGATTTCAGGAAAGCCGCCTTAGCCCCTCCAGCTGGTCCAAAGGCCCTGTGTGCTTTGCAAACAGCTCTGCGCCCATTCCTCTGCTACTGATGTGAGATCTTTCTTGGTGGCTGCCCCTGTGCTGTGGAATTCGCTCCCGGAGGAGGCTCGGTTGGCTCCCACTCTCCTGTTGTTTCGGCTAAAATGTAAGACCTGGCTGTTCCGCCAGGCTTTTGGCGAGGGGGAGGGTTGGGCGGGGGAGGGGGGGTTCCCCACATTGTATTGTATTTTAAATTGTTTTAAATTGTTTAAAAAATCTTTTATTGAATGTTGTTCGCCGCCCCGGGCTGCCCTGTGCGCAGGAGGGGCGGGATATAAATTTTAAATAAATACAAAATAAAAAGAGAGACTGCCCTGCTTACACGCACACACGTCGAACCTGCTTGGATCAATGCACACACTTGGCAGGAGAGCCCAGGAGCTGTGCAGAGATGGGGTGTCTGTCAGCGGGGCAGGGGGTTGTGTACTTTCTACAAAACTAGTTGGAAACAATGAGATTGATTCTGCAATAAAGAATTCAAATGAGAGTGCCTTCCCCCCTCCAGTTCACACAGGGTGTGTGTGTGTGTGTACATGGGTCCATACAATTGTGGGGGGCAGGGTACTTAGCCACCCCGATTCACGAGCTGCCCACTCAGCTCATAAGAACATAAGTAGTGCCATACAGAGTCAGACCAATGGCCCATCAAGCCCAGCATCCTGTCTCCGACAGTGGCCAATCTCGATCGCACGGGAGAAGAACCAACAGTCCCACTGGGCAATCCATTCCCCATTGTTCACTCCCAGCTCCCGACAGTAAGGGCGTTTTTAGACAAGACAAAAAAGGCAGCTGATCCTTTAATCAGCCGCCTTGCTTTGTTCTCGCCTAAACGCTTCAAGCGGCTTGCAGTCGCGTCCTTCCGGTTTGTTTAAATCCTTCACGTGGTTTGCAGTCGCGTCTTTCGCGCGTCGAACTGGTCCTGCAATCCTTCCCCCCTCACATCCGCATCAGCGAGCTGCCATCTCTCTAGGGAGTGAGACGGCTTTTGCGCTGCTCGTTTAAAAGCGCCGCAAGAAGTTCATCCCGTAAGCTACTTGGTTAATAGCCATTAATGGACCCATTCTCCAAGAACGAATCCAGGCCTTTTTAAAACCCAGCTACACTACTGGCCTTGACAACATCCTCCGGCAACAAATTCCATAAGCTAATTATGCGTTGAGTGAAAAAGTACTTTATTTGTTTTAAATCTGCCGGCAGCTAGTTTCATGGCGTGTCCCCTAGTTCTAGTACTATTTGAGAGGGTAAATAACCGTTCCCCATCTACTCGTTCCAAACCACTCATGATTTTATAAACCTCTATCATGTCCCCTCTCAGTCTTCTCTTCTCTAAGCTGAAGAGACCCAGCTTGTCAAGCCTCTCTTTGTACAGAAGTTGTTCCAGACCCTTTATCATTCTCGTTGCCCTTCTCTGCACCTTTTCTAGTTCAGCTATGTCTTTTTTGAGCTGGGGCCACCAGAACTGCACACAATAATCCAGATGCGGTCGAACCATTGATTTGTATAGAGAAATTATTACATCCTCAGTTTTAATCTTTATCCCTTTGCGAATATCTCCTAACATTCTGTTTGGTTTTTTGACTGCTGCTGCGCACTGGGCTGAGGATTTCATTGTATTGTCCACAATCACTCCCAGATCCTTTTCCTGAGTGGTAACTCCTAGATAGTTTGGATTACTTTTCCCTACGTGCTTCTCTTTGCACTTGTCCACATTAAATCTCATTTGCCATTTAGATGCCCAGGCACCCAGTGTCGTAAGATCCTGTTGAAGTTCCTCACAGTCTGCCCGTGTTTTAACTACCTTGAATAACTTGGTGTCATCTGCAAATTTGATCCCCTCACTCTTAACGCCCTTTTCCAGATCATTAATTAATACATTAAACAGCACCGCTCCCAGTACAGATCCCTGAGGCACACCACTTTCTACATCTCTCCATTGTGAAAACTGACCATTCAGTCCTACTCTTTGCTTCCTGTCCTTTAACCAGTTTCCGATCCATAGTAGGACACTACCTCCTATCCCATGACTTTTTAAATTTTCTCAAGAGTCTTTTATGTGGGACCTTATCAAATGCTTTCTGGAAATCCAGGTACACTATATCTACCGGGTATTTACACCCTCTAAGAATTCCAACAGATTAGTGAGGCATGACTTACCTTTGTTAAATCCATGTTGACTCAGCCATGTCAGCTGTCTCCTCGTTCAAACCCTGCCCTAGCCATGAACTCCCTGGGGGGCCTTGGGCAAGTCATAACCTCTCAGCCTCAATTCCCCATCTGTAAAATGGGAATATGTGTGTCTACCTCTCCCTGTTTTCCCCTCACCCTTGTCAGTCCACTGAGCAGGGACCTGTCTCCATTAATAACAATGGTAAAGCGCCAGGTACACTGCTGGTGCTATATAAATGCTTAATAATAAAATAATAGTAATAATGTTTGTGGCTCCATGAGACCCCGGCCCTGTCCCTGCAGCTAACAGCCTAACCAGCTTTATTGGCTTTCAGGTGCTTTTCTCTCAGTGATCAGCTTATTGGCAGGTAACAGGAGCATCCCCCCTACCCTTGCATTGCAAGCCCTGGACTGAGTTTGCAATTCAGGTGGGGGGGGGGCTCAGGAGGTAGGCCCGGCCATGGCGTGCTGTGACAGGAAGGGTCTAGACCATCCCAGTTCATTCCTCCTGGCTGATGCTGAACACGAGTCCTTCGCACTGCGCTGCAAAGTGCTTAGCAGCCGGCTGCCCTGCCTTCCTCTCCCCTGGAGCTGCGCCTCTAGCGGAACTGCTCTCCATTCCGGAGGCCTTGGCTCTTGTCCAGGCTTGGCCGGCCTTGACTTTCCTTCCCGGCCCCTCCCTGCCAGGCGATTTCTCACATCATTAAACTGTGGCGAAATTCCAGCAAACCACTGACTTGGCAGCTTTCTCACCGGCTGGCCCCGAGCCAGCCCCCGTGCTGGCTGACTGACGCACCACGCTACCCAAGCAGGGGCCCTGCGACCCTCGCTCCCACCCAGTGCTGGGTGGGGGATCTGGCCTGATAACAGGCCCTAGTGATTATTATTAACAACCATTTATATAGCGCCAGCAGTGCACCTGGCACTTTACAAAGTAATAAAATAGACACGGTCCCTGCCCCTAGGGCTTACAATCCTAGTGAGGGTAGAGCATCGATGGGCATCCTTCGGAAGTGTGTGAGGTGCCCAGAGGCCATGGGGATGGGTGGGGGATAAAAGGGAAGAGGGGGGGATGGATGTGGGGTGGGGAGGGGGATGGATGGCACTGCCAGTTTCGTGCAGGGGCCTTAGGAACTGCAGCATCTGGCCTTCAAAACTGAATGCAGCCGCCCCCCAGCCCTGATCTCTTGCAGTTGAGACGAGCTGGCAGTAGCAGCCCCCTCCTCACCTGTCCTGAAGCAACCCCAGCTCCCACCTCCACTGGTGTGTGTGTGTGTGTGCGTGTGTGTGTGTGTCTGTGTGTGTGCCAGGGCCCAGAGCAGCAACGCCCTGCTTTGATCTCATTCTCTGTTCTAGCCATCTCTTCTCCACCCCCACAATGGATCCCCACCGCCTCTGGAACTGGAGGGACCGGTGCTGTCGAACATATTCTTCATCAATTATCTGGAAAAGGTGCCGCGGTGCGAGGGGGCCAAATCTGCACTTGATACAAAGCTAGTCAGGTAACTAAGTGCCCAGCAGACGGCAAAGAGGTACAGAAAGGAAAGGCTCTGGCAGGTCAGATTCAATGTTGGTGACGCATGTAAGAAAATAAGCATAATTCTAACTTGACAAACAGACTTAGTTCCAACTTAGGGGTAGCTATTCAGGGGGTAGCTATTCAGGAAACTTAGGGGTAGCTATTCAGGAAAAGGATCTTAGTTTATTGAAAACATCGACTCAGGCTACTGTAGTGGCCCAAAAGGCTACTGTAGTGGCCCAAAAGGCAACCAGAACGTAAGGAATTATTAGGAAAGGAAGAGGAAATACAAGAGACTATCTTAATGCCTCTCTCTCTCTCCACCGTGAACGGATCCCTTGAGCACTGCGTGCCGTTCCGGCTGCCCTAGCCTGAACAGGGCCTGGCAGAACTGGAAAAGGTGCGGGGAAGGGCAGCCAAGGCTTTCATATGAGGAGAGGCTCAAAAGATGGCGCCTCAGCGTAGTACCTCGGCAACAGAGCGGCGATGCGGTGGAGGTTTATAACATCAGGATGGAGCAAGTCGATAGAAGCTGCTATTGACCTGGCCTCGCATCCCAGAGCTAGGGGGCACCTGATGGAATTAACTGGCAGACGATTTAAAAACCTCGAAAGGAACGGAATTGCTTCTTCCCACAACCCACAATTAACCCACGGAACTCCTTGCCTGGGGATGTCGGGAAGACCGATAGTGTAAATGTGTTTTTAAAAGGACGGGACGCGATCACAGAAGACAGGACCACGGGTGGCTATTGGTAGGCACCTGTGTTCACTGCGTTTACAGGGTAAAAACAAACGTGACAGCTTGGTTCACTGGGGCACAACACTCGGGCTCGGACCCCAGCTGCACGTGTGTGCGGGCACCACCGGATGTTAACCTGGAATATCCTGGGCCATGTTGGTGGCTAGCCCGGGCTAGGGGTCTGTTCATTCGGGCCGCAATGAGCCGCCTGGGGTGGCACGTCTGTTCCCAGGCCAGTCTGCCAATCTGGGTTGCGTCTGCCATGACAGGCAGCCATGACTGGGCGTCACTGGGGGTTGACCATCATGGCGGGGGGATGCTGAGCACAGCGCGGGGGTGAGGCAGCCACACACTCCCTGTTCTCCCCGTCCCTGGGCTGGGCTGTTGGCTCGGCCGGCCACACACCATGTCCGCCCAGGCTGCCTGTCCTGGGTCAGCCCCTGGACACGGCAGCCCGGCCTCCCTTTACCCACATGGACGGTTGCCACCGATGCAAACGTTTAAGGAAGACTTATGAAAAGCACATGTTGCAGACCCTGCATTGGCGCCTTACCTGCAACCTGTGTTTTTCATAAGTGTTCCATAAACGTTTGCATTGGTGGTCACCCTACCACATGGGTCTCTTGCTGTTGGCCAAGGCGGTCAAGGAGGAAGCTTCTGACTTTCAGGAGCTGGGAGAGAACAAGAGGGGATGGGCCGCTTGGGACACTTTCTCCAAGGCATCTGGCGCTGGGTACAGTCACAGGCTGGATGCTGGGCTGGGCGGACCATTGGTCTGACCTACGGCAGCTGTGACACTTTTCGTACGTTCTTCAAAACGCAAGCATCATGATGTAAAGGAGCGACCGCCAAGACATCCCCCAGGGATGGGGAACGTCTGACCCATGGGCCAAACACGGCCCCTGTCTTTTTATTGGAGCCCTTTATTTGGCCCCAGGATCCATTCCCTGCCCTCAAGCACCGAAAGAGTGGACTCAGGGCAAGGAAGCGGAGAGAAGGACATGCCCACAAGGATCTTTTTTCCACATACCACTGTGTCATGAGAATGAAAGGGGGGGAACTGTGTGCAGGGACGAGTATTTGTATTTTCTATTTGTGTTTATTTGTATTTGTATCTTGTATCTGAGCCTGGCTGCCGTGCTGGAGACGGCCGTTCTGAGGCAGCAGCGCCCCCTGCAGGCGGGGAGGGCTCACAACAGGCTCCCTAAGCAGGCAGCTAAGCTGAGAGTCAGAAGAGCAGCCTAGCTCTGAGTTTTTGGAGTCCAGTCTGAGACCACGGATACCACGTTTTGGGGGAAACTGGGAGGTCACTCCGAACCTGAATACACAGCCCCAATGTTTGCGTTTCAAACATGGAGACTGAAAGGATATTTGTGTTTATTTGTGTAGCAAAACCCTAATACGCAGCCCCAATATTTATTTATTTATTTATTTTTACAATTTATATGGCACCCTTCCTGCCTCAGTCATCTCGGGGCGGCTCACAATATATTTAAAACATTTAAAACATTTTAAACATTAAAATAACCATAATAATTTCAGTTAAAACAATGTAACCCCAACCCACCCACCCCATCTCCCTCGGGAAAGGCCCGGCGGAACAGCCAGGTCTTACATTGTCTACGGAAAGAGGGGAGGCCGGCAGCCAAGCGGATCTCCGATGGGAGGGAGTTCCACAGCCGCGGCGCGGCCACGGAGAACGCCCTCCTGATAGTAGACACCCGGGAACCCCGAGGAGGGCGCCCCCAGCCGACCGCAGGGGCTGCTCCAGGACCTGGAGGGTGAGGCGGTCCTGAGATAGGCTGGGCCCAGGCCGTTTAGGGCTTTAGAGGTCAGCACCAACACCTTGAATTGAGCCCGGAAACCTACCGGCAGCCAGTGCAGAGAGCGAAGCACCGGTGTTATATGCTCGCATCGGCCTGTCCCTGTTA
>QEPC01000864.1:1920334-1944073 GCA_003113815.1 Sphenodon punctatus
ATGGTCTCGACCCCTCGTACCTCAGGGACCGCCTCGCCCTCCGCGTCCCAGAGCAGCTCTTCCCTGCCCTTATTTTATTTTTATTTATTCTCCTACCCTTGTGATGTTTTAAATTGTGTGATGTTTTTAAAAATTGTTTTTATGAATGTTTTATTTAGCTGTACATCGCCCCGGGATGCCGTAGGCATATGGGGCGACTCATAAATGCTTAAAATAAATAATAATAAATATATATTCAAGAACGGTCCCGCCAATCCCTGCCCGGTCCCGCAGCCGAGTCACCAACAACTCATGATTGACGATATCAAATGCAGGCGAGAGATCTAACAAGACCAACAGGGTCGAATGACCCCGGTCCGACTCACGGGAGAGGTCGTCGCCCACGGCCACGAGTGCAGTCTCCATGCCGTAACCCGGATGAAAGCCCGACGGCGAGGGATTGAGAAAATTAATCCGATCCAAATGCCCCTGAAGCTGCTGCGCCACCATCTGTTCAATAACCTTCCCTAAAAAGGGAAGGTTAGAGACTGGCAGAGACATCAATGTCCAAAGATGGCTTTTTGAGCAGGGGCCGCAGCATTGCCTCCTTGAGACAGCCCGGCACCCTAAACTAAACTGCCTAACTGAGTCGGACCAATGGTCCATCTTAGCCCAGTACCGTCACAACCTGACACGGTGGCAGGGGTTTCAAATTTGAGTCCAAATCTGACTCTTCTAGGGTCTCCAGCAGAGGCCATCCCAGCGTGCTACCTGAGACCCTTCCAGACCCCCAGCAGAGACCTCCCCCAGGCGTGCTACCAGGGATCCTGAGATAGAGATGTTGGGGATTGAACCTGGGACCTTATACATGCAATGCATGCACTCTTACCACTTGAGCTATGCCCCCCCCCCCCAAGGGTGGCATTGACTAGCCCCGCCAGCAACGGCCCCAATGTCTCCCAGCTAGTCTTCACCAGCCAGGACGGGCATGGATCTAATTCAGAAGTGGTGGCTCGAACAGTCCCAAGAGCATCCCCCGCATCTGAGGGCGACACCGCCGGAAACTCATCCCACAAAACAGGACCAGGATTTGTGTTTCAAACATGGACGCTGAAGGGGGATTTGTGTTTATTTGTGTTTTATCAAAACCCCAATGCACAGTTCTAGGGGGAACCCTGTGGCCCTGCCTGAGCTGGCTCCCCATGCGAAGGTGACAGTCAGCGTTGCATTGGCCTAGGTGGTACAGCTGCCCCTGTATCCATCCGAGAGACACTGACTCAGAGACCTGCCCCAAATCCCGCTGCCTTCCCCCCAGGCTGCCTGAGCTCCACAGTGTTCAGCCTGTACTCGGTGACAACCCCAGCCCCTCAATGCTTGGTGGATCTGGCACCAAGCAAGGCCTAGGGAAGGAGTGGCTTCAGTTACATAATCTGGGGAGACCCAGACGGCTGGAGATGATGAGGGCCGGCCAACGCAGTGACCTACAATTTGGCTTCGTGGGCTCAGGGGCCTGGGCAGGAAGCTGGGCTGGCAGAGAGATCCTGCCCTGATGTTGTTGCTGGCAGAGAGTGACTGGGAAAGGCAGGGGGATTCCCACACCGGAGCCAGGGGGAGGAGGGAACTGGGCTCCCAGGGGCAACTCATTTATGGGAAATAATGAGAGTCAAAGTCCATGCCGCAGGTAGAATTGCCACCTCTGCACATTTTTAAGGCACACATATGAAAAATACATGTTGCCGGGCCTTAGGCACCAACGCAGGCCCTGCAATCTGTATTTTTCATAGGTGTTCCTTAAAACTGTGCCGAGGTGTAGCCCCAGGCCGTGCCCGAGAGCAGCGTTCATCGGACTATTTGGCCAGGGGAAGAAGCCAGTGCCCTTGGGGGGCACATGTGCTCGCTCTCCCCCCTAGGTCACAGCTCCTTGTCCTGGGCTACCTCTCCTCTTTCGCCCCACTCTAACTTCCAGCTCGCAATGGGGAGGCACTGCAGTCCCCCCCCCACTGCGAGAGACCGGGGGGCAGGTCCGGACTTACCACAGGCCAATGCCCTTCCAGAGACCCCTCCGTGGTTCCCGTTTGTTCACCAGGGCCCTCAGCCCCTCCTGCCAGGGCGCCAAACACAAGGGCTCCTCAGAGGGTGGAGCCACAGAGGAGGGGGTGGAGCCACCAGGACCCCCATATTTTATCTTCGCCCCAGGCCCCACAAATACTAAGGCCAGCCGTTCTAGGGGGGGTGAGGAGAGGCCAGGCCAATCCACCCACCCGGGCCCCGCTGGCAAGGCCTGGTGGGAATGGGGGGGGGGGGGGTAAGGGGCAACTGACTTGCAGCACAGAGAGCCCCCCCGCCCCAAAAGGGCCTGCTTTCTCTTTCACTTATGAATGAGGCTAAATGAAGAATAAAATTTTTACAGACTTATCAATGTGAAAAAGCCTAATTCAAACTTCACTTTCATGTAAAACATTTTAAAGTAAAGGGGGTGGGGGGTATTTTAAAAAGCTAAACATGGTGTCTGGTGGGAGAAGGGGGTGGGGACTGGGGGCTTTCTGCCCCTGCTCCCCGGGTGGCATTCTGCCCCTGGCTGCCAGGAGCTTCCGGACAGTCCTACCAGGTGGGACCCAATGGCAGCCCCACAGCCCCCTGCTCCAGGGGGCCTGTCCACGTTATCTGGTGCCAGCAATGCGCTGGTACTGAGAGACAGCTCCCTGCCCCAAGGAGCTTCCAATCTAGGTGAGACAAGGGAGAGACAGGGAGCCGCTCACCAAGTTGAGAAGCTGCAGGGGCCCGTGCATAGCTGGGTTACAGGGGGGGAAACGACAGGACGGTAGGAGCAGCCATGTCTGTCGCAGGGCAGAGTCTGCTGGCGATGCTGGGATTTGTTGGTATTAATGACCCATTCAACCGTACGTGCTCAGAGTCAATATTTAACCGAGTGCAGAACTGGCGCTCCAGCTGAAGAGCTGGGAACTGGGCCTTGGGACGCAGCCGGCAGGAGGCTCAAAGGTCTGTCTCTCAGCTGAAAGCGAGACACGCGTGTTGGCTTCAAGCATATGCCCTGGTTTCTGAGCTTCTTGGCCAGGGCTGGAGGGTGGACTATCAGGACAACGCATGGGGGGGGCGGAGGACAACCCCAGCCCCTCAGGCAAAACCAGCCCCTCAGGAGAACGTCTTTCCCCGTGTCATAGAGGAAAGACCCCTTTTTCATTTTGCCCCCCCCCCCCATGGCCCCATCAGTGCTCAAAAGCAGGAGGAGTATCTATTCCATTTTTATATCCCAAAGAGATTGGGGGGGGAGGAGGGGAGGAATATGGCGTCGAAGGACCTGACAAAGCCAGCAGTTCTGAGCATCTCTCATGCACCCGCCCATGTGCCACGTTGGAGGCCCATAGGGACCAGAGTAGGGCGGTGCCCCCCTCTGTTACCAACCTTCGCCCTGCTCTCTCCCAACTGAGGGCACTCCCATGCCCGCCCATCTGAGATGACCCCGTCACCGGAACAATGCCCCAACAAGAGCATCCCCTAGGAAGTCAGACCACACAGGTCCCTTTGGATGTGGAGATCCGGAATGCAGGGCTGGTGGGTCACTAGGGGCAAACATGGAGACCTTTTTGAAGAGAGTGCTTGAGGGAGGGGGCCTTTGGAAAAACATAGACATCAGAGCCGCATGCCACATCCTTGTGTCAGGCTCACACTTGCCATGGATAGAAGTAGGGCTGTGTGTCACGGAGGAAGATAGGGTCACACGCGTGTAACACGGGCCTACATGTAGACTACAAGTCTGGTAAATATGTAATGCAAAAGGTTCCACATGTATGTAATGTTACAATTGAGAACTGTAAAACTCAAATTAGGGCTATGACACGTGACCACGCTCCAGGAAATGCAAAGAGATACAAAGAATGTGTATTTTGGAACCCTGGCCCAGACAAGGTGGCCAGAAACATTAACAATGCTAATGCAGGCAGCCATTGCCTAGGTGCAGAGGCAGAGAAAGCTGATAACAAGAACAAAGGGAATTCTAGAAGTCTCGAGAAGATACGAGGAGTTTCCTCCTGGGGATATAAGGATTCGTACCCCAGAGGGGGCAGGGACTATCAGTGACTATCAGAAACTTTCAGGAACTCACTCACCATCTTGCAGCCAGCAAGGCTGGAAAACCATGAACTGAGAGACAAGACTTTGCTCTTTAGCAACTCTAAGTCTGGAGACCCAGTCGCTTACATCAAGGGATGAGAAGAACTTATGGACCTTTGTAGGGTAAGATGCTTATTTAGGAACTCAACCAGTATAGATCAGGAATGCGTAATATTTACCTTTGATTTCTAGTAACCACTCTGTATCAACAATCTTGCTAATGTAATCAATAAACTGACTTCTTATCTTTATGAAGNAACACAAGTGAGCAACAAGAGTTCTCGAGCTCTTGTGAACCCAGAGAGTAAAGAGTCTGTAAACGGGAAGGATCGGGCCCTTGAGTGACAAAGGAGTTTTCCCTGCGGCAGACTTGGATCAGCCAGAGAGAGAAACTGGTTCAAGTGGGCTGTGCGCGAGGGAAACGGAGTCACTCAAACCCGGTAAAGTGGGGGTGCGGCCCTCCAACCCGTGACACTGTGCATTTGGGTTTTGGTAAAACACAAATCAACACAAGGCCCATTTGGCTTCTTCATTCACAACACAAATACGAGGGCTGTGTACTCAGGTTCTGAGTGAACACAAACCACCCCCCCCTCCCCGAATGTGGCATTGGACCGGACCCCAGAAATTGCAGCACCTCTCCACCTAGGAGCTGGGCTTCTCTCCGACTCCTTTCCTTGCAGGTCTGTCAAAATGGCAGAGTCTCGCTGCCCTTCTGTGCCAAAATAACCCAGACGCAGGGAGCCACGTTCACGGCATTTTCCACATTGGCAGCGATGGGAGAAATGCAGTAAACACGGGCAAAAAGACGAATGCTAAACCCACAAATAAATGCAAATACTGAAAACACAGCTACGACTACAGCTACAAATACTAGACCCACGCACCGCCCTAGAGAGAAATAAAATCACGTTCCCTCCCGCTACTCATTGCTCCCTTCTCCTGTCATGCCCAGCCCAGCTCTCACAATCCTTCTCCCCTCGTGGCTCTGACATATTTCAGAAATCTAGGCTGGGTTCTACAAGCCACTTACTACTCCGGAGCAGCCCCACCGAAGCCCTTACTCTGGAGTAACTGGTGTGTGGATGTCAGCCCTGCTGACGATTAGGGTGGCCACCTAGGAACGCTTATGATCTTACTCAATTGTCACGGAATGAAATTCTAGGCAATAAAGTCCCTCTCCTGATGGTTGGTCGTCTAGCCCCCCAAGCACGTTCTCCGGTCCCGTGCAAGCTCCCACACAACGTTTAAGAACGAAGAAGCCCTCTCTGTCGGAGTGCTACGTTTCACTCAGCCAGGGCTGTGGGAAGGGGGAGTACGGTGGTGGCTCTGGCATGCGGATTTATGGAGACTCTTTGGGGGCTGGAATGTTAGCATTGAACGCCGGGGCCGGGCGGCTAGGCACAGGGATGTGATAAATGGCACCGAGATGCGATATGTTGGTCTATCACAACCCCCTGTGAATGTACCATAGGGGTATCATCTCCTCGGACACAGTATCGCAACAATAGCACTTCTAGGCTGCATCTGCGCTCAGGCCTGTGTCGTACTGGGCGCCGCACAGTCACAGGGCAAGAGACGGCCCTACCTCAAACAGCTCGCGCCGTTTCGCAGACACGGGATGTGCGGGTGGAGGGAAAATGGAGGCACCAAGAGATGCCCAAGCTGCCACATGGTGTCTTGCAGCAGATCTCCAAGTCCCTGGGCAGGGCAGGCGGGCCTGCCTTCCTCTCGCACAGAGGAGCGTGGGGATCTACCAAACAGGGTGGATGAAGGGACTGGACATCTCTACGGACGGGAGAAACAGTCAGAGCTGGAATGGTCAGGGGCAGGCCGGCGGCAGAGGCGGGACTGGATTGGGCCCATAGCACATGAAAGAAAGCCAAAGGAATAATCCAGAGCACAGAGCCGGCAAACCGGGTGAGATGAGAGCAGGAACCAAGACAAGAGAGGCCAAGGGGCGGTGTCAAGGGAGCAGCTGGGATGTCACAGCCAGGAGGTCTTTCAGGGGTGTTGAGACAAGGGAGGCTGAAGGTGAAGGTTTGAGCCAGGCCTGGGAGAAAACAGGGCTGGAATGAGAGGCCAGGCAGAGGCTGGGTCAAGGCTGGAGTAAAGGCAAGGGTAGGTAATGGGCAGACAAGTCAGGGACAACAGGAACAGAGGCCATAGAGAACACAGCGGTGACCAACATAGACCCCAGCAGCGGGACCATGCATCTGTTCACGGCCCCATAGCCAGCCGGGACTTGAGGGTCAACCATGACAGGCAGCCATGACTGGCTGTGATTGGCCAGCATAGCTGCTTGTCATGGCAGGGGGTGAGGCACTGGGGTTACACCGAGGGTGGGGCTGCCCGGACACGGGTCTATTCCCTCACTGGGGATGGGGGTGGGGAGGGCTCAGCGGCCGGCCCGGCTGGGTGCACGTTTAATCTGTGCCCTGACCTGACCCCGCCAGGGCTGGGCACCCACTCCCCCTTCTGGAGTGTGTAGCCACTTTTCACCCTACGTAGTGTATTGATGTGCACGTGTTAGGATAAATGTATGTGTGTGTGTGAGGTTGTGTGTCTATCTGAATGTGCTTCAGTGCATGTGTGTGTGTGTGCAAGCGGATGTGTACTGATGTGGGTTTGTGTGTGACAGAGCCCAGCCGCTGAAGGAGCAAGGTGCGCTGCATGGCACTCGGTTCCCACAACCACATCCCTGCAGGGCTGTAGGAACCAGGCTCCCTGCAGCAGAGGGCCTTGCCGGGGTAGCCTCGCCTCCCAAACTCAGGGCAGGAACAAACCAGCAGCGGCTGGAACCAACAGGCTGATGGGGGCAGGGGATTTTCCACCTCTGGATTCAGTTGCTCTGGGTACAAATTAACTTCCCTGCTCAGGATTTATTGCTGCTTCAGCCGCCCAGGGATCAGCTGGAATGTGGCCCGTCTGGGATCGGATAACCGGGTGGAGGGGACGGTCCAATCTCACCCTTGGCACCGCTCTGAGATACTGGCCCCACTATCCCTACGCCCCCAGAGACGGGCAGTGGGCTGAATTCTGGGATGGGTATCCCTACGCCACTGGCACCAATCACTGTGTTCGGATCCCAACCGTATCCCTACGCCACTGGCACCAATCACTGTGTTCGGATCCCAACCGTATCCCTACGCCACTGGCACCAATCACCGTGTTCGGATCCCAACCGTATCCCTACGCCACTGGCACCAATCACTGTGTTCGGATCCCAACCGTATCCCTACGCCACTGGCACCAATCACTGCGCTGAGATCCCCACCGTATCCCTATGCCACACACACCAATTACTCCGCTGAGATCCCAACCGTATCCCTACGCCACACACACCAATCACTGCGCTGAGATCCCCACCGTATCCCTACGCCACACACACCAATCACTGCGCTGAGATCCTCACCGTATCCCTACGCCACACACACCAATCACTGCGCTGAGATCTCCACCGTATCCCTACGCCACACATACCAATCACTGCGCTGAGATCGCCACTGTATCCCTACGCCACACGCACCAATCACTGTGTTCAGATCCCAACCGTATCCCTACGCCATCCACACCAATCACTGCGCTGAGATCCCAACCGTATCCCTACGCCACTGGCACCAATCACTGTGTTCAGATCCCAACCGTATCCCTACGCCATCCACACCAATCACTGTGCTAAGATCCCACCCTGCGCCAGCCACACCAATCACTGCGCTGAGATCCCCACCGTATCCCTACGCCATCCACACCAATCACTGCGCTGAGATCCCAACCGTATCCCTACGCCACTCGCACCAATCACTGTGTTCAGATCCCAACCGTATCCCTACGCCATCCACACCAATCACTGTGCTAAGATCCCAACCTGCGCCAGCCACACCAATCACTGCGCTGAGATCCCCACCGTATCCCTACGCCATCCACACCAATCACTGCGCTGAGATCCCAACCGTATCCCTACGCCACTGGCACCAATCACTGTGTTCAGATCCCAACCGTATCCCTACGCCATCCACACCAATCACTGTGCTGAGATCTCACCGTATCCCTACGCCAGCCACACCAATCACTGCGCTGAGACCCGAACCGTATCCCTACGCCAGCCACACCAATCACTGCGCTGAGACCCGAACCGTATCCCTACGCCAGCCACACCAATCACTGTGCTGAGATCTCCCCGTATCCCTACGCCAGTCACACCAATCACTGCGCTGAGACCCGACCCGTATCCCTACGCCAGCCACACCAATCACTGCGCTGAGACCCGAACCGTATCCCTACGCCAGCCACACCAATCACTGCGCTGAGACCCGAACCGTATCCCTACGCCAGCCACACCAATCACTGTGCTGAGATCTCCCCGTATCCCTACGCCAGTCACACCAATCACTGCGCTGAGACCCGAACCGTATCCCTACGCCAGCCACACCAATCACTGCGCTGAGACCCGAACCGTATCCCTACGCCAGCCACACCAATCACTGTGCTGAGATCTCCCCGTATCCCTACGCCAGTCACACCAATCACTGCGCTGAGACCCGAACCGTATCCCTACGCCAGTCACACCAATCACTGCGCTGAGACCCGAACCGTATATCCTTCCACCACTGGCACCAACCACTGTGCTGAGAATGAGTTCCGACCACACCGATCCCAACCGTGTCCCTATGCTACATGCACCAGTCATGGCTATTGAGTCCCTTGAGTCCCCTATAAGTCCCCAGCCAGAAGGCTACGGCTGCAGTGACAGGCAGAGCAAGTAGCTTTGATGAGGGTCAGGGAGCAAAGTTCAGAGCCTTTACTCAGGCAGCGCTCTCCCTGGAGCCAAGAGGAGATTGACATGAGTCAGGTTTAGGATTGGGTCCAGGATAAACTGTGGACAGGATCAGCGGCTTATATACAGGTTGGGGTGCTGGTGCCCCCTGTGTAGCACTGCCTTTTCCTGGAGAGAACCAGAACTGCTGTGCTCTGTGCCACAGGCCCTCTACTTAGATCAAGGGTATAGTCTATAATAGGGACAGGTGGCCAGTGCACCCCCCTGCCCTTGGCACCCCATGTGTGTTGATTCTCAAGCAGGAATATCTGAGTCTGCTCCCTGCAGTGGGGGCAGGGCTCTGAGTGGCTGACGCTGTGACAGGGCACAGGCAGGGGTGATTTTGTTAGCGCGGAATAAGCCAGAACCATGAGCAGCCCCGAGACAGCTGCCGTCTGAGGCCTGCCCAGTTCAGGGCCCAGGTCATCCCTGGTCAGGGCAAGTCGCAGCGGACATGCCGGAGAGGAAACAGCCACACACTCCCGGGAGAAGCTTTTAGCGCGGGAGATTAAGAGACAAGGCAGCGAGAGCAGAGGGTTAACTCAGAGGGCTGCCAGATTTCAGCTCTGGGGATGTACTTGAATTCCCTCCCCCAACGCGCCTTTTAAACCAGAGAAACTTTCTTTGCAAGGGCGTGTCAGCGACTCTGGGTGTGTGCACACTTGGGCCAAGAATGCGTGTGTTAGTGAGTATCAGGGGGTGGGCACTAATGACTGTGTTGTCTTTGGCCACGGCCAGTGAGTGTGTTAGTGAGTCTGTGTGCATTGGTGTCTCTCTGTGTGTGTGTATTCATGCTTGCATTGTGAACTAGTGACACTGTGCAATGCACTGTTTAGTGTGTGTGTTTGTGATTCAAGGTGTGTGCACACGCGGGTGTGTCACTGAGTCCATCAGTGTGAGTGTTTTCAGGCAAGCGCCTCTCCACGGCGTAGGGCGCCAATGCAGCCCTGCAACATGCATGGTGCGTGGGTAATTGGTGGGGAAGGACTCGTCTAAAAGTGCCCTCTGTGTGTTTCGACGAGTGTGCGTGGGTGGGGGTGTGCTTGGCCAACATGTGTTTGTGTGAGTCTACGTGCACAAGTCAGTGGGTGTCTTTAGATGTAACAAAGATTGGGTGTCAAAACCCCAAAGCACGTGTTTGGCCGTTGTGTGTAAGCACCACAACAATCCCAACCCCAATTTGGCCACTCGTTGAACACACGATGTGAACACTGTTGCATCACAAGGACAATTTGGGTGTTCTGGCTGAACACGTGGCCGGTGTTGTGTCTAATGATATTGCGTGGCATATTAGCAGGTACAACACGGGGAACGAGGTGGCAATGCTTGTGTGCTGAGATCGGGTGGGGAACAAAACACCGATTTGCCCCAAGCTGGGCTGCGGGTCTAAACAGCGCCACGTGGTGAACACAGGGACAAACCAGTGTTCGTATCAAGGTCAAAACACCCATTCAGACCCCCACTGATGTTATGGCTAAAGAGACCCAGTGTGTCTAAAAACGCCCAGTGTGTGTGTAAATGAATGACTGTGTGCCCTGATAAACGTGTGCTTATGCCGACAGAGCAGAGAGCAAGGATGAGAAAGCAGGGTAGTAGATTTGACTTAAAGATTCCGGATCCTTTTTGGTAGCTGAAACAGTGTCCGACCGGGGACTTGAAATACCAAAATACCGACCTAACAAAATACTGAAATACTGTTTTCATCCTGATTTTTCCATTCCCAGTTTTCGGAAAATGTTGTTGTCCCTGCCCCTCTCCCGGTTTTCGGGTAATTTCGGCTACTTGAACAGTATTCAAAACAGTACCCGAAAATGCCGCTATTACCCCTGGATACCAAATCGACTCTCTATTTCAACTCAACAGGGTAGGCAAAGTCACAGGCGTGGGTGTAATAGGAGGGTGGGCAGGAGAGGAGCCAGGTCCCCCTTGCATTTGGGATGTGTAGGGGGAGTATCCTCCTTGACTTCAAACCTGCTCTGACCCCCCCCCCCGGCAGACGTGCACCCCATTCTGCTCCCTGACAGCAGCTGCACAAGCGGGAGGAGCTTCTGCCCATTCGGGGTCCAGGGAGCGGGAGGCTTAGGAGCTGCCCTGTCACTTTGGACGGTTGGGAGCCGAGCCGACCAGCCCCCCTGGGACTCTGGGAGCAGAGTGAGGCCTTAGAGAGGGGAAGGGAGGCAGACAGTCACTCCCTCATCCCACAGAAGAGATAGCTGGGCCTGCAGGCTTGGGGTTGATCTTCGGCTACCAGTGGGCCGTGCTGCCCAGGAACAGGGGTGCGTGACCCAGGAGATGGGCCCTATTGATGGTTTGGGAAGCACAGTCTGTCGAGGCAATGATCGAGAGACACAGCCCCCTGGACCGGTGGATGGATGGATAGATGGATGGGCCGGAGGGGACGAGGGCTTGGGGTGGCAGCATAAGAGCAGCCTCGAACTGCTGTGCCGCGAACAAGCCCGAGGCTGGGGAGCTGAGTCAGCTGGAAGCACAACTGGTCCCACCCTCAGGCCTGTTTCCTGTCAGGGACACCCCTCACCCAGGCCTCCTCAGTGCTGCCTACTACAGCACAGGGCTGCGAGAGTGCAAAGGAAAGCGTGTGTGTGTGAAAGAGTGTGTCTCTGTGAGTGTGAGAGAGTGTGCATGAGGGATTTGACAAGTGTGTGCACACTGGTCTGTGTGTGTGCAAGAATAAACTAGGGATTCTATGAGTGTGTACACACTGGTCTGTGTGTGTGTGCACATGCACTGTGTATGGTCTCTGTGTGTGTGAGAGTGTAGGAGGGATTCTGGAGGTGTGTGCACACTGGTCTCTCTGGGCGTCTTTAGACATAACAAAGATTTGGTGTCAAACCCCCTAAGCACGTGCTTAGCCGTAGTGTGTAAGCACCATAACACTCCCAACAGCAGTTTGCTCACCCGTTGAACACACAATAATGAGTGTCTTTAGACATAACGTCAACGGGGGTCTGAATGTGTGTTTTGACCTTAATGCGAACACTGGTTTGTCCCTGTGTTCCCCATGTGGCGCTGCTTAGACCCACAGCCCATCTTGGGGCAAATTGGTGTTTTGCTCACCACCCAATCTCAGCACGCCAGCGCTGCCGCCTCGTTCCCCATGTTGTACCTGCTAATACACCACGCAATATCAACACAACGTTGGCCATGGGTTCAGCCGGAACACGCAAATTGTCGTTGTGATGCAAAGGTGTTCACATCGCGTGTTCATCAGGTGGCCAAATTGGGGTTGGGATTGTTGTGGTGCTTACACACAACAGCCACACACGTGCTTAGGGGTTTTGACACCCGGTCTTTGTTCTGTCTAAAGACACCCAGGGTGAACAGAACACCATTGCATCACAAGGACAATTCGCGTGTTTTGGCTGAACATGTGGCCAACGGTGTGTTTAATATTGTGCGGCATGTTAGCAGGCAGCAGCGCTGGCGTGCTTTGTCCCAAGATGGGCCGTGTGTCTAAGTAACACCACGTGGTGAACACAGGGCCAAACCGGTGTTCGTATCAAGGTCAAAACACACATTCAGGCACCCACTGACGTTATGTCTAAAGACACCCTCTGTCTGAGAGAATGCACTTGGGTTTATATGAGTGTGTACGCACTGATCTCTGTGTGTGTGTGTGTGTGTGTGCCCAAGGGACTCTGCAAGTGTGTACACACGGGTCTCTCTGTGTGTGAAGGCACGAGGGATTCTGTGAGTGTGCACACACTGGTTTGATTATACCAATGCATTTTTGCACTGTTCAGTAACCACATACATCAGGGACTGGCTTGGTGCATTTGGCCAATGTGAGTATGCGAGTGACTGGGATCTGATCTGTTTGTGAGTGTGTGTGCGTGCTGATGAATATGTGCACACGCAAGGATCAGTGTGCCTATTTGTTAGTAACTCAGCGTGTGTGTGTGCCCTGGTCAGTGTGTATGTGTGTGTGTGTACAAATGCAAGCTGGTCAGTATATGCACAGTGATCAGCGGGCTGTTTTTTTAGTGTTTATGTATGTGTGCACTAATCTGTGTGTGTGTGCTAGTGACTCTGTGTGCTGATCAGTGTGTGTGAACACTTGTGAATGATTATTTAGTGTGCATGACAGTGACTCAGTGTGTGTGTGTACTCTGGTCAGTGTGTGTGTATTAGCAAGTCTTTCAGCCTCTAGGTGTGTGTTAGTGAGTCTGTGTGCACTCTTACTACTGAATCTGCGAGTGTCTGCATGCTAGTGAATCTGTGAGTGTGTGCACACTGGTAAATGTGGGTGCAAAAAGATGAGTGTGTGTCCGTGTGTAAGTGCAATGCATGTGCATTTCCCCTGGCTCTGACACTGACTGACTGACAGTGTCTTGGCAGGTATCTCCACCCCTGTCTGGGCTAAAGGCATCTCTGGTGTAACTCTCCGGGGTATAAAAATGGGACAGAGAGATGAAGGGACATGGATGCTGGGGACAGCCTCCTGCTTAATTATTTCAGTGCTCGTGGGAGCTGAGTCTCCCCGACACCCACCGCAAGGAGGCAACTCAGGAATATGGCCTGATATAAGAAGCCCCAGGCATCTATCCCCTCTTCTGCCCTAGCATTTGGGGCAGGGGGTTTGCAAGGGCTCCGTGCCTCCTAACCGGGGCTCGCGCTGACCATGACAAAGTGCAGTGCAGCTGGTCGATACTCCAGCCGTAAAAGTCAGAGCACGGGGAGGAAAAATGAGTGCAAATCGAAGAGGCTATAGACACCGATTCCTGGCGGTGGCTGAGATGGGGAAGGATTTAAACCCCTCTGAATAGAAACCAGACTCAGCAATCCGGAATGGATTGGCAAAAGGGATACAAAGGAGCCAGCCCAACAACAGACTGGAACAAAGCAGGCTCATTGGAGAAAACAATTATGCTTGGAAATGCCATTAAAAACTACCCCCCCGCCCCCAGTACAACAGCAAGGAGTCGCTTAATGTATCAAACCAAAGCCTGAAATATGGCCCGGAATGCGGCCGGGGGGGGGGGCCTGTCGGAGTGATTTACCCCAACCCGGCGGAGACACCTCTCTGTTAAAGCGCTGATGAGCTAATTCACCTACAGAGAGACTCTCCGGCCAAACAACTTTGTGTCCAAGTCCGTCTGCCCGTGGCGGCAGGGCCGTCAAGGGCCAGCAGCGGGCGGAGTGCAGGGCCCGCTTAAGGTGGGAAAATGGCCCCTTGGACATACTGATTGCATGGGGGGAAGCTATAAGAACAGCCTGGAATATGCTCAGCCCGTCATAGCACAAGGAAATCTCATTGAATTTCTATCTCCAGAGACTGGCCTGCCTTTTTTTATTTTATTTCTGAAACCTGAAGACATCCCCCCCCCCAATAAATAAATAAATAAATGGAAATCTGGGACCGGAAGTCGAGATTCTGGGAGCAGAAGCTGAAAAAAACAGTGTTTTGATCATTTGGCTACTCTTAGATCCAATATAGTTTCCATTCCAGTACTGAAAAGTACCTGAAATTTCCAAGCGAATCAAGTACTGCACATTCACGAGGTCTGCCCACTTTTGTGAGCCCTTGTTTCAGCTTTGTGCTCCTTTTTAAAAAAAAAACCCTCTGTACAGAGCAAGGCGCAGAGGCAAATATTTGCCTGTTTTCTAGACTGCACGAATGTAGCCTAAGGCAAACAGGTGTTGGACCTGGGAGACCAGGGTCTTCAAAACCTCTTAGCCATGAACTCACTGGGGGTCCTTGGGCAAGTCACTCTCCCTCTCAGCTTTCGTTTCCTCATCTCTAAAATGGGGATAATATAATAATGACCTACCTCGCAGAGTTGTTGTGAGAGGGAACTGGATAAGGATAGTACAGGACTCTGAACACTGAAATTGCTATATAAATGATAAATAATAAGAGGAAGGGTTCCAGCTAGCCTGAAGTCTTAAAATCTGCACAGAGGCATCCCTGCACCTGTCACTGCTCTGAGGAGACAAACCTGTAGCCTTAAAATCACTCTCTTTTTTAAAAAAAAATAAAAATTAAATACCAATATTTTCTAAATAAAATATAAATTTCTAGACTGAGATCATGCAACAACGGCTCCAACTCTGCGCATTTAACTCGAAGGGTTTGTACTGATAACAGTGACGCAGGGGTGGGATCTCTCTTGGACATTCCCCAGCTCTATCAGCAATGGGTGAAAACAGACATGACGCTAACCACCCTTTAACCACCCTTGGTGGTTATTTATGCATGTTGCAGGGCTGTATTGGTGCCCTGTGCAGCCCTGCAACATGCATAAATGACGCCCAAGGGTGGTTAAAGGGTGGTTAGCGTCATGTCTGTTTTCACCCATAGAGCCAGACTTAGGCCTTTTTTAAACAAGACACACCCACTCACGAACACCCAGAAATCTGGGTGTTCATTGAGTGGGTAAGTCCCATGTGAAGGACGCGGTGGGTGCATGCTCAGTGAGTGGGTGTGCATGCGCTCTCCCGCTGAACACGCATTCCCACGCACACACACACTCCTCATGAACACGCACGGAGCAACCCGCGTAAATGGAGGTTGATGGGTGGGGGGTGAGTAGGGATGCATGTGCGCTGGTATGCACGCTCCGCCCAGCTCAGCGTGACCACGGAGCCCCCCACCCTGCTGCCCTTAGAGGAACTAAGGGAGTAACCCTAAATGCAAATCTCCACCTGGGCACTGGCTGTTTTTACACACATGCTAAATTCGGAATAACGTCTCTTAACCCGGGTTTAAATGTCCATGTAAACACCTAATCCTTGTTTCAATAATCCGGGTTAAGGTTGAGCCTGGGTTCATTTAATCCTCATTTTCAAGGATTCGTTAAACCTCTTTTTACTGAACTTCCTATGGTCACACATATGCCCGTGTGTAAACCAAAGTAATGACTTCAAATGTATTCAGGCAGAGTTGCTACTTCACTTGGGTAGTGTTCACACAGACAGACGGCAAGAACAACAGCTCCCCTCCAGCTGAGACATGGTGATCACTGAGCCGTGCTTGTGTCGTGCCAACAGTTACTTCAAAATGCAAAGAAAGGGTGAGGGTGTGGGGGGAAATATGGGTTTATCATTCCTACTGCTGAATGATCCTGTTAGAGCGCTTTGTTCGGGTGTGAATCCTTCGGGAGTCAAATCAAATTAAGGCCCCCAACTACATCGAACGAACCGTTTGTCGGAATTGGGCGCAGGTCGGGGTGCTGCGGAGCGTGCACGCGCGGCGTGCTTATTGTGATTGTGCGTACGCAGAGCTGAGACAAGTATCCGGGATTAGGCTGGATATCGCAGTATCCGGTTTGGTAACCGCCGGCTACCTGGGTAGCCTGGATTGCTGAATTACTGTTCTCCGGCATAATTTAAGTCATTTTTGTTTGCTTCGATTTTCACCCTGCCCTCTCCCCTAAGGCTCAGGGCAGCTGACATCAGAAAAGAAATAAAATGAAAGATAAAACTAATCAAATCCCATACAATATTGATAAACCCCCCCCCCCCCACCCTCGCCCCAGGAACTACCCCTGATCGTTAAAATGCCTGGCTGAACCGGTAGGTCTTACGCTGCCTGTGGAAGACACTCAGGTTAGGATGTTCTTTGGCAAATCTCCCAGGGAAGGGAGTTCCAGAGAGTGTTTGTAAATGAGCAAGGCGTGGGGGTGTGGGGGGGGTGTCCATGGGCACTGTGTGGCACCCCTGCGGAGAAGCCACTCAGCTGGAGGGTGGATTCTAATGGGAAGCTCCCAGGGTGGCCGGTTCCTGTAGCAGCTGCCTTGCTATGAACCATGGAGGAGGGGGACACACGCCGGGCTGGCCTTTACAATTGACATGTTCCCGGCATGAGGCACTGCGGAACCTGGGCTCCCCGACGCGCTCAGCCGGTTCTTGAGACTTGCAAAGGCCATGTCCCCGGCTCACGGTGCCTCTGCGTAGCAGACCGGTCTGCCGGAATGGGTGGCCGCCCCAGTTCATACAGGCAGGGGCTGCGTGGCCGCCCGTTGCCACGGACGATCTCGGCCTGCCCCGCCCGGAGCGCTCCGGGGCTTCTCGGCAATGCTCTGCGAGTGGGTGCCGTGTGGGTCATCCCCCCACCCCGCCTTCAGTGAGACGGTCAGATGAGTGGCTCCGGGGTGGTCGTGCGGGGTACCGTCTCGTTTAAAAACAGCCACCGAAAAGAGCGTCCCGGACGTATGGACCTGGCGCCATGAGGAAGACGGTTTTCAGATATGGAGGGCCCAGGCTGTTGAGAGCTTTATCGGTCGATGTTTCCCGACTACCATTTACCCCATAACCATTTCGTTACTGTCGGACTCTTTTTCTTTCTCCCCCCCCCGCCCCCTCCAGATTGCTTTGGTCAGGCAGTAACGCGATAAGCAGTAATTTGGGAAACGGTACACGGTATTCCGGCCTGGCAGTTGGCCTCGCCGGCTACCGGATAGTTGCTGAACCACCGACCTATCCAGGGTGCTGGGTATTAACTGCAGATCATATTTTTGCTCTCCGCTTTAGTTCTGAGTAGTAGCCATCCAAATTAGGGAAACAGACCTGGAGAATGAATAATTCCGGTTCTCTCTCTCTTGATTCTTGTCCTGACTCTCGTCTGTCCGTGTTACGCTGATTCTGGTTGGTGTATAGTTTGAATCGTTTGTGTCGCCTCTGCCCTATCACAATAAAGTTTGAAAGGAAAGGTCTGGGTATGTGCATATTGGTGCGTGGAGGAGAGTGCAGGTGGGTCCCTCCCTGTCAGCGCGCTGTCTGCATCCGAGTGGCCTGGAGTGTGGCTATTTGATCTGTCGCCGGCATCTGGTTGCTCTCTGCCCACCCTCGTGCCCCCCAGGCGGTGCCTCTCAATTATCCTGTGTAAAGGCAGGAATGCTGGCAGCTCCCTTGCAATTCCAGTCCTGCCTGATGCTCGGAGCCACGGAGCTCAAAGAAACAGAAACAGGTGTGACCTCCGGTATCTATTTTTCCACCATTTATTAACCTCTCACCTTTTATCTGTGGGCGCCCAGAGATGCATAAACATGTTACTTCAAACAGGGAGCAAAGGTCCCCTTTCAAGTGGAGACAATAGCTACGTGAAATAACAGGGGGGCGGTTTGTAGGTGTTCGGGGAGCGCATTGATCAGCGCACTCCAAGCCTTTGATAATTTCAGCTTGGGGACCAGTAGGGCCCCCCCGTTGCTGCCAGCTGCGGCTCTCTCACATGTTCTCACAAGCAGATGGGCCAGCATGGGCCACTTTAATCATTCCCTCTCGCTGCTCCCAAGACACACAAGGAAGGACCACATGTTCCTTATGGATGGAGGTGCCCGCAGCAACTGGACCAGATGCCTTCAGAGACGGAGAGAGTTGGAGATGTGCTGCAGTTTTGAGAGACCTCAGATAACATGTTTTTCAGGACATTTTGGGTTCACCTCGGAACCTGAACCCATAGCCCTGGTATTTGTTCTGGATTGAACCCAGAAAGTAGGGCTGAAACAAGAATTAAAAAATAATCTCACGAAAATCTCGTGAGAATTGAGAATCAGGGTCAAAAATCTCACAGAATTCTCGACCCTGATCCACATCTCGCAAGATTTCTTGCTTCCCCACCTCATCGTGCCCAGGCTTATCTCCCAGCCCAGAGAAATGAAAGGGGGAGGGGTAAGAGGAAGCCACACTATCCCCTCCCCAGCTCTCTTATCTTGTCTGGGGCTGGCAGCTCAGGGGACAGAGGCTGGGGCCATGAGCACTCTTTGTGGGGAGCTCCCGATAGAGAATTATCAGGAATAGGAGGGGTGAGAGTAGATGGGAGGGGGGGAGAACTGAAGGGAAGAGGCGGGCTCAGCACAGTTCTTCAGTATCCTATTGGCTCCGTGCTGTCTTCAGCCAATAGAATGCTGAAGATGTCTACTGAGTCTGCCCCCTCCATCCTGCTCTCTCCCCTCCCATTACTGATAATTCTCTATCGGGAGCTCCCCATACGGCCCCGAGTTCTGTCCCCCCAAGCTGTCAGCCCTAGACAAGGTAAGAGAGCTGGGCAGGGGACAGTATGGTTTCCTTCTCCCTCCCTCCTCCCCATCAGAACCAGGCATTTTGTTTTTGGAGATTCTCATGTTTCCCGGTGAGAATCCATCTGATTTTCGTCTCATTCTCATTTGCAAGAACAAGACAAGAATTGTGATTCTTGTTGAGAAACAGAGAACTGAGTTTCAGCCCTACCAGAAAGGTCTTTGTGTGTGTGTTTATTTGTGTTTTATTGAATAAAACGGCACAATACACCGGGCTCAAGTTAGACAAAGGCAAATTGGAGATAGTGCCTTTTACAGAAGGCGATTGCCCAATGGAATGGCTTCCCAAAGGGGAATGGGGAACTTATCTCCCTGGATGTTCTGATCAAATCTGAGTGCCTGTCCAAATCCTAGTTCTACTTCCGTCCCTAGTTACTGGACTTGACGGTGTCACTTATGCACAGCGGCCATGATTCACAAATCACTTACTCCAGAGAAACCCTACTGAAGCCTTCAGGGTGGGGAGAGATGGGGAGATGGGCTTCAGTGGGGCTACCGGTTTGTGGCTTGTGGGTCACAGTTAGTATGTCAAAGCCATTTCCCCCACGTCGGCAGAAGTAATAATTCCACTCTATTCGATACCATTCAGACCTCATCTGAAGTATTGCGTCCAGTTCTGCGGGCCTCATTTTAAGAAGAACATCGACAAACTGGAGCGGGTTCAGCGGAGGGTCTGGAAAGCAAGTCTTATGAGAAAATGTTGAAGGAACTGGGTATGTTTAGTCTAACGAAGGGAAGATTAAGGGGAGACAGGAGAGCCGTCTTCAGATATCTAAAGGGCTGCCATCGAGATTGGCAAGGAACTGTTGTGTGCCTGGCTACAGAGGGCAAGACTAGAAACAATGGGCTCAAGTGAGAGGAAGGGAGATTCTGGGTAAATATCAGGAAATCATTGATAGCAGTAAGTGCTGTGCAGCGATGGAACAAGCTACCGAGGGAGGCTTCCGGGCTAAGACTCTCAAGTCTATTTCCACCTCGACATCAGATGTGACCAAGGCACATACGTTTTTCTCTCTCTCCCTCTCTCTCTTTCAAAAAAGTCGGCTTCTCCCCAGCGATATTTCTAATGGCTTTGTCTTGTTGGGAGTCCTCACTGGGCCCTCTTTTCGGCAGTCTCCTCCCCAGCAGCAGAAACTTCCCACAATTTATTATATTTATTTCAATTTTCTTTTATCCCGCAACCCTCCTGCTCAGAGAGCAGCTCGGGGCGGCTCACACACACAGTCAACAGTTCGTAAATAAAACGTCATTCACAATTTAAAATGCATTAAAAATACTAAAAATCGACTAAAAGGGCGGAACCAATCCCCCCCCCCCCCCCCACCCACCCAACCCTACCTGTCTCCCTCTCCAATTCAAGTCGGCAAGTTAAAAACATAAGAAGTGCCGTACTGGGTCACTGGTCCATCCAGCCCAGTATCCTGTCTCCAACAGCGGCGTCTTTGGTCATTTCAGAGAAGTCCCCAATAGGCCACAATAACAGAGCGATCCATTCCCTGCTGTTCACTCCCAGCCCCCGACAGTCAAGAGTACGGCTGTTTTGAAATAGTCGTTCTGTTTCCGTGGAACAGTTCCGCCGCGCAGAAACAAATCAGCTTGTGAAATTTCTATCAGAATTCTGATCAGCACTTTTGCATGTGTAACATGGCTGGAGTAATTCTGATCATTCCGATCGGAAATTGGAGCAGGATTTCATCCATTCTGATTTCCGATCAGAATGATCAAACCGTCTGGTTCTGACGAATCACAAACGTGGGCGGAATTTCCACTCCCCCAAAGTCAGAGGCCTCGTCCCCTGGCGGGCTTCACTAATTCTACCCTCTAAGAATGATTCCATTCCTTTTGGGAACTCTGTCTGGGATTAAGTGAACTTCTCGAGGCCGCACAAGGAGTCAGTGGCAGAGCAAGGAACTCAACCAGTGCTGAAACTCGGAATTTGAAATTACTCGGTTTTTACCAAGTATTTCAGTATTCGACTTGATTTTACCAAGTACCAAGGAATTGGCCTGGTATTTGGTCCAGTACTTGGTACTCGGGTAAATCATCAGATGGGCAACATACGGGGATTTTCCTGCAACATACAGGGCTTTTCCCGGTCCTATATAAGGGAACTCAGTACGTGGTATTTGGAAAATACTTGGTACTTGGTTTTATTTAACCGAGTATTTTACCAAGTATCGAGTATTCGGCCGAGTTACTGAGAACTGGCCAAACACTTGGAGCCGATCCTCAAAAAACACACACAATTTTTATTTTTTTAACTCTTCGGTGCAGTCCTAAACTGAACCCACATCTCCCAAGTTATCACTCAAACCACGGATCCCCAGAACCCCCTTTCACTGCAGCCTTATGGGTAATGTGACGGAGCCGGTGTTGGGGGTGGTGCTGCAGTCTCCAAGGACAATAGTCTTTCGGGACTTCAACACCCGCACTGGCGCCAGTCTTGGCGGGGCGGAGCATGAGTTCCTGGCTGCCATGGCAACCATGGACCTGTCTCAAGCTGTCATCAGCCCAATACACAATGGAGGACACCCCCTTGATCTGATCTTCTGCACTGGCCTTTAGGCGGGGGATCTGTCGGCAGAGCCCTTGTTGTGGACAGATCGTTACCTCCTGCGGGCCTGTCTCCCGGCACACGCCTGCCCCCGGAAGGGTGTGGAACCGGTTTGGTTGGTTCGCCCCCGGAGACTGAGGGAACCTGAGAGGTTCCAGAATGTTCTAGAAGAGTTACCCTCTGTTCTTGACGGCCGTCCACGCGATGACCTCGTGGTTTTGTGGAACACTCTGCTGACCGACGCCACCGACCAGACGGCTCCTAGGTGTCCGCTCCCTCGGCATCGGCATGACAGGCCGCCACGGTTTGTGGAGGGCCTGTGGAAGCTGAAGCAGGAAGGGCGGCTTGTTGGAGCGCCGGTGGCGCCTGTGTCGTGCTGAAGCTGATCGATTGCGGCATAGAGCCAGTTTACGGGCCTCTGCCGTGGCTGTCAGGGCAGTGAAAAAGGAGTTCTTCGCTACCCTGATAGCGTCGGTGAAGTCTCATCCAGCGGAGCTTTTCCGGGTGGCGAGGTGGTTGGTCAGGCCGGCCTCCCTCCGCCTGGAACTGGAGTCTTCCAGCGCCTGCTGTGACGTGTGTGTTGAGTACTTTGCAAATGCAATCGCTTGGATTCACCATGACTTTGACTCCGCGTTTATGACAATAGGAGAACCAGAGTTTATGGAGGCGTCGCCTTGTCCGGTTCTTGGTATTTGTTTCAGTGGGTGATGCCCCCCGCTGCTGCGTCGGATGTTTCTGGGGACTGTTAGAGCCACATTTTGTGAACTAAACCCATGCCTGTCCTGGCTGGTCAAGGCCAGCTGGGAGACGCTGGGGCCATTGCTGGCGGGTGTTGCCAATGCTTCCCTGCAGGAGGGTAGGGGGTTGAACTGCCTCAAAGAGGTGGCGGGGCG
The DNA here is from genome assembly GCA_003113815.1 of Sphenodon punctatus. Taxonomy (NCBI): domain Eukaryota; kingdom Metazoa; phylum Chordata; class Lepidosauria; order Sphenodontia; family Sphenodontidae; genus Sphenodon; species Sphenodon punctatus. Next base: position 1,942,742 of record QEPC01000864.1, read on the forward strand.
GCCCCTGCTCAAAAAACCATCACTTGACGTTGACTCCCCCGCCAGCTATCGGCCTGTCTCTAACCTTCCCTTTTTAATGAAGGTTATTGAACTGCCTCAAAGAGGTGGCGGGGCGGCCCCTGCTCAAAAAACCATCACTTGACGTTGACTCCCTCGCCAGCTATCGGCCTGTCTCTAACCGTCCCTTTTTAATGAAGGTTATTGAGCGGGTGGTGGCTCGCCAGCTGCAGGAGCATCTGTTTTCTTGATCCCTCGCAGTCCGGTTTTCGTTCAGGCTATGGTACTGAGACTGCATTAGTGGCTTAGGTCGACGACCTTCGCCGGGAACTGGACCAGGGTCGTTTGACCCTGTTAATCCTATTCGATCTGTCGGCTGCATTTGATACTGTTGATCATGAGATGCTGGTGAGTCGACTGTGGGACAATGCCAGGGTGGGCGGAACCGTTCTTGAATGGTTCTGCTCCTTCCTGGCTGGGAGAACTCGGGGATTGTTCATCTTCTCTCCGGGACCTCACGTGTGGAGTTCCGCGAGGCTCTAGTCTGTCCCCTCTCTTGTTCAGTGTGTACGTGCAGCCGCTCGGCGAGGTCGTGAGACGGTATGGGGTGTGGTGTCATCCGTACGCTGATGACACCCAGATCTACCTCTCTTTTTCATCCGACCCAGACCCGACAGTCTCGGTGCTTACTCGATAGCTGGCGGTTGTGGGGGATTGGACGACGGCGAGCCATCTGTAACTAAATCCTGAGAAGACGGAGGTGATGTTGGTGGGGAGGGCGGTGGATGTGACGTCCCCCATTATTGATGGGGTTCGTCCCCCACTTCTCCCAGGCCCGGAGTCTGGGCGTACTCCTCGATCCGCAGGTTCGCTTGAATCTCCAGGTTGATGCTGTGAGGAGGAGTGCTTTCCGCCACTTACATCTGGTGTGACGGCTTCGGCCGTATGTCTCGGACTCCGACCTGGCCACTCTCATCCATGCCGCTTTCTCCTCAAAAACAGACTATTGTATCACGCTCTACGTGGGGCTACCTTTGGTGACGGTCCGGAGGCCGCAGCTGGTGCAGAATGCGGTGGCCCATCTCCTTACGGGGACGGGTCGCCGTGAGCACATGACACCGGTGCTCTGAGCTCCGCACTGGCTGCTGAGAGTCTTCCGGGCCCAAAGTGTTGGTGCTTCCCTGTTAAGTCCTATACGGTCTGGCCCCCCCCTGTCTGGGAGACCCCCTCGCTCGACGTGCCCTGGATCAACCCCTGCGGTCCGACGGGAGCGCCTTTCTTGATGTCCCCCGGGTGGTGCGGGGGGCTACAACGGAGAGGGCGTTCTTGGTGGTG
>QEPC01000864.1:1986703-2000220 GCA_003113815.1 Sphenodon punctatus
GGAATTAATTTATTTCATTGATTTCAATGGGGACACAGCGCCCCATTGAAATCAATGAAATAAATCCGGTACCGGTATACCGGATTTAATCCGGGAATCCGGTTTTTACAGAACCGGTAACCGGTAAATCTGGTAGCCGGTAATGGGCCCGGGGTCCCACCTCTAGTGACTACCATGAAGATTCCAACACCAAATTGCTGGGTGACGGAGCAGCAGGCGTCTGGCGTGGCGAGCTTCCAGATAACGGTGGTCACATGCTTCTCCACAGGGATGGGCGACCACATCACCGTGCTCCGTTTCTCCAGTCGTGGCCTGAGGATCTCAACTATCTGCAGGACGAAGTGATGGGGCATCCGGAAGTTTGCTTCCCACTCAGCATCTCCCCACATGGACCACACAGTCTCCCACCCGCCTGTGTTTTTCTCCTTGCCTCTCGGTGGGTACAGCCTTGTGCATGGCATCAGTGATAGAAGTCGTGTCTCCTGACAGGTACCTCTCTGCGCATCAGCTGCCCTTGCAAGGCTTTGATCCTCCCCAGTGTGGTTCATTGTCACCAGAGCTAGGCAAGTGAAAGGCGCCGAAGCAGGAGCCGCCTCTGCGGTGTTGTGCATCCTGCTATCCCGGCCAGAGATTGACTGAGAGCCTTTCTGTGCCTTGACATCACATCCCACCAATCACAGCAGTAGGCTTGGATCTGTTGGACTGCTTGCAGGTTCTGCTCAGCAGCGGTAAAGAAGGCCTGCAGCGTGATAACGAGCACAAGGAAGTTCTCAGCCTGCATCTCCAGACCACGTGCCAAATGTTTTGAACAGGTTAAAGAGCTCAGCAGCTGCCTAGCTATCTAGGCTTGGCTGCGTGCAGTACGTGAGCAATCACTGGCCACTACTGGTCATGTGTCCTCACAGGGCAGGCTGCATGCCATGTGTGAGCTGCTATTGGTTACAGGTCAGCTATTGGTTGAAAAAGTTTTTGCAAAGCTTATGCTGGGTGTGCGTGTGTTACTGCACCCACACTTGCCCATCCAGGTGCCTATTAAACTGCATGGACATTTCTGTCACAAGCACGTCAGTGCACAAGCCAACTCCTCTAAACATGTTACAGATGTTAACACCACGGACGGACGCATGGACTTTGTTTTATTGGGGTGGAGGAACCAGTGAAGTGAGGGGATCTGCAAGGCAGTGAAGGTCACTGTGCTCAGGATATATGTGAGGACAGAGCTGCCCATTGATTAAAAGTAACTCATATAATTTCTTATTTTTGCAACGATCATGAGGGGTCATAACATCACAAAAAGCTATTGATGCGGGTTGTTTGCCCAGAAAAGCCAAATGGCGTTGGCTTTTGTCTGTGGGTGCTGTGACCGTCTGGGGGACGGGGCCCAGAGAAGTTAGCCGGCGATGGATATCCTGGTCTTTGCTGACATTTGGGTGAGGCCCAATGTGTGGAGACAACTGTCAGACCCAACCTCCAAGACAGGCTATGTGCTCATAGGGTGGGACACACACACACTAGGGTTCTGTGCCTGAATGACAGAGTGAAGACACTGCAACCCCACTGCAGTTCCAAGTTCGTAAGACTGGGAGGGAGCCCCGGACGAGATGAGAGAGTGGGATGGGAATGAGACGGCGACTTTTCTGGGTATTTGTGCACGGCCAGATATAGGGTAGCCACTAACGGAGGCTGGACCTTCCTAGCCATTTTTTCTCATCACTGCCCTGATGACAGCAAGATACCTACGGGGCCACTGGCAGAGATGAATCACTTCGAGGACACAAGTGACTTGGGAGACAGGGAATGCGAACCGACGGACAGAGAGCTGGTTGTCCTGTACGAGGTTTGGACAAGCAGAGAAGTGCAGAGCACTCTGTTGAGTGGGGATGTTTTCCACCCCCACTGTACGGTCATGTCGACAATGCTAGAAAGCGGTACAAGAGGCACACGTTTGATTGGGGATTATTGACCACAGCTGTGGCATAATAAACTTTTAGCCTAATTGGTGGACCCTAGTTAAATTATCCCAAGCTGATGGTCCCCAGTTAAATTATGAACTAAACCCTTAAGAGACAATGACGACTCCTGAGCACATGAGTTCTTTTTCTTTATTAAAAAGCTCTATTCCCCAAGAAGTAGCCACACACACATAAACAATCACACTAAGTATGGGCAAACCTACATTAGTCTTAAAACAGGATAGTGATGAAGCAAATATTGAAAGTAGTCAATAAGAAAGTCAAACCTAGGTTTAGTTCTAAAGGAGTGATTGCCTTTCCTGTTTGTTTTTTAGTTACCAGAAAGTGATCTGCTCCCGGACACAGGTCCAGAAGGAAGATGGCATTTGAGAGCATCTTTTCTTGGGCTGCATGGGTTTTTGAGGCCTAAACTCCACCTCCCATGAAACACCCCTGAGATGTTGAAGAAGCGTACGTTTTCCAATCAAAATCTAAAATCAATATCTATCCTTATAAAGATGATGGATGAACACAGACTAGAGTTTGGTCATGTACATGGTGGTCTCGCGAGGCACCATCGAAACTATCAGTCTAACCCCGGAGGTGGTTAAAAGTGCCACCCCGGAAACAGAAGAGCTTGGGGGTGACCTTCCCAACTTGCTAAGACCTTTCCTTTGGTTTCATAGCAACACATTTTATTTGATCTTTCCACTAAATGTGGGGCAAAAGTCGGTGTCTGCAACTTCCCTTGTTATTGCGTTATATTGCTTCATCAAGCTGCCGTACCGAGCTAAACTGTGGGGCTAAACTGCTTTATTCTGCATTTGATAAAAGCTATCTTGACATAACTTTCGGACCAGTGAAAGCTCCTGGCTCCCCCCACTACTTCTCTTACCCCACTGCGCTTCACACCAAGCTCTAAAAGCATATGGATTTGCCCTTACATCAAAACAAGATAGGGCCTAATAGTGTTACCACACTTTGACTCTCCCCCAGGATGTCTAGCCTAAGCATGTAAATAGATGAAGTGTATATCTAAATAAGTATATAATGAGTATATAAGTTTGTATGGCATGAGTATATAAGAATGGGTGAAAATAAATGTGCAGCTGGCACGCCGGCTACATGCTCTGCGAGGTGGGGCCAGGTGGGCGCACCCAACACATACACCCAACCAGGCCAGCTGGTGAGTCCTCCTCCAGCCGCATCCCCCCGGCGTGGGAATGGTACAGTTAGGCGGCCCCGCCCCCGGTGTTCCCCCACCACCCTGCCCCCACCATGATGGGCAGCCATGGCAGCCAATCAAGGCCAGCCATGGCTGCTGGCCATGGCAGTCCCCAATTCCTGGCGTGGGATGGGGCCACAAACAGCGGCGTGGGCTTGCTATGGCCTGCATTGGCGCGCTTGGGATAGCCTTGGCCCGGGCTGTGGGCCTGGAATCATCCAGGGGACCACATCTGGGCCAGTCGGCTACCCGGGACGGGGCAGCAGCGGGACCACATCTGGCAGCCCGAAAACACATCCTGTTGAGTGTCTGGCCCAGGCAGGCCAGAGCGGACCCTCATCGTGCTCAATGAATAAAGTGCGTGATTTGCTCAATAAACTCAGCATTCTGTGCAGAGCGAAAGGTTCGTTCCAGTCACCAAGTGCCGGCAGGTGTGAACCCAGGTATGAACCTCTGTGGGTGGGCGGGGATGGCAGGCACTGGACCGCCTTCCGGGGTCACAGGGGGACCCCGAGAGAGCTGGAAGGAAGGTTTAGAGAGCGAGGAGGGAAGACAGGCCGGGTAACCAACAGAGGGGGTCGAGAGCGAGAGAAAGAGACCTCAGACGTTCTCCCAACGAAGGGAGAGAGTGAGGTTCATTATTGAAGCCATATGGAGGAAGGGGAGCTAGCAAGGGATTCAGGACTGAGGGAAACAGGGGCTAAGAGTATCTGAGGAGAACAAGGCCAGGACCATGAAGGGAGCAGGGACTAGGCCTACAGGGGAACCAGGTGTAAGTCAGAGCCAGAGGGGAACAAATGGGAGTCAAAGACTGGCGGCTGGGGAACAAGGAGCTAGGAACCAGTGTCAGGGGCGAAGCCACAGGGAGCAAGAGATCCAGGAGCTGAGAGCCAGGAGAGAGAGGAGTAATGGAAGGAGACAAGGCACCAAGACCAAGGGGTCTGGAACCAAAGAGCCAGGGAGGCAAGGGCTTATATATATACTATCTGGCAACCAACCAGGGAGTTGGGAGGCGGGGCCATGGGGAGATAGACAGGAGAAGGCGGGGTCAGGGCCAAGCTGGATGGCGCTATCAGAGAGAAGCTAGGCAGGAGGCAGGTTAGAAGGTGGTGTTGACAACTGGGCTGGAGAGATTGGGAGTTCAAGGCTGAGGCCTTACAGCTGGAGTCAAAATCGCCTGGAAGATACAGCTGGTGTGGCTTCTTGTTCCCATGGTTCACTGCGGTTGTGATTCATGACAGGGGGTGGGACCCTGAGAAGGGACGGGGGTGCTCGGTGGAGTGTGGTGGGGAAAAACACCTGCCTGCGTATTAGGCATGTCACGCCGAACTAGGGCGGACACCTATGCAAATTGTTAAAGTCCCTGCCCCCAGGGCCTGCATTGGCACCTGAGGTGCCAGTTACTCCCCTCTCTCCTGGCTCCCTGTGGTTTTGCCCCTGACTCTGGTTCCTAGTTCCTCGTTCTCTTGCCTCCTGGTGTCAGAAGGGAAAATTGGTGCCCCAGGCACCAATGCGGGCCCTGCAACATGTATTTTTCATAAGTGTTCCTTTAAAAAATGGCCTTACGCGAACCTGTGAGTGTGCGCACGTCCCAAGCAAATGCACCCAAAATACACTCGTGTAGGGTGGGAGCTGCCTGTTTATTAGGGCTTGCCATGCCAAGCGTGTGGGGTGTGGCCGGCACGGAACAAACCTGAACTCCCTGGGAGATATCGCCTTGTTTGCTAACACCCTAAATCAGAGAGCAGGAGCCAGGGAAAGCCAGACGGAAAAGGGATTTGAAGAAGGCAGCAGAACAAATGTATTCTGGGAAGGAGTTGCAGGGACAGCAATGGAGAAGGGGTGGACACATTTCAAGGAGTAAGGGAGTAAAGAGCGGGCAAGTTTATCCTGAGAACCCTCTTCTGTTCCTCCCCTGTATCTAAGTTAAGCACGTGCCCCCTGCAACTTCTCAACTTCATGAATGTCTCCCTGTCTCTCCCTGTGTTCTCCTCCTTCTGTCCATTCTGGATTGTAAGCTCCTTGGGGGCAGGGACCTGTCTCTTATCCCAGCTGTTCAGCACCAGACATTTATTATATATATATATAATATATTTAAATATGTTTTTAAAAAAATTATATGTCACCCTTCCCATTAATGCTCAATCAGTCAACCAACTCTATCGTCTCGCCAGATGAGATCATCTCAAATTGTGTTGTCTTCACCGATGACAGGTGTTTTGCAACGAGCAGGCATTTTCTGCCTGAAGGCTACAAAAAAAAGCACAAGGATGAGAAACAAACATGAATCCCACGTTTCACGAAGAATGTTGAAAAGAACGTGAAGGTCTATGCAACGCTTCTTAAGGATGAAGCCATGCTCACCAGAATCCACGTGTGGCAGAGTCCAGCCACAAGATGGTGACTAGGGCTAAAGACAGGTCACAAAATGGCACCCAAAAAGAGGCAGACTTGGGAAAAGGGTAATGGCCCTTTAAGCTAGTGAAGAGCCTAAGACTAGTCTATATAAAGACAGCACGATTGCCAGAGGAAGGCAGTATCAGGGAGAATGCTGAAAGAAGCAGACCTCTCTCAGGAACCAAGCTACCCAGGGTCTGGAGAGTCCACAGAGGCTGGGGGCCAGCCCCAAAAGAAACTACTACAGACAGAGGCTTCAGGAAGGAGTGTAGGCCTCATACTCTAGAATCAGGTGGGATCAATCCATACTATTGCGGGACTTTATATGTAATGGAGACTAACTGAAATAGGGGGACTCACCTTTGTTGGGAGAAGGCAGCCCTCAAATTGGTGGGTACAGGATTGGCTTTAGGGGTGAGTGAGGAGGCCAGCTATTAAATTTAGGCACCCTAGTTCTGAGACAAAAGCACGGTACTGCAGGGTACCTTGTATTTTTGTCCATGGGTCCCGAGCTACATTCCCCTAAGCTCAGAAGAACACCATGATATTGACTTTGTTGCAAAGGAGGTTCACTACCATAGGCTCTGTCGAGTTGAATGAATACCAGAAGCGGGCTGAAAAGCTTCAGGCCAAGCACAACCAAAATGAAAAGCAGAAGACAATGCGGCACCGGAGCAGAGAGGTACATTCCTCGGCATTTGTACTCTGGTAGATGAGAAAATCCTTCATGACGAAGTAGAAGTCTATTTGCTAAAGGACATTCATGGTCAATACATGTCATTACTTAAAGAAATTGGAGGGCCTGAATCTGAACATGAAGCAGGAACATTTACTCCACAGCACTGGAGGTGAAACCTTTTGCCCAGTATGGAATTGCTAGGCAGAAGGCTGTGGAGTCTCACTGGAGAACTATTCAATTCAAGAGTTCCATGAGTGCAGAGAAGGGTACGAGAGAAGCATTCACTGAACAAAAGGACACGAGCATTCATGTAAGGGATGCAGCTTTTGCTCTGTGCAAGGAGATATTAAACACTAACAGACACCCTGGGTATTTTCAGACGTTATGAAACCACGCTCAACCACAGTCAATCGGCAGTGGTGGCGAATGGCCCCGTAACATCTGTTTGAATCCCGCCAGATGTTCACCACAGTGAACCACTGGCGGGAATCAAAATAACCACGCTTTCGAGGATGGTCCGGGGACCATCTCTGAAAGCGTGGTCAAAGTGATTCCCGTCGGGGGTGAACACCCGTCGGGAATCACTTCCCCCACCCCCAACAGACGTGACGTTGACATGCTCAACCACGGGAGCGTGTCAACGTCATGTCTGTTCCCGGGGCGTGGTCAATCTTCCGGGGGGGCGGGCGGGCGCCACAGCCGCATTGGCCGTAGCGCCCCCCCCTGTCTCCGGGAGGGCGGGCTGCTGGGGGAGCGGGGGGGGGGGGGCTGTGCAGCCCCACCCCTCCCCGATTCCCCGCCGGGATCAGCCGGCACGTCATCAATAGGGTGATTCCGTGACGGGGCGAATGCCGCCCCGTCACATCTGAAATCACCCCCTCTTCCAGATGCTTTGTCTCAGAAACATATTCTTGAAGGGAGAGGCTGATGTCCCAGACTTCGTGAAATCATTCTTTGCACACCTCATTGCAGGGTCTGATCCAAGGAGAGGAAAGAATAAGGCCACCAAAAGGAAGATCATCAAATCATTCTCTCATGATGTATTATTATATGCAGTTGCCAACGGAAAAATGAAGCCCGCAAAGCATCTTCAGCTTGGTATGGCCAGAAAGAGCACAACTGGCAGTCGAAAGGTAAATGAAGTTCTAAATAGACTTGTTGTATCAGTTATAATACAGCTGAAGAACTTGAGACAAAAAGGACATTTTCATCAGCAAGTGAACAGCAGACAATTCCTGAAGGAATGAAATGATCACCACGCTTAACCATAGACCACGATGACCAGTTTTTGGAAACACAGAGTGGGAAAAATACATTGCATGATACTGTAGGCATTGTATATCAAGATGCTGTACAAGATACTGATGTTGACGGTGGAGATGACACTTAGGTGAATTTATCTATCTCATCTTCATGCAAAAGGAGGAGACGTGCTTTTGATGCCAGTGGCCTGGCATCAACCAGTCATACTCAAAAACCCCACAAAGATGTTGGCTACATGCACCTATAATTCTTCTGGATGATCCAAGAAGAAGTTCAGTTCCCCCAAATTATGAAAGCATCAAAACGTGTGCTGTGCTGTGGATGATGTCACTTCAAATGAAAGAAACCCCAATGTGGGCGGGATGGAATTAAAAAATACTCACTGACCATCTTCCCCGGCAGAAGATCTGGTACCTGCCTCAGATCAACATCTCTGTAGCGTCTGCAGTTGCAGAAACAATTAGAACTGCACAAGGCATTGCAGCGGAGTGTGGGCGGATCTCCATAATGGTCACATAAACTTGCAATTGCAAAACTGGCCGTAACCATACAAGCAGAGGAAGCCCTACCATTTGATAATCTCTTCATCCTCCTCCTCGGATTTCGCATCCGAATGGCCTTCTTCAAAGCTTTGGGGAAATATGTTGAGGAATCTGGAGGGCCCCATGTGCTCGTAGAATGTGCCGTACTGGCAGCAGGATCACTGGAAGGATTTACTTCAGGGGTACGTTTCAGCCGATTGAAGCGTCTGCACCAAATCCTGTCAGTTGCCATGGAGATCTTGTATTTTGAAGAGTACACTACTTAAAAAGCTGAGAACCCGTACCTGATGTGGCCTTCAGAGAGCTGGCAGCTTTTCTTGATACATCAACTGCATTCGCTGAAGTGAGTGAATATTCTTCAGAACTTCAAGAGACACTTGTGGGGAGTGAAGAGTTCTGCAAGGCAACAGGAGAACACCTTCTGGATGACTTGAATACATAGCTTACATTTTTTCCATGAGGTTTCAAGGAGCGTTAGACATTGAGCTATACATCTACTGCCTTCCAAGGCTTTCAAACCTATTTTTTTGCATATTAATCAACCAAATTATGCAAGGTGGTTGGTGCGATTTCATGATAACTTGAAAATCAGGTAACGTTCTTTTTTGGTGTTCTGTATGGAAAACAGAGTCCGTTTTGGCTGTTCAGTAGAATATATCCGGCTTACTAACATCAAACATCATCGGTACGTTACACTGTTACTGTAATGAGTAAAAGCTGTTCGCTACATCTGTTGATTGATTTCATTGTCTCCATATATTTTGTATGAAACAGATAAAAAGATCATTTAGGAGAAAGGGCCTTCTCTGGTCCTTTTCACACAAACACTCTAACACCGATAAAATGGGTGTTAGATTTTATTATACATGTTGCAGGGCTGCAGGTGTGCTCTATGTGTGCCCTGCAACCTGTATAATAAAATGTAACACCCATTTTATCGGTGTTAAGAGTGTTTGTGTGAAAAGGGCCTCTGTGTGTGATCGAGAATGCTGTGTAGGATATTCCCCAAATATCATCATTAAGACATACTTTTTGGGCGGGGCCCCCCAAATCACGTCAGATTGTCTATTTTGTGTGTCCGGGCAGACTGCCATACAAATCAGCATTGGTTTCAGACATAAACCTTATGATGTAAACTCAAGACGTGTGTGTGTGTGTGTGTGCACTTAGAGGGCTTCTGATTTGGGTATCTTCCATTAAAACCTTGTTAGTCCTTAGGTGACAACAAATGTTTTCACACAAAATGCTCACCTTATAAGGTGAGCAAACAGTCTGCTGGGGGGAAGCCCCCCCCTAAAACGATGCCTGATTGGGGGACGACCCCTACAGTCAGTCTTTATATTTGATTATGGTAGGACACATTTCCACCCAAATTAGCATTGTTTTTTGCCATGAACCCAATGACACAAATGGAATGTATTTGGGGTGGGGGCACTTTGAGAGAGTCTGGTTTGGGTATGGCCCACAACAACTGGGTCAGATTTTATGTGTCAGGACCCATTTCTACACAAAATGCCACAAGTTTCAACCATGTAACCTTATGACGTACGTCAAAGGTCCTTTTGGGGTGCCCCATAGTCTAAACGCCCACAAGTTGCTTAATAAGACTCACATTTCTTGTATTTATGTACAAAAGTCCATCGATGGCCGTTTTTACACGAAGCGGGGTGGGCGTTTTGGCGCGGCAGGTGTAGGGGTGTGTGTGACTGTTTACACACTGCACACACACCTCAACTCCCCTCCACCCACCGAGCATCCCCCGTTCTGTCAGAAGGCTCCGTGGGTGGAGGTAGGTGGAGATGGGTGTGTGGCGGGAGCACGCACACACAAACACTTGCCTCCCATGGTGTTTACACAGGCGCACCCCCACTCACTGGTGGCCATATACACGGAGTGCCACCCACCCCGCCACACACCCGCCTGAACACTGAGCGGTGGGGGATGGGGAGGGCGTCCCTGTAAAAACTGCCTATGTCAATAGTTGGAAATTCTATATCTTATGAGGAGAGCAAAACTATCACGGGCTCTTGGATTATAAGTGACCAAAGGAGGCTGATGTAATAAATAACAGTAACAACAACAATAATAAACAATAATGTCATTAAGTGGATTGCGTATTGCAACTGCGGTTTGTCCATCTGTGACACTAACACACATGGATCTGTAATATAACACTCTGGATCTGTGTGTGTCTGTCTCCACACACACACACACACACAATTGTCTAAGGAACACCAGTAAGTGAGGGACTGAAGGCGCTCCATCTGTTTAGCCCGTCAAACAGAAGACTAAGAGATGACTTGATTAAGGTATCTAAGCTTCTTAATGGGGAGAAATTGTTAGTCACTAAAAGAGCTCCTTAATCTGCCTCATGGAGGCTGGGAGGTAAAGCTGGATGAATTCAAATGAGAAATCCGACTCCCCCGTTTAACAGTGCAAGTGATTAACCATTGGGCCAGGCTACCCCAGGAGGGTGTCGATTCCCCATTGCAGATCCAGACTGGGTGCACACAGAGAATCTACATTTTTTTAGAGTGGGGTGTCAAACACAATTGAGTGGATTTAACAACGTAGTAGCTGGCAAGGATGCCCGGTGGTGGGGCCATGGTGGGGCAGGTTGGATGATCTCAGTGGTCTGTTCCAACCATCAAAATCTATTTATCCCCCCTAGTTTTACAGGATAAACTCCTAGGCTGCAATCCACACACCAGAGTCTCATTGAAGCCCTGTGCTGTATGGGTTGCTGCCCCAGTCAGAGAGCCACTCTGCAAATCCACTGCTGTTGTTGTTACTGTGTCAGTAATGGAGAAAAACAGACATTCTGCTGGCCTGGCATACTGGCTCCCCAGTCCAGGGCGGGCGGGAAACAGCAGCTGCCCCTCCCTGGGTTGGGTTGGGGCAGCGAACTGACGTGCCTGTGACCAGGAAGCCATCCCGCTGTACGCGCGGCCTGGGTAGGGTGGGGAGCACAACAGACACGTGGGCAGTTGCCTCCACTGACACCCTGCTCCCAGAGCCCTGCCCCCCCAACATGACGGGCAGCCGTGGAGGCCAGTGACTGGCAGCCAGGGCAGCCAACGATGGTCAGCCATGGCGGCCAATGATGGTTAGCCATGGCGGCCAAAGACCGGCAGCCATGGCGGCCAAAGACCGGCAGCCATGGCGGCCAAAGACTGGCAGCCATGGCGGCCAAAGACCGGCAGCCATGGCATCCAATGATGGTCAGCCATGGCATCTAATGATGGTCAGCCATGGCGGCCAAAGACCGGCAGCCATGGCGGCTGGCCATGGCGAGCTCTGGCCCCGGGTGGGTATGGTGCGACCCAAACAGATGTGCCTGTCCACTGTGGCCCACTTTAGCCCTCATGTGCGGCCCTTAGCTCAGGCTGTGACCTCGGAGATTTGTCAAGGTCACCGCCAGGGCTAGCCGCCAACACTCCGTGGGGCAATCCTGGGTCAACATCTGGCGGCACATGTTGCCCGCCCTGAGTCTTTGGAGAAGGGCAGGGTAAAAATGTAAATAAATAAATAATAAAATAAATGTTTACATGTGCCAGCGGGGCCCAGGCCAAAGCAGGACAAAGTCACGTCTGGTTTTACCCAATATATCTGGTGCAGAATAGTTGTGATAAGAGACAGGTCCCTGTCCCAAGGTAGCTTCCAATCTAGGATGGCCAAGGGGATGGCATTAAAGGGGAGGAACATAGGGAGAGACAGGGATACACTGACAAAGTTGAAAAGTTGTTTAGCCTAGGTACAGGGGACAAGGGGGAATCCTGTGATGGGATGATCCTCTGTCACAGACGCGCACACAGTGAGACCTGGGCTCAGGACACACGTGATTGGAGCCGAAAGGAATATCCAAAACAAATTCCGAATTTGATTAATGTAGCATATTCAAATCCACTTTAGCAAAATGGATACTGCATGGTACCTGCTTCCAGCTTTATTTCAGTATTTTGTGATTGGTATTTTGGTTCCTTTGGTGGTATGACCTGGCAGGGTTTTTACATTTTTTAATATGACTGTGATAACTTAATTCCGACCAACCACATTCCCATTCAAAAAACCTGCCAGGTCATACAACCAAAGTGCGTGGAATTCTGAATAGCAAATACTGAATTATCAACATTCCAAAGTGACCAAAATATCAAAGCAAAGAAAACAAAGACAAGTTATGAATTTTGCAACAATAAATACGCTCCTTGCAAAGATGAACATATCCGAGCATCCATATGGAGCCTTAGACCGCTTTTACACATGACAAAAATGGGGTCTTATAAGTGCTTGAGTTAATACCGGGTGTTATACATGCTGGAGTTTTGTCATGTGTGAACGCAACATTCCCCTTTTATGCTGCGAGATCTTGGGTCATTGTAAGAGCTACCAAATGTGGCTTTTACAACGACCCGAGAACTCGCAGCATAAAAAGGAAATTGTGCATTCACGCATTACAAAAATTGCAGAATTATAATACTCGGTGTTATCTCCAGTTGTTATTATAGCCCACTTTGTAAGGTGTGAAAGCAGCTAGATTTACTGTAAATGGGCAGGTGTTCTTCTCCGCTGCATTTCACACACCAAACACCCCCCCAGGATCCTGCTCTCTGTCATGAATCATAGCCACAGTGAAGCATGGGAACAAGAAGCTGCACCAGCTGTTTCTTTCTTCCAGGCTATTCTGGCTCGGGGAGGCAGTCCGGCACCTGCTATCCCCACCCACACATGGAGGTTCATATCTAGGTTTATACCTCGCCTGCACTTGGCAGCTGGAAATAATCTTTTGCTATGCACAGAATGCTCTGAGTTTATCAAGCAAATTGCATACTTTATTGAGCACATGTAGTGAAAATTGAAAGTGAACGTAAAAATTGAAGTCAAATGCAATCAGTCTTTGTATGTTGTCAACCCAAGTTTCTCACATCCACGGCGCACGGCGGTGGACTGGCAGGAAGCAGCGCACAGTTTTATGGGGGTCTTGCCAGCCAGGGGGTTGGAAATCCCTCTCAGTTCGCATAAAACCACCTGCAAAATGCTTGGCCGAATAAAAAGTTCTTACTAGGTGTCACGGAGGAACATGAGGCCACACAGGAGAGATACAGGACTATAGGTCTAGCATATATGTAAAGCTAAAGGTCACACATGGATGTAATGTTGAGAACTCACAATTCAGTTCATGTAATCATGTAATGGAAGCTACCTCCAGGAAATGGAGAGAGATAAGAATGTGTATTCGGGAAGCCTAGCCAGACAGAACCATTTACGTGCAAATGAACTTCTTCCTTTGCCGACGTGACAAACCTCAAGTTTCCCCAAGGCGGGAAGAACTAACTTAGGGTGATTTCAGACATTACGTGAACACAGTGAACCACGGTGAATACCCACCTGTGGTCACCGTGTCCCGTATGTCTGTTCGCGGCGCGCCAGATGTTGGCCACGGTCAATCCCCACATGGGGTT
>QEPC01000864.1:2003049-2015525 GCA_003113815.1 Sphenodon punctatus
GGGGTGCGTGGAGGGGGCGGGGCCGTGCGGCCGCACGTTGCGCCGCTCGGCCCCGGCCCCTCCCACTTTCCCTGCTGGGATCCCCCCGGCACGTCTGTTGTGCCGTTACGGGGTGACCCCGGCGGGGAACGAAGCCGGTGGTGCCGGTACGGGGCCAACGGCCCGCGTAACGTCTGAAAATACCCAAAGACTTTGAAAAGGGTATTTAAGCAAACGGACAAGACAAAGAGAAACCATTAAGCCATCTTTTTCTACCTCTTGCCTGCCAGCAAGGAGACTGCTGGAACTATGGACTGAGAGGAAAGACTTTGCTTTCTATCAAATGAAGGGATCAGTGCCCAGTCATTCTACATCACTGACTGAGAATGTGCTTTCTATAGGGTAAGCTTTATATAGAGATTCACCCAGTACAGAATGGGAATGCGTTATGTTACTTTTAAGTTCTTTAGCCACTCTGTATCGACTGTTCTAGCTTATGTAATCAATAAACTTTCTTCTTATCTTTATGAAGAAGTGTCTGTAATCTGACATTGGGAGAACACAAACTGAGCAACTTGAGTTTCCAAACTCTTGCGAACCCAGAGAGAGAGTCTGTAAACGGGAAGTTTTCTGGGAGTTGGGGGTGGCAAAAGGATTCTCCCCCTTGCAGAACTGGACCAGCCAGAAAGAGAACTGGTTCAGGCGGGCTGCAAGTGAGGGAAATTGAGTCACCCAACCCAGGAAAGTGGGGTGTTGGACCCCAAACCCGTGACAGTGGTATTGTCTTTCTTTTTCCTTCTCCTTCGCTCTCATCCTCTCGAGGTCAAACTGAACTTTAAGTTTCTTTTCATTTTATCTCTCCTCCTTTTCCAGTTTTAACTGCTCCACGAGCTCAACTTCATCGTTCGAGACCTGTCCCTGTCCATACGCAGGTCTTCCATCTCTTGGTTGCGGGTTAGGTGGAGGGTTTGGAGCGGGGTTTGGAAGGCAAACCCGCTCCAGTCTCATCCGTCCCATTTGCGCTCATCTTCTCAAAACCTTGTATCAGCTGCTTTAGTTGTTGTTTAGTTTTCCCTTCTACTTCAAGACCTCTCTTCCGAATACACATTCTTACCTCTCTCCATTTCCTGGAGGTAGCTTCCATTACATGATTGCATGAACTGAGTTGTGAGTTCTCAACATTACATCCATGTGTGACCTTTAGCTTTACATATATGCTAGACCTATAGTCCTGTATCTCTCCTGTGTGGCCTCATGTTCCTCCGTGACAGCTTCCCCTGCCCCCCGCAAGATATCATGTGGAGTGGGCACGACAGAGTCCCGGAATATGATCAGCCTGGTGTGTCCTTGCGTGATAGTACATCTGTTACCACGTTGTGTTTACCTGTTACGTGTTCAATTCTTATGTCATGTTTGTGAAAACACAGACTCCATCTCAACAGTTCAGAGTTTTTAACACCCTTGAGCCAGGTCAGAGGTGATTGATCCTCAGGACCCACTCTTTCTGGGTTTGCTCTCTGGTAGGGGTATACACTGGGATGTCTATGTCCCTCCGCCCCGTGTTGCATGTGGGGTTCCCCTTGCCCATAACCTTCGAGGTACATCAGTATGGGTGATGGGGTTCTTAGGACCGTGCCCATGAGCGTGACAAAAGGATGGCAATGCCATGCCAACATCCTTTGTTCCCCTGTTGGAAACTTTGGCCATGTTCCCCAATTACATGGTATCATGTTTCTCGTTGGCTGTATTTCTGTTCCCCATGTCATAACTTCTTTGTCTGATCTACCTGGGCTATCCAGAGTGCAGCTCAGAAGTATTAGTAGGCGACAAAAGAGGGAGTATGGAGTAAGTGTGGGACCTTTTACACTACTGAGCACCCCCCCTTCTGTTGTCTGTGTAACTCTGCATTTGAAAACATTTTTCACCAGGAGGATGGTTGTAATTATGCTTGGCTGAATAAAAAGGTCTTAATAGGAAGCATAATAAATTTGCCAGATGGTGCTCGGAGGGCTTTACAGGATAAAAATACAATGTATAGATTTAAAATATAAATCAATGTAAAAATAATTTTTAAAAAGAAGGAAAGGGAGCCGGGGAGGACAGCACAGATTAAGGGAAACTGGCTGTGAATCCTAAAAGCACCTGGAGAATAAATAAGTTTTCAGGTGCTTTTTAAAGGTGAGGACAGAGGAACAGCTGAGTGATGGAGACCAGATGGGAGCGAGTTCCATACCAAGGGGCCTGCCACAGCAAAGGTCCAATCACCTGCTTACCTTAGGTAACAATCTGTTACCCGAGGTCTGTGTACTCATATCCTCACCACACAGACCAACCGGCCATCATTCTCGATGTAACCAAGCCAAGCACGTGCACCTGGGACCTCGCATCCTCGTGAATGTTACACTCCTTGTCTCTCCCTCTGTTCCCCTTCCTTCGTCTCCCCCCTCCACCTCCCCGTCTCTCAGATTGTCAGCCCTAGGACAGGGACCGCGTCTACTCCATTACTTTGTACAGCACCAGGTACATTGAAATGCTTGCTAATAATAATAATACTTAAGGCACGATGGCAGGATCCCCCAACAGTGGGTCGTTTCTGAGCACAGTCTAGATAACCATCAGCGTGAGGCTCCAGGAGCAGGTTGCGAATATGCCAACATTACTACGACTGTGAAATAAGGGAAGCCAAAGTAATCCCAACTGAATTCAAAGTTCTTCAAGGGAGGTGAGGATGCGAAGGCCTGTTAAAGGAAGGAAATATTGAAATTGGATTGAGGGATCCAAAACGTTCTATTCACACCATTTCTGGAATTCCAGAGCTTACTCTGATCCAGGTGATTCTGGCCCGCAGCAAACCCTGGGAGAGGGTTTCCATAGATGCAAATTTTTCCAAGACACTTATGAAAAACACAATGCAAGGCAGTCTCCTCTGGGCTTCAATCAGACGACTTGGGAGTAAAGAGATTGTGGGTCATGGCTGGAGTTGGCAAGCGCTCCACCTGCATCTGTGAAAGCTGGTTGCACCGTAACTCTCTCCTTGTCCAGAATCTATATTCCCAGGGCATCGGCCCCGGCAGTATCTGAGCAAACAGCATTTTTCTATTTGTCCTGGGCCAACATGAAAGTTAGCTGGAATCAAATAACCACCCTCCTCCCCCAAGCCCCGAGCCAGAGCCTGGATTGCAGTGCCACGTTTCTGGGAGTGCAGTGCCTCAGTAGCCCTCAGGATCAGGACCTCTGGGGCCTACAACTGACCCCTGTGCTAACCCAGAGGTATCAGGGCTTCCAAGAGTGGTCACGTCAGGAAAGGGATGGGCCATCGGGACTTTCCTGCCCCCCCTTCTCATGTGGGCTTGCCCCTGTGGCGTGGCGTGAGACCACATATCTAAAGGACCGTCTCCCTCGTTATGTCCCTCCACGGCCTAAGGTGCCAATGCAAGCCCTGCAACATGTATTTTTCATAAGAGTCCCGGGAAAAATTGCATATCTAGCAACCTAACTCTTGCAATTCCCAGATCCGTTCTCGGTGACTGCTCCATAGTTCTGGAACTCCCTTCCTTTGGAGGTTCATCAAAGCCCTAGTCTGAACATCTTCCGGAGGCAGCGTAAGACCTATTTCTTTGGCCAGGCATTTAACGGGCAGGATTAGGCTTGGCGGGCAGGGGAAGGTGGTGTTATGGGTATTTGATGTGGTTTGCTGGGTTTTAGCTTCTGTTTGTTTGATCATTGTTTTTAGCTGTTTGTTTAAGTCGCCCTGAGCCCATGGGGGAAGGGCAAGTTGAAAATAAAAACAAACAAAGGGTGGGAATACATCAAAAGGGCCCCTTTCCAATATGCCTCCCCTCCCCCGTGGAGTGTCATGACAGCACAATGCTCTGGAAACGCGACTACATCAAAAGAGACATGGTAGCCAATGGGGGGTGGGGGGCTAGTGGAGAAGGTGGTCGACTTGGACCTAGGAAGCCAGGGTTCAAATTCTGCCCTAGCCATGAACTCACTGGGTGGCCTTTGGCAAGTTTCAATTCTTCATCTGTGGAATGGGTGTGTGTCTGTCTGTCCCTGTGTTCCCCTCAAAGGTGTCCATCGTCGATTGTAAGCCCCCTGGGCCGGGACCTGTCTCCAAAATCTGTGACTGTCAAATGCTGCGTCTGCCTAGTAGCCCTATAGAAATAATTAGCAGTAGGAGCTGCTTCCCACTCCTGGAATTCCCTCCCTGCCCACATCCTCCTCGCCCCCGCCTTTCGTACCCTCAAAACCCACCTCTTCTGCTCTGCCCTCCCTAACGCCTGCTGATCCCCTCCATCCAGCACAATCTGTTTCCTGAGCTCTGTGTGCTCACATCCTCACCGCACGGACCAGCCAGCCATCATTCTCAATGTAGCCAAGCGCGTGCACCTGGGACCTCGCATCCTCGTGAATGTTACACCTAGGGCAGGGACCGTGTCTGTTCCATTACTTTGTAAAGCGCCAGGTACACTGCTGGTGCTATATAAATGCTTGCTAATAATAATAGTCCCTTTGCTTCACCCCTGCTAATGTGGCTCTGCCTCCTCCCGGTGAAATTCCGGCAGGAGGTGTCAAGCCTGCTGGGAGGGGATTCTGAACCGACTATGGAGGGGAGGGTTTGAGTAAAGGAAGGAAGATTTATATGACAGGTGAAACGAAGAGCTAGTTCTGTCTCAATGGAGATTACCCCTATTTTTGGATAGCCAGCGACGGACCCGAATACATAAGCCGATCCCCAAACAACTTACTCTGGGGTCATCCTATCGAAGGCCACGGGGAGTTCTGTGCTTGGTGGGTTGTGGCCTAGGAGTATGACTTCATTTACCTACGTAGATGTTTGCAGGATCAGGCCCATACGTTGCCCATCTGCCAACAGATGGCAGACACAGGTTGGAGCTGTCCGCCACTGAAGTCAATGGCTCCGCTGGCACTGGCACGAACGATGGAGGATGGCACTCTGCGGAAATGAAACCGTCTTCCCGCACTCCCACGCTCCCCCTCAATGACATGCTGCAGCTGGATTATCCCACAGGAGCCTCTAGCCACTGGAGCGTGGGGGATAACTAGACACCAGGCCATCCCAGCGGTCTCCGGGGTGTTTACATTAGGGGAAAATACCAGGAACAGGGAGGGGGCGGGGACCTGGGGAGCAGGTGGCCTCCATAAAACACCCCTTTTGTAAGCAGCTTCCTCCGGCAATAGGGACAGCTGGTTACGGGACCTCTGTGCAGTTCTGGATGGGATCCTCTCCCAGCTCCCTCCCCTTCTGCCGACTGAGCTTCTCTCATTGATAAGGCAGGGCTACCCAGGAGTCAATCGCAGGGTGAAAGATGGTTTTAAGGGCATTTAAATCTGAGAGAAACAGAAACAGCGAGACCAGAAGAGAGAAACGTTCTTCTGTCTCTGCCTATACCCCCGCCCCCTCTTTTATCTGTGCCACTGTCTGTCTGTCTTAGAGCTGGAACAGTTCTCTGCTGCTGTTCAGTATCTGGCTGGATGCTCAGGCTCTGACCCGCTCTGACCGGTATCCGTTCATAGTTCAGCAGGTTAACCAGTGAACTGATTTATTGCATAGCCACATCATAACCCAGTGCACCATTTACTGTATTACTGAATTGTTCGTTCGTTCATTCGTGCAGGTTCAGGGTGGTTTACAAGCATACAAAAAAAATATGAAAACCAATAAAAATGAACCATATGAAATTTCAATTATCCCCCCCCCTCCCCAGCCCACACCCACCAAAAGCCTGGACAAAGAAATAGGTCTTACCTCACCTTCTGAAGATGCTCAGGGCTGGGCTTTGGTGAACCTCCATGGGAAGGGAGTTTGAAAGCTGCGGGATAGACAGAACGTTTTCCTGTCTGCATTGTGCAGGGGTGGCAATTGCAACTGTAAGAGGGTGCCCCCAGCTGACCTAGGGGAGTGCGGCGGAAATGGATGCGGGGGCGGCGGTCTTTTAGATATGCAGGGTTTACCATCTCACCGGTTACCATTTGGCCAGAATTCCTTTCCTGTTTACTCCACCCTTCCCTCCACGCCTGGTTTCAGACTAGTAACGGTAACACTCGGTTATGTGGTGGTAACACGGTCATGCGCCAATGGGTGTATGGCAAACCAGTTAACTGTTGCGATATTATCCAGCTATTCCAGTTTTCGGTTCCCCGTTGTGGCAATTGGTTTACAGCCGAATCGCCGCCAAACTATCCAGAATGGCGGATATTTAACCACGGATTCTAAACTGACTATTCTGTTCCGCTCGTCTTATCGATCTGTTTATCTGAATCCAGGGAGACGGGTTGGACTCCTGGGCAAAATGGTCGTGGGGGCCCCTTCCCATTCCCACCCTAGGAACGTTTGTGTAAGGGGTACGGGGCAGGCGTGTTGCCACCAGCATGGCTTTTATGCTTGCTGGCAACCAACCAGTGAAGCTGGGCAAGACGGACAGGAGATGAGGGCGGGGTCAGGGCAAGGCAGGGAGGAGATATATGGGGAGTAGCTGGGGGGGTGGGTTAGAGGCAGGCGCTGGGCTGAAGTCTGACGGCTCGACAGACACACAAACTGACACCCCCCCCACCCCCAATTAGGACATTGAAAATGTTACTGTGATGAATTTTTGATGTTCAGTGAAACAATGCCTCTTCTTCGGGGGCTGGGGCTCTCTGAATCGCAGCCCATAAATATTAGCCACAAATTAATGATGGGGGTGGCCCTCCTTAATTGCCATTCTGCCCCCCACCCCGGACTGGGTCTGCCTGGGTAGAGGTTCTGGGGCCCTGTATTTTAAGTCAGTGCTTCACACTCTTGTTATTGCTAGAGGCTTATAGGGAGCCCCTGTTTAATTCATCCCCGTTGCTTTGTTCTGCAAATGCGACCTCCTTGCCGTGGGTCAGGCTGGACGCTTAAAGGGTTGGATTGAAACGATGGGATGGGCTCACGTTTGGGGAGGGTGCTGTGCTGTCCCCTCCCAGCTCAGGAAGAGCCAGTGGCTCGGTACTTTTCATGCCTTCCTGCACAGGCCGGGGAGGTCAGCATACTGCGTCCACTGCTTTGATCGCATTTCACGGGGCAGGAGATTGCGGAAGCTACTCTCATTCGCTGCTTGTCTCAGTCGGGTGAGGCGGGAACAGGCCAGGCCTAGAGATCGAATGGATATTGCGACATGGTGTAGCCAAGATGACTGGCAGGTAGGGATGGGCGAACGCGGTTTGGAAGTTCGGAGTTCGGACTGAACGCGACCAGTCTGGTCGACCGAACTGAACTCGATTTTCGAACCGAACCGAATTTCCGAACTCGGCTCCGTTCGCCCATCCCTACTGGCAGAGCACCTCTCTCAATAGCATTAATTAATTAATCAATTAATTTATTAATTCATTTCTGCCCCACCCTTCCCCAAAGGCTCAGGGCAGCTTACAACATTTAAAACACAAAAATACATTAAAAACTCTTTTAAACGCCGCACCGTTGCCTCTAAACCCCACCCAACCCCAACCCTCTATCCACGTCTGCTAAATGCTTTGAAAAGATTGGCACCGCCTCCGGAATACGCTCCGACGGAGGGGAGCTCCAGGGGAAGGGAGTTCCGTAGTACCGGGGCAGCAGCTGAGAACGCCTCTCTGCGGGCCGTTGCCGTAGAGACAAGATTGGCAGGTGGGACCCGCGTGAGAACGCTCCTGGCCGACCGCGGGGCGTTCCCTGAAGTGGAGCAGGGTAGGAGAGGGGGAACTTTCAGATATGTGGGGTCCGGCCATTTAGGGCTTTAAAGGTCAAAGGTAGCACCTTAAAGGACTGGTGCCCAGAAAGCTACAGGCAGCCTGTGCAGACTGCAAAGCACCGGTGTCATGTGCTCACGTTGACCTGCCCGTGAAAGGAGCTGGGCCGCCGCGTTCCGCACCAGCTGCAGCTTCCAAACAGTCGCCCAGGGCAGCCCCATGTAGAGCGCATTGCCGTCATCGAGCCTCGAGGTGATGAAGGATGATGGTTTGTTGTGAGGTAATGAAGATGGTGGGGCTCTTTGAGTGCCGAAACCCACTGTCCCTCTCTTACAGGAGAGAGACAAAAGGACTGGCATTCAAGTCTCTTGGGCACGCTCTTCCCCAGGAAAAACACACTTGGCAGGATGACCAGACACTCGGTGGAACGAGAAGCAGGACAGCTTCGGTCCCTCTGTATGCGCTCGGAATATTGGGAGGCACGTGCCTGTAAGTGCATGATGAGGTGGAGATTACTGATCGAGGGGGTGGAGTTTATTGACTGAAGAGGTGGGGCTTATTGACAGAGGGGGTGTGACTTGCTCCTCCTTGGGATGGTCAAAATATTGGGATGTGTGCAAGGCCCGTCTTGGTGCTGTGCTAGTTTTCCCTACTGGGCACTGACAGTGCCCGCCAGTCCTTTGTGTGTGTGTGTGTGTGTGTGTGTGGAGGGGGGAGGCTTGCCGGCGCTTAGCCCCAGTAATTAGGTCCACGGGTTGGGTGGGTGTGACCCCCAAGTTGTCAAAGAGCAACAAAAGGCTGGTATTGTGGAACTCTCTTCCCCAGGAGAGTCGTTTGGGCCTGAACATCTTTCAGAGACGGCATAAGACTTCTTGTATTTGAAAAGGCATTTATTTAGTGGGTGGAGATGGGGGTTGGATGCATTTGCGGGTAGGGCTGTGGGGGAGGGTGGACGTTTTGTGGGGAGGGCGGGAGGGTTTATTGTTTAAACGTTATTATTGTTATTTGATGAGGAGCCGCCCTGAGCCTTTATGGGAAGGCAGCAGATACCTCAGGGACCGCCTCGCCCTCCGTGACTCAGGCCGTACTTTCCGGTCCACCGGGGGCGCCTTCTTGGAGGTCCCCTGGGTAAAGCGGGGGGCCTACAATGGAGAGGGCGTTCTCGGTGGCTGGGAAGCACGACTGGCCCCGAGTCCGCTGGCCTTCCATCGGGCCTGCAAGACGTGGCCGTTCTCCCAGGCCTTCGGAGGCTGGGAGGGGAGGGTGGGCTAAATTTTTACATGGGGGTATTTTAAAATTGCTTTAAATATCTGTGTAGATTTTTATATTGTGATAAATTGTTTATTTTATGTTGGAAGCCGCCCCGAGATGCCGTAGGCATAGGGGGCGGCATATAAATGGAATAAAATAAATAAATAAATAAATAAATAAAATAAAAAAATAAATAATAAATCCTAACTAAATAAATGAATATCAGGGTTCCTAGTTTCCTCTGCCAGTGAGTAATAATTATTGGCCATTTCAGGGTTGGAAACAAAAGCCAGAATGAGCCTGGATGGTTTGACTTCCCTTCCCCGTCCAATAGATTCAATCCCAAGAACTCCTGTTTTAGATTCAGCTGCAGAGAGGCAGGGTGGCCCAATTGTTGAGTGGTTAAGCCAGAGAATCAGTCTCCCTGCTCTGGCAAGCTTTGGGAAAGGGGGCGTGGCTTCTGGGAAAGGGGGTGTGGCTTCTGGGGAAGGGGCGTGGCTTGTCTGGGGACAAGCGTTATGGTCCCCAGTGCACAGCTCCATGCGAGACCAAATCTGCCTGCAATGAGTGTGTTCCGGGAAGCAGCCATCTCCGGCGGATATGTCAAATGCTCGGAGAGTTGATGTTGGACCATTGGTCCACAGAACTTGGGAGCTGCTGCTGATCTTGTCATTCCAGTTCTGTCCATGCGGACACCACACTCTGCTGTGGTCTGTCGGCTTGGGCCTTACAATCCCCAGGGCTTCTTCCCAGCACCAAGTCCTGGCTTCCAAAATTGCTCCGCTCCCATTTTGGGCCCAAATGGTCAGCTTTGTCCAACTACTGGGGGGGCCCAGGAGGGAGACCGGGGGTGAGGTTGTGCCCCCCACCCCGGCCTTCAAATCCAGCATACAGACACCATTTGCTTTTATCCTCTTTCTGTTAGACGATACATTGCCACCATTTTGGAAAAGAGCAGCGTATCAATTTTTTTGATTTTTTAAATTTTTATTTCATCCTATATCACGCAAGCTTTTCGATCATATTAATTTTTGGGGTCTAACGCCAGCAGGTTGGAATTTAAGTGCTGTAATTCCTGTTTTAAAGAAAGGAGATAGGAACTGCCCTTCCGATGATCCAATTAGTGGCTAAATGATATGCTAAATTTCTTCTGGGAAAACTTGAGAAGTGGGGCCAATGAAAAGAACCTTTTCTATGAAGAACAGTGGATCACTGCTTTGTATTGGGCTCATCTAGTCAATAAACGTGTCAATGTGTGTAAAGGCAAACGGCTTGCTACATTCGTAGATCTGAAATCCGCTTTCGGTACGACAGACAGAAGCCTATTAGAGGCTAAACTGGCTGCAATTAACATAGACAGAAGGCTCTTGCTTCTTGTCCAAATACTCTGTTGTAACACTCCTTTAAAAGTCACACTAATTCAAGCTGGCCACCTTCTTTCAATGGAGTAAAGCAGGCTTGTGTGCTTGCCTCATTTTTGTTTAATTTTTTAAATTAATGATATCGTTTCCGAGCTACAGGGAGATGTGCATACAGGGGAAACAATTATCCAAACTTCTTTATGCTGACGATATGGTGCTATTGTCTAACACGGAAATCGACATGAGAAAACTGCGGAGTATATATTGCAGGGGAAATCATCTAAGCGTGAATGACACAAAAACCAAGTCATGCTATTTGCAAAAAGACAAGTTGCCCATAAATGGACCCTCGATTTTATTTATTTATTTATTATTTATCTTTAAATGTATATGCTGCCCCCTCCTGCCTCAGGGATCCCGGGACGGCTCACAACATCTTAACATTTCTTTAAAACATTAAAATAAACAATAATGTTTACAAATTTAAAAAACCAATATAAAACCCCATTCCCCCCTACCCTAACCCACCCCATCTCCCCCGGGAAAGGCCCGGCGGAACAGCCAGGTCTTACATTGTCTGCGGAAAGAGGGGAGGCCGGCAGCCAAGCGGATCTCCGATGGGAGGGAGTTCCACAGCCGCGGCACGGCCATGGAGAACGCCCTCCTCATAGCGGACACCGGGGAAACCCGGGGCACCCCAAGGAGGGTGCCCCCAGCCGACTGCAGGGGTCACTTTTGTCTGTTTTTTAGAATAGGTTAGAGACATTATAGATACTTGGGGCTCATCTTTTCCTCATCAGGCTCTTGGCAGGAGCATCTGAACATGATAAAACGTAAGATGGTCAAATCAGTCAATGGGACAATGAAATTTTGGAGGGCTGCTGGGGGAAGGCTGATATTGACGGCCTTAAAGCTTCTGGAACAAAACCTGTGCCCACAGGAACTCTATGGAGCAGAGATCTGGGGCTATTCTGCATTGGCAGAATGAGAGACTTTCCAGAATGGATTCCTCAGGCCCCAAAGAACTCCATCATGCACGATTAGGGTGGAGACAGGTGTACTCCTGGTTGAAATGAAGACGCGTTTTTTAGTGGCTACGATTAACAGCTGTGACTGATGACCATTTGCCCAGACTTTGCTGGTTCGAGCAGCAGAAGCCTGATTTTAGCTCTATATGGAAGAACAGTTTGGTTAGAATATCTAGGATGGCTGGTTTTTCTATTGACTTCCTACATGGTTTTCTTAAGGACAAGGCCAAAGCTATGGTCAGAATCTGGCTACATGCAAAACAATCTAGCCGCCCTCTCCCAAGTCAATGTGGCTCCTTGGTTTTGCAGGTCTAAGACACAGCACCAATTAGAAAACTATTTAATCACTTAAAGCAATTTTACCATCCATAGGCCGTTGACTTTATTAAGATTTCAGCTAATGCCCTCGGCGGTTGCGGAGGGCAGATACAATCAAACTCTATCTGAGTTGAGATTCTGCCCTTGTGCCTTGCAATGAGTTGAGGACCTTCCTCACTTGTTTGATTGACCCCTCTCAGCTAACATTCGTCAGCTGGATGACCCCTTTCCTAGCAGGGAAATCGTACTGGGATACTCATTTAAAACTATCTTACCTCTTGGCAAATCCCCTTGATCATGTTACATTAAAGGTGGCCAATTTAGTTCATGCTTTGGTAGTGCAGAGACGTATCAATATTGCTAAGTATAAATAAACAACCCTGACCTGTGAAATTATGGTTCTGACATTAATTATTGTGTTTTGGTATCTAGCTATGTGACAATGAATAGTTACAATCTAATACACTGTTGAGTATTTTATCTTTTTGTGTTTAAGCCTGTGGGACCTCTCTGAATCTACCCATTGGGCGGGTTTCTGAGCTCTGTTCCGGTATTAATTTCAGGGGCTAGGTCTGGTCAAACCTATGCTCTACTTAGGAGCAAGACCTATGCTTGTGGGGACTTTCCTGAATCTTGTTTAAGTACTAATTTCATAGGGATGGGCGAACGCGCTTTGGAAGTTTGGAGTTCGGACTGAACTCAACCAGTTCGGTTGACCGAACCGAACTCAATTTTCGAACCGAACCGAATTTCCGAACTTGGCTCCGTTCGCCCATCCCTAAAAGATAATATTCCATTTAGTTCAATGGGGTTTGAATTTCCGAAC
>QEPC01000864.1:2023919-2056917 GCA_003113815.1 Sphenodon punctatus
TGTGTGTGTGTGTGTGTGTGTGTGTGTGTGTGTGAGAGAGAGAGAGAGAGAGAGAGAAGGTGTATATGGCTGTGTGTGTGTGTGACAAAAAGAATGCAGATTTGGCTCTGTGTGTGTGTGTGAGAGAGATAGATACAGTGTGTGCAGGTGTATTTGGCTGTGTGTGTGTGTGAGAGAGAGGTGTATATGACTCTGTGTGTGT
Source organism: Sphenodon punctatus (assembly GCA_003113815.1). NCBI lineage: Eukaryota > Metazoa > Chordata > Lepidosauria > Sphenodontia > Sphenodontidae > Sphenodon > Sphenodon punctatus. The sequence goes on from QEPC01000864.1 coordinate 2,024,122, forward strand.
GTGTGTGAGTGAGAGAGAGTGTGTGCAGGTGTATTTTGCTGTGTGTGTATGTGTGTGTGTGAGTGAGAGAGAGAGAGGTGTATATGACTGTGTGTGTGTGTGTGAGAGAGAGAGAGAGAGCGTGTGTGCAGGTGTACATGGCGGTGTATATATTGTGTGTACCAGTTTACACAACACAAAGGTGCTCTCACCTGTACACACCTGCCAGCCTATCCCTGCAAGCAGAGGTGGGATCTAGCGACATCTAGTGGCAGACTGGGGTCCCTGCTCCAGGCCAGCTGCAAGGCAAGTACTGAAAGCCATGACTTGGGACTAGCAGGCACACCCAAATCCAGGGCTTCTTGGGGTGGATGCGATCCCCAGAGCCAACTCCCCAGACGGAGCTGCAGGACGTTTCCAAAGAGTTTTTAATATTATCGTTTAAATGATACAGCCCCAGAAATGGCCCTGGCACCGACATAAACAGCTGCGCCGCCCCAAAAGCTCAAAACCAAGGATGCGGTTCTCCCTGGGGACATGAGATTAAAGCTTGGACCCATCTCAGGTTTCTTTTCCTTCACCCCCTGTGCTCCTTCTGGCTGCTAGAGCCCCGGCAAAGTTGGTGGGCCAGAGTGGCCCCTGCCTACAGGAAGGTGAGGAGCCGCAGCTGGCCAGGAGCACAGGAGGGCTGAGGCAGGAGGGGCTGATTTAGGAGAAAACATGGGGGAGTTGGAAAGGGAAGGCTGGAGGGGAGACTGGGGCAGTCCACGTGGGGGGAGCAGGAGGGACAGACAGCATCACTGCGCTGGGGTGCTATGGGGGGACGGGATGGGGTGTCCATTGAGCAGAGCGTCCTCTATATTGGGAGCTCAATGGCTTCCCTGCTTGCCATAGACACGGGGAGCCCTCTTCCATCGCCATCTGCCCAGTTCCTTTTGCTCCCCTGACAATCCCAGTCCTGACCAAGCCCCCTAAGAGCCCAGCTTCAGAATGAAAGACAATAGCCCAGCCCCCGGGACAAGGATTCTGCTCTCCGGAGAGCGGCAGAAGCAGCCCGTATCCCCTTCCCAGATGCGAGTGTCCCTGGGCCCCCGGGAGTATTTGGCTGTGTGTCTGTCTGCCAGCTTTGGAAGCCCACGCTTGGCTTAGTAAGCACAGAAGAGTTTGGCATTCTCCTCGGGAGAGAGGATGCTCTCACTCTGGGTTCAGGGCTTGGCTGGGAGGCTGCATGATCCACTCTGAACTGTGCCAGCTTGGGGCACTGGGGGCGGGGCCGTGCTGGTGATAAAGGATTGCTGGTTCTAGCCCAGCGGGGCAGGGACTGGGAATGTCGCAGTGCAACCCTCCCACAGTGTTTGTACCCTGGGCTGTACCCTTCCACGTGGCTGAACTTGTTTGGGAACCTGTTTTCCATGGGCATAGCTAGGTGGGAATGGGCCCCTGCTGGGGCACTCCGCTCCAGTGTGTGTCTGCACTATGTACAGGGGGGAGCTAGGGGGGAATGGGCCCTGCTGGGGCACTCCACTCCAGTGTGTGTCTGCACTATGTACAGGGGGGGAGCTAGGTGGGAATGGGCCCCTGCTGGGGCACTCCGCTCCAGTGTGTGTCTGCACTATGTACAGGGGGGAGCTAGGGGGGAATGGGCCCTGCTGGGGCACTCCACTCCAGTGTGTGTCTGCACTATGTACAGGGGGGAGCTAGGGGGGAATGGGCCCTGCTGGGGCACTCCACTCCAGTGTGTGTCTGCACTATGTACAGGGGGGAGCTAGGGGGGAATGGGCCCTGCTGGGGCACTCCACTCCAGTGTGTGTCTGCACTATGTACAGGGGGGAGCTAGGGGGGAATGGGCCCTGCTGGGGCACTCCACTCCAGTGTGTGTCTGCACTATGTACAGGGGGGAGCTAGGGGGGAATGGGCCCTGCTGGGGCACTCCACTCCAGTGTGTGTCTGCACTATGTACAGGGGGGAGCTAGGGGGGAATGGGCCCTGCTGGGGCACTCCACTCCAGTGTGTGTCTGCACTATGTACAGGGGGGAGCTAGGGGGGAATGGGCCCTGCTGGGGCACTCCACTCCAGTGTGTGTCTGCACTATGTACGGGGGGGAGCTAGGGGGGAATGGGCCCTGCTGGGGCACTCCACTCCAGTGTGTGTCTGCACTATGTACGGGGGGGAGCTAGGGGGGAATGGGCCCTGCTGGGGCACTCCACTCCAGTGTGTGTCTGCACTATGTACAGGGGGGGAGCTAGGGGGGAATGGGCCCTGCTGGGGCGCTCCACTCCAGTGTGTGTCTGCACTATGTACAGGGGGGGAGCTAGGGGGGAATGGGCCCTGCTGGGGCACTCCACTCCAGTGTGTGTCTGCACTATGTACAGGGGGGGGCTAGGGGGGAATGGGCCCTGCTGGGGCACTCCACCCCAGTGTGTGTAAGCACTCTACATGCATGTGGTCCCCCTTGGCTCGTGGGCCTGGAATGGCTGCACGTGCTGCACCAATTCTACCCATGGCCCTGCTCTTTACTAAGATGTCACCTATTTTCCAGGGATCTGCTTCTGACCTGGGAAATCAGGGTGAAAATGCCATCGTAGTCATGGTCGCACTGAGTGGCCTCTGTGTGTGGGGTACTCTCTCTCTCTCTCCTCTCCCAGGCATTTGGAGGGGGAGCTTTGTGAGCAGCTGGGAGAGGAGAGAGAGCTTCCCTTTGCTGATGGGATCTGAGATCCCAGCAGCGAGAGAAAAATCAGCAGAGGGGAGAGGGTCCTTTCTTGTCTCCAGGGATCCCCCCCCACCAACTGTCTTGGAGAGAAGAGAGCAGCTCTGGATAGAGTCTGTGGTGTGGAGCAGTTCACTCTATGCCATAGCTTCCAACCCACCCACACCCCGGATCCCAGCTTGGGGAGGAGCCTCTCATTGCCCATCCACCAATCTAAGCTGTCTGTTTTGTTGCCCACACGCAGGGGTTTTTCTTTGCACGAGCACACACACAGAAAGCCCCTGTGTGTGGGTAATGTGTCTCTGTCTGCCTGCTGTCTCTCAGTTTCTCCATCTGTAAAATTGGAATAATAATGACCTACCTCCCAGGGTCGTTGAGAGAATGAACTAGATTAAAGATGGTAAAGCATTCTGAAGGCTGAAAAAGCATTAAAGAAATGATCAATAATAACAATGGGGGATGAGGGGCAGAGATTGGGGTGAAGGCTTGAGAAGAAGGATAATTTTGGTTGCTTGCTTTCTCTCTCTGTTGCTGGCCAGAAAAAGAGGAAGTCTTCTGTCTCCCCCCCACCCCATGAAAACATTTAAGGAAAGAAAATGTTTGGGGATGTTGTTTTTTTCCTGGTGTGAGATAGCTACCGCGTTCCGTCTTTTGTAGAGAGCAGCGGAAGGACTGTCGATAAATATTATAGGCAAACGCCACCTGCTGATGGATGCTACAGGTAAATCAAGCGATAGAGACTTCAGCCAGCAGGACGGAGACTGCGGATTGAAGGATACATGAGATATAGAGAGATTGGGGAGAGAATCTGTGGATAGATCCATGAGACAGATAGGCCTGTAAGCAAATCAATGGGGACTGGAGACAGGGAGACAGCAAGACAGAGGGGGAGGCCGGCGGAATAGGCTTGGACGGGCAGAGGCGCCCGTTTGTACTTGTCGTGGGCTGCGAAGGAGCAGACGCATTGTTTGCGTGCGTTGGATAAGAACCAGAAGGCTGGGGTGGGGGCCGGAGCAGCTTCGTGGAGCTCAGGGATGGGTCGAGCTCTTGGAGAGAATCAGCAAAGCAGGGCTCTGTCTGCTGACAGCTCTTCCAATCCCTCTCTGGGAGACACCTCTGAGGGCTAAAAGCAGAGGATTCTGGGACAGAGAGGGGATGGGCTAAGGCAGACACGCTCCAACTTTGGGCCCGACTAGAGCTGAAACGATTAACCGCTGCTGTCTGGTATTCGGCAAGATGGAATGGCATCTGGTTTGGTATCCGGCAGGTAACTGGATTCAGTGGCGTAGCAAGGCTAGGGTGGGCCCAGGCTCACGCTCCATTTATGTGACTCCCGCTAGGGGCAAATGGGCGGGGTCTCCTTATGCATGGCCCTCTCAACGGGGCTTTGGGCCAGCCCCAGCCCCCCCCCCCAAAGGTGGCGGCACTGCCCTAATCCCACCAACTCCCTGCCCCCTAGAGTGGTGACAACTCCGCCAGGGAGGACCTTCCCTCTTGGTGGGGACTCTCTGCAAGTGGGCTGAGTGCTGCTAGGAGAGGTTCAGAGTGGGCAGGGGCAGAGTGTTAGTCCTACTCTGAACGTTTCCTAGCAGTGTTTGGCTCGGCTCCTCGCTTCGTTTTGGTGGTTAAGCTCTGCGGTTCCTGGTTAGTTAGAGAATCACTGCCGAGCTACCCGGAATTCCGGATATTAACCCTGGGTAATTTCCCAGCGAACTCTTTCAGTTCTAGCGCATGACCTGTGCTGAATTATGTTTGGCCTTGTGGCGACTTGCCGTTGCCTCAGGGAGAGCCCCGTGTGGCCCGGAAACTTGCACACTCTCGCTGAAGTCGATCCCATAAAAGATCTCAGCCGTAGTCCACAAGCCACTTATTCCGGAGTAGTTTCCTGGAAGCCAGGATCCACCCTTCCCCATTGCTGCCTCCCCGACCTTGTTCGTATTCAGGGGTAGAATCTAAGGGCTAGATCCAGGAACCGGAAAAGGGCCGGAAACCAGCTATGGGTAAGGTTAACGCTTCCCGCTGGAGGGTTTGGAGCTAGAACAGAAAGGGGGTGGGGCAAAGAATGGCCACACCCCTCTCTGACAGCACCCCGCCCCTTCCAGAACACCATGACATCATGATGCTCTATGGGCAAATCCATGTTGGAAAGGGGGGGGAGCCGCTATGGCCCATCCCCTTTCTCCCATGGCCTCCCTCTGCTGCCTCCATTTAGCTGGATTCCTGGGGGTGCCCCTGGCTGACTTGGAGAATTTGGGGCTCCCCTGAGCCTGGGATTCTGGGTTTGAAACCTGACAAGTTGGTCACCCTACCCATGGAGTGTCTTTGGCCTGTGGGCTGCGAGCTCCCCCTCTGCAAGTCGCTAGTGCTGGGACCTTCCCCTCCTGTTACACTAGTGGGTCCACTTCTGACACCCCCTAGGGCTCGGTAGCGGGTGGAAAGTCGAAGCGATGGCTGCCTCCTTAACCCCGTCTCGAACGGGCATCTCCGCTGCGCGTGGGGGCGCCCTGGCCATCGGCTTATTGACATGCAATCTACGGAAAACACTGTCGAGATTGTTCACACTAATGTTATTTAGCAGCAATATTTCCGTAATAAAAGAAATCAATGGGGGAGAGAAAGGACCTGTCTGGGGGGTTTGATTTTCTCATTTTAATGGCATACTTATTTACTCCCACCAACGGGACCATCGGATTTTCATTATGCCGCCCTGCGCTGTAAGTGGAGCCGTATTGATAGGAGATGCTGACTTCAGCTGACTTCCAGCAGGTACAAATTAAAAATTACTCATTTTTGGACACAGCGCCGGTGGCTAAATGGCTGGATAACTAGGAGGCAGGGTGTGTGTGTGCGTGGTGCTGGAGAGTATTTAGGAAGAAGGAAACTGTTAAACTATCAGGTACATGGTCATCCCACATGTACATGAGTGCACTCACACTCTCACTCACACTCTCACTCACACTCACACACACTCACACACACACGTCCTGTTTCCATGAAGCGCTATCAGGGTTCCTAGTACCTACCCGTTGCCTCAACAGCTGTGAGTGATCAATCTCATGGACAAGGGCCACAAACCCTCTGGGGTTCCTAGATGCAGATCCTCAAGCCTTGCCTCTGCCCTGAAACAGCGCTTTCTAGATCGAATTGACATTATGACCTCTAGGACACTTCTCTGAAGCGACTGAGGCTGGCCGCTGTCGGAGACAGGACGCTGGGTTGGATGGACTCTTGGTCTGACCCAGAATGGCACTTCTTGTGTTCATAAAAGGAGATTCCGTCGTCTCCCTCAGAAATGCGTAACGCTGCCTGGCTACTCTGACCGTACAGGCCAACCTATGTATGCATGGGACGCGCACACGCAGTCACAGACAACATGGCTTGTATGCACGGAACAACACCATTCTGTACACACACAATGATGTGACATACACACACATCATTCTACCCCGGCGCATACCACACTTTGGGTTACACACACACACAGAATCTGCACAAACACGATGGCTGCAGGCTCACACACCTTCACACACGGCTGGGCACGGCGTCACGCACACACGGGTTGTAAATCCACACGGCCAGTCTGCAACGTATATTCCTTCCACGCACAAACCCCTTATCCAGTGTATGTACGCCCCAACGCCCCAGCCCCTTCTGCGTCCATGCAGATGCCGCCTAGTACCGCTCCCACCTAATCCTGCGCACCTTTCCTCCTCCTGCCCCCGGGACAGCACTTGTAGATAGAATCCGGGAGGGGACAATGCTAATTTGCAGAAGGTTACACTTGCGAATTCATGATCGTTTATGCGAATTGAACCCCAGCCCACGGCTTAACGTCAAGGCTCTCTACGTTTCCGACCAGGGCAGGCTGGCAGCACGTCGCAGAAGGCTGATTCATGGACATTTGGTATCTGGGTCCCATCCCCCCATGATGCCCGGTGGCACCCCTGACGGGTTTGGCGGAAACCAGGGCAGAGCCACCGCTCCTTGAGGCAGCAGCCAGGGCCCCAATTCCGTCGGCACTCGTGCTGGGTCCGGAGGGGGAAGGAATTGAAATGTTCAGGTTCGTTATCTGCGCACAGAACCAGGCCGCAGGCTGCCGTCTGTCCATCTTGTGCCTTTGGGTACCCTCAGAACTCAGTCCCCCTGAGGGGGCTGAGTGACAGACCAGACTAGAGGTGCGCTCCAGGGCCGATCTGCAGGCGTGTTCACGCACCTTTGGAGGTCACCCCTCCGCTTCTGTCCAAAACAAATCGGCTCCCGGAATGACTGATGGGCAGGGTCAGGTCACTCTGAACGGGGGGCCCTTTGTGACAGCAGCAGCAGCTACGCCAATCAGCCCCCGCCGATCCGAGTGCTTGAAGAGGGTGCAGGAGAACAAGGGCTAGTTGTGCCGTTGTCAAGGGCTCTTGCTGGCAGCACGGCCTGGCACACTGTGCTGAGAGCCCCCTTGTCGGGGCTCAGTGGGTCACTCTGCCCCAGGGCGACGTTCCAGGAAGCTTGCTTTTCGGGACCCAGCAGCTACAGACATGCACCTCCACAGTACGGACACAGGCACACAATCTGGATCTGCCGGGGCCCAGAAATCTCATTGGGGGAGGGGATCCCCCATCCTGTACTTATGCATTTGATTTTTCTTAACTAAATGCAGAACTTCACATTTGTCTCTGCTGAACTTCATTTTGTTAGTTTGGGCCAAAATTTCCCAACTTATCCGGATCATCCTGAATTTTATTTCTGCTTTCTAAGGTGTTCGCTATCCTTCCCAGTCATCTGCAAATCTGATAAGCATTTCCCTCTACTTCCCTCACCCAAGTCATTAATAAAGATGTTGAACAGTACTAGGCCCAGGATGGAGCCTTGGCTTTTTTTATATCTTAAATTTATTTTGGTAGCTTAGGCAATAACAGGGAAGGGGTGGAAGTGAATTTACATCACACTGCACACTGCGACCTACGTCCTAGATCGGAAATAGGGAACTCCTGTATACAGCACCCTGTGACCTACAACCTAGATGGATCCTCCAGCCAACACTGTGTTGAACAAAAGGGGCTTTTTGCTCACTCAGATTAAATGGGAAATGCTGATAAGATTATATTTGTTAGCAAGTGCAAGGAAAAGTGGATGCTCAGCATATGACTTTAAAATACGAAAGTGGAAAAGCAAAGAGGAACCTGGGGAGGGGAAGAAATTGACCCTGCCGTGGAAATTTTGGTGTTGTTTACCCATAAACGCATAGGCCACCCTATTCCAAGAATTGGGGATATTACTGATGAGATATCCTATATGGGGCTGGCAGTCACCCTAGTTGTTACTGGCTGGATATGGGGGCAGATGAATACAGCACCAAGACAGGGCTTAAGAAATGAGACACTGTAACTCCTGGTTTTCCTGATCATCCCAGCAACTAGGAAGGGGTCATCATGTCTCTCAGTGAAAGTATTTACAACTAATAATTTCTACAGCACGACTAGGCATATACAGCGCTTTACAGTCACAGATAGGTCCCTCCCCAGTGGGCTTACAATTTAAGATGGTCACGGTTGAGCGGAACTCAGGCACATACATAGTCCCATTATACAGATGGCAAACTGGGGCTGAGAGGTTGCAACTGGACCAAAGCCACCCAGTAATAGGGATGGGCGAACGCGGTTCAGATGTTTGGAGTTCAGACCGAACTCGGTCTGTTCGGACGTCCAAACCGAACTCTCAAATGACCGAACAGTTCGGTTGTGTTCGGATGAGTTTGGGGGCAGGAAAAACGTCTTTTCAGGGGGGAAAACCCCCCCCAAGTTTCGGTTTTGGCTAAGTTTCGGTTTCGTTTCGGTAGTGCTGTTTTTGACTGTTCGGCCAACCTGAACTCAGCTGAACCGAACCATCGAACCGGAACTCGGGTTTCGAACTGAACGACCGAACATCCAAACCGCATTCTGTTCGCCCATCCCTACCCAGTAAGTTCATGGCTAGGACAGAATTTGAACCCTGGCTTCCTACAAGCAAGTCCAGCACCATATCCGCTACACCCCACCGGCTCTAGTAACGCCCGTGGCTGGTCTCTCTCCTGGTTGGTCTACAGCATGGACACCTCTTGTTAGCGGCCAGTCACCATCTTCGTATCCTAGGAAGGCAAGGGGATGTTTGTGTTACGTTGTTAAGGACCTGAATGTGGACGGAGCTCTGAGGATGCGCACTGTTAATGGAATCGTGTTTTGCGTAACCAGAGTAGTGAAGAGAGGGTAAAGAGGAAGCATGTTGAAGAGTTACATTTGGATTGTTGGATTGTGGAGCGTGTATCTGCATAGCCACAATTTCCTTGCACCTATACGTAGTCACTTTGCAAGAGATCAAGACTTTGGGGAGTTAATAAAAGCAATTATTTGAACTCTAATGCAGTTTCCGGGGTTCTAACCACACTCTGGGGCCTTAACTTTACTTAAACTAAATTTATGCTGGCTGCCAATAGTCCAACCCACTCGAAACTCCAATCTCCAACTGGTAATTACTAATCAATATCTGATTAACACGCAGCTATTGGTAACACACACACACAGATGTCTTTCAGAGGATTATTATTATTTATATAGTAAAAGCAATGCACCTGGTGCTGTGCAATCAGTAGTTAGAGACTTCCCTCCTACTTCCCTCTCAGTTTCCATTGAGGGAGTCGCCATCTGGCCTGTCCCTCAGATGCACAGCTTGGGATTCATCGTTGACTCCTGCCTCTCCTTTTAAGCCTCAGATCCAGGCTGTTTGCTAAAACCTGTCACTTCGCTCTGTACAATAGTGCTAAAATCCGGCCCTGCCTTATTGTTGCCGCTGCAAAACCCCTAGTCCGTGCCCTAGTCATCTCTCGCCTTGACGACTGCAACTTCCTCCTTACTGGCCTCCCTGCTCTGATCTCGCCCCCCTCATCTCTGTTCAACGCTCGGCTGCCAAAGTTATCCACCTTGCCCGTCGCTTTGACCATGTTCAGCCCCTCCTCTCCCGCCCTGCACTGGCTCCCTCTATGGGAACGCATTTAGCACAAGCTCCTGGGCTTCATCTTAAAGGCTCTTCGCTCCCCCTTATCTCTCCCCTCTTGTATCTCCCCCCCCCCCTTGTCTACCTGGGAGTTTCGCTCCTCCTCTGCCCCCANAGCCAGACAGGATCAGGGAACATGACGGGAGCTGGGGGAAAACAACAGGGAATGGATCCCCCATTGTGACCCGTTGGGTGCTTCTCCCAAGCCACTGTGATTGGCCACTGTCGGAGACAGGATTCTGGGCTAGATGGACCATTGGTCTGACCTAGTATGGCACTTATGTTCCTCATTAACCTGAAGGAAGCTAGAAGGGTCAGGGAAGATGTGAAAACTCAGTGGAGAGATGAAAACATCCAAAATATAAATACAATCTTATTTCTATGCCTGAGACCTTCTGCTCGTAAGGCAAATGCAGCAAGCCTAAAGAAAAAAAAGCTTTTCTTTGCCGTTGGAAGATCCAAATTAATTTCTCTAAATTAGAGAACGTGGTAAGAAAATTGGGGGAAATGCAAATGAGTTTCTCTGCATGTCATTCAATCCCATTTTAATTTGGACACCTCACAAAACGCCATGCAGCCTTCTCTGCTGGGGGCTCTTCTCTCCAGCCGAGGCGGGTGGGCTGTTCCTTTTGGGCCCCATGCTCCTAAACTATTGATTTCAATTTTTATCCTACCTTACCCCAAGGGCTCCCGGTGCACCCCGCCGCCTTCAGCCCCACAGGAGAGAAAGGCATGGGGAACCTGGCTGGGATGAAGGCAGGGTCAGGAAGTGGGATTCCTGCAAGATGGGGGGAGCACTGTAGCGTATAGTCAGCACATGGGATTCCTGCCAGACCTGGGAGGGGTGGGGAGGGCACACGGGACCCTTGCCAGACAGAAGCATCCGCATGGTCAGCACATGGGATGCCTGCCGTGTGAGCCGTGGATGGGGTCCTTGCCAGGCTGGGACTGAACCGTGAGTTGAAATGCTGCAAGAATCAAGGGAAAGCCTTGATTCTGCCTTTCCAATGTGCTTATTTCCTGGGTGGGCAGCTCCATTGCTGCTGGAGACGGGGCAGGCTGGGAGCTGCCCTTATTCATTGCTACACCCAGGTTGGAAGAAAGTTGAATCAGACAGAGGCTGAAATAAGATTTACATCCTTTACTGCTGGAACGGTAAAACCCCTCTCCCAGGCTATCCCCAGGTTCTCTCGTTTGCCGTGAGACACAGCCGTGCATTCACCCAGGAGGCCCAAAGGGAGGGAAATATACTGATTTGGACAAATGTAGCTGCAGAGTATATAGTTATAAACAAAAAAGCAAGGTCTTAAATCTGTCTCTTATACACATCTAGATGTGTATAAGAGACAGCCACCACACTCCTGTCTGGGAGTTTCGCTCCTCCTCTGCCCCCACCCTTGCCTGCTCACGATTCCCCCTGCTCCTCTAAACATCTTCGGCCTTCTCTCTTGCTGCCCCCCATGCATTGAACTCCCTCCCTGGCTACGTTCGCTCTGCTCCCTCCCAACTTTCAAATCCCTCCTGAAAACCCACCTCTTCCGTCAAGCCTTTCCTAGCTCGTCATGAGTGAAACTGTGCCCTCTTCCCCCTTCTCAGAATCTCTTCCCTGTAACTAAGTGAAGCACGTGAGCCTACATACAACTTCTCAATCCCCTGTATGTATTCTTCCTTCCTGTTGTTCACCTCTCCTTTGTCTTAGATTGTAAACCCCTTGGGGGCAGGGATCTGTACAGTGCCAGGAACATTGCTGGTGCTATATAAACCGGCCTGGGGTCCATCTGGACTTCACCCTTATAACTTGCTTTTAAAATTAAGAACTGCTATCAAAAGTTTTGTCACGTTTAGGGAAACTATAAACTCCCTATCTGACAGTAGGAATTCTGCCCGTTCAGCCCCGAGACCTAAGGATTTTAAGAGGGGAGCTATAAAAATCGACCTCCGATGTTGGTAGGAGGGGCAAACCAAAAGAATGTGAGCCACTGATTCCATATTATAAGCCCTCGAGATATCTGGCGTGGACTCTGGAATTGGGTTGTGCCTGGTTGGCCCTCCTTACCTTTTGTGTACATGGGTGTAGAGGAGGTTTACAGCGGTAGCTTTGTAACATTCTTATTTTTAGATTGTTCTTTTCTATTTTTATATGTATTTTGATCTATACATGTTGTATGATATTGTTTGTACAATGGCCGTTGGCTACGTAATAAAATTTTTACTACTACTATATAAATAATAAATAATAAAATAATAGAGACCCTGTATTGAGCAGGGGGCTTGACTAAATGACCTCTGAAGTACCTTCCAACGCTATGATTCAATGATTCTAGGTCCCTGCCCCAAGGGACTTACAATCTAAGAAAGACAAGGGAGACGGGGAGATAGGGAGAGAGACAAGGATACACTCATGAAGTTGATGTTGCAGGGGCATGCTTGTTACAGGGAAGAAGGGGATTCTGAGGGAAGGAGGGAAGAGACGCCATCAGTGACAAGTATCGGGGGGGGGGGGGGGGCTGCCAGGGTTTGCTATCTTGCGTATGTAGCAAGCACACAGAGGTTATTGTCATCCTTTTGCCCCCTCCCCGAGCTGCCTGCAGTACCTGCCTTGTTGCAGCCAAGGTCAACCTGCAATGGGCCCATAACGGGGCGTCCTGACCCTGCAGGGAAGGAGATCTCCCTCCTCTCTCTCCCATCTGATTTCAGGTGCCAGGACAGAGGTCCGGAGTAGAGCCCCCTGGGGAATTTGGATTGACACTGAAGCAAGAATCAGTTTGATCCTCGCAAGAATCAAGAACCCGTAGCGAGATCTCGCTAACAGTGCAAAATCTGGAGAGAGATCACGCAAAATTTCCCCCGAGAAGCGGCCTTCTCGCTTCCACCCCTTGTCCCCACAGAGAAGCTGAGCAGGGAGAGCAGCCCAGGAGCAGCCTCTGGCTCGACAGGCAGCCAGGTGAGTCAGCCGGGGTTTGGGTGTATGGGGAGGGGGGGGCGTTCTTGGGATTCTCGCATTTCTCGGCGGGAATCCAGGCCGATTCTCGGCTCGTTCTCCTGTGCAAGAATGGGCCGAGAAATCTCATTGAGAAATGCGAGGCTCGAGTTTCGGCCCTAGCTGGATTGCCATTCTGCTCTTCCCTTGCAGGCTCTGGGGCTAAGTTCCTTCATCCCCATCTCTCACAGACCCCAGAAGAAGTTCTGCAAACACTGGGAAATTTCAAGCTGACGGCTCACTGAAGGGAGACGTCGCCACCTTCTGGTTAGAGACACAAGTGGCAAGTGCTGAATTCTGGGGGCACAAGAAGCTCCTCGTCTTCACCTACAAAGCCCTTCACAACCTCGCTCCCACCCCCACCTCTCTGCCCTGATCTCCCTCCGAACGCCTGCTTGAGCACTCCGCTCCTCTTCTATCNCTGTCTATTTTATTACTTTGTAAAGTGCCAGGTACACTGCTGGTGCTATATAAATGTTTGTTAATAATAATAATAATAATAATAATAATAGTTATAAACAAAAAAGCAAGGTCTTAAATAACATCAAAAGGCAGACAAAGAATCATGGTAAATACATCAAAGCCGCCCTTCTTCACAGAGAAGCAAAGGCAGCCGAGGTGCTTGGATTCAGGCTGCTCTGCCGTCTCAGCGACTCCTCCCCTGCCATGCAAACAGGACAGGCCCTTCTCTCCCTGGACAAAGCAGAGGACTGTGCCTCCAGCCAGCTGGCAGGGCCACCAGGGGTTTCTGGGCAAGGCCTGCAGGACGCTTCCCGTTCGGCTCCTTCCCCGGAAGGGAAGCCAGGGAGCCATGGCGACGCCTGCTCCGCTGGACGAGCACAAGGGGGAAATGGGCCCTCCTTGCTATGTCAAGCAGCTTGCTCTGTGCCTCTTGAGCCGTCGGTTCCTGCCTTTAGGGTCTTGGGAGGGTAGAAAATACACCTCCTTGGAGCAGCGAGGCAGCTTGTTGACCCTCCTGCAGCCCAGCGCGGCCTTTCGGGCCCTGATTAGCTCGCCCCGTGGCTGAATGTCAGCACCAAGTTTTCCCTGCACAAAGCTGGACGCAGCCAGCATCTGCTGCCACTCTCTTGGCCGGGCAAGACCCTTAATTAGTCAGTGCCCGACTGGGTCAGAGCAGCGCCCCATCCAGCCCAGCGTCCTGTCAACAGTGGCCACACTGGGTTACTTTAGAGCAGGGCACCTCAGAGCTTATGTGGCAGGGAACCTCAGACAGCTAGGGTTTTATGTGACTCCTTCCCAGTTACCGGATCCATGCTCTGGACCCTCTGTTTCCTGAGCGCCCCCCCTTAGCTGCCCCACTCCCAACTTCTATCCAGCCCTTGAAGCTTGTGCTGATTTTCGAAGTGGCTCTGGGGAGGGAGAACGTTCCCCACTCACCCCTGCTGTTCACTCCCAGCTCCCAACAGCAGAAGTTGCATCCCAGATCGACTAAAAGCCATTGATGGACTTATCCTCTAAGACTTCAGCCAATCCTGTTTTTGAACCCAGTTATGCCACTGCCCCTTCTCTTGGGCCTGAATGAAATGAAAGCCCCCCCCGACCAGGTTCTCGGCTGGAATTACCCACTGCAGCACCACCGCCTCCAAGGGAAAACCCTGGTAGGAGTTGGATCCAAGACGTGGCCTTTTACTTTGAATTCTCTTTCCAGGAGCCTAGGGCGGTGACCTCTGGCGACTGCCTAGCAGGGAGTTTAGCTTTGGTCAGCGAGGGGTGGGGATACCGGAGGGATAATCCTCTTCCATCGCACATTCCTTAGCTCCTCATCCCTTTAGACTCCCTTCCGGTTTTCTTAGAGTTCCCCTTCTCCCCTGTAACTAAGCTAGGCAAGTGCACTTGCAACTTCCTGGGTGTATGCCCATCCCCCTTTCTCTCCCCTCCGTGACTGTAAGCTCGCTGGGGCAGGGACCCGTCTATAATTGATTCAAGTGTCAGGTACATTGCTATTACTATATAAATATCAAATCAATAAGTAATCCACAATCTTAAGGAAGGATTTTAAGTCTGGAGGCCGTCTTCCCCCAACCAGCTACAGAAATCACCCAGCATCTGATCGTGCCATAAAACACCATCCCTGGCAGGCAGGCAGGCCACGGAAACCCCCGAACAGACAGAGTGGCTTGTGGTCCCAGAGGGGGTGTGTGTGGCAGAGCAGAGAAGCTAGTTAGGTTTCTCCCAGCCACAGAGCTGGAGGGCCCGGCCTAGCCTATTCCAAAGGTTAATCCGAGGGAGTCTTTTCCTGCCTGGCGTCGGCACGGTTACAAGCGCAGGATCAGTCAGAGCAGCAGCTGGGGCCAGCCAGGATGGAACGTGAATTGGCATCGCCCGGCTTGGGACCAGAGCAAACGCGAGCTGGGAAGCAACGGGAAAGGAGACCCCTGCCGCTTCCTTATTCCGGAGGGGCTTCTGTACCGAACGGAGAGCGAGCAGCCCCTGCTTGCAAGCTTCCACTCTCACTCTGCCCGCTCTCTCTCGCGTAACCCCCGCGGCTGGAAGCCAGAGCGGAAGGAATCACTTCACACATTAACGCTGGGTGGAGAAGTCTGGCCCAGTGGTTCAGCCCCCAGGACTCTATCCAGGTGCCCCACGTGATCTTGGGCAAGGTCGCGTTGGGTTTTTGGTCCCTGTCTGAACCATGACTAGCCCTGCAGCACATCTGGGCTGCATGGGGCTCAGAGCCTATATGGAGGCAGGGACCACTTGTAGGAAGGACCGAGGGAGGGAGAGAGCAGACACTAGTGTTCTAATAAGCCAACACTCCAGAAGGATTGGCGGGGTGTGTGCGTGTGCATGGGTGGAGGCTGGAAAGGGCAAAGGGCACTGATCTGGGCTTATCAGAGCTGCACTCTGATCACGTTGAGCAGTTTTGCCTGCTCTATCAGGGCGGCCAAAGCTGCCACTAATACCCCGTGAGTAAATCAAGAGCATGAACATGATTATATCTATCTACCTACCCTGGAGTATTTTACACTTTGGAGGAGGGTTATTCACGATCCCCAAGTAGCAGAGGCAGCTCCCCCCGGGGGTGGAACCTTCCCCAATCCACACGCACTCTGAACGGAGGAAACTGGCCTAGGACCAAAGTGACCCCAGAGTAGCTTCCCTCCCCGCCCCCCCGGCCCGGAGTGGATGTTTTAGAAACAGATGACTTCTCCTTGTAAAACCAGTCAAACCTTTACCACCCCCGTCCCCGCAGTTAGGGTGCTGCACAGAACACACAGACACAGGGAAATTTCATCATGGTCCATTATATTTTTCTCTCAAAAAATAATAAATCTGATGAGCTGGTTTCTTCTCAGACACTTGTTGGCAAATGGTTAAAACCCCAAAGTGACCACTGGCAGGTCAGACAGTTACGGAGACAGGATTACAATGGAAGTTAGAGACATGCTACATATTCGGCTGGCTGTTAGGATGCGAGTTTGGAAGCTGACACCGCTGAAGAGACTGCGAGTTCAGTTCGCAGTCAGCGCTAGAGGCCTCAGGACAGAGAAGGCAAGAGGCCAATGACAACCCATGCATAGAAGAGCCTGCCAAAACTACATATCCCAGCATGCACTGCTCCATCTCCAGGGGTAGCAGTACAGGGCCTCTCCATGGGAAGCCACTAGCACTGTAGGGTGCGACACCATGGGACTGACCACGATGGGAAACAGCTGGAGGCTCCCTGCCTCCAACATTCCCCATAATCCTCTGCAGCAGGGATGCTGGGATTTGTGTAGTGATTGATGGGGGAACCTCCTACTAGGTCAGGAGGGAAAGGACCCCTTTGCGAGTTTTTTTTCCCTTCAGCACAGTGGGTTTCCTGGATGCTAGTCTATTACAGAACCGGCGGGTGGGGAAAGGGAACAAGGAGGGGAAGCTGCGAGGGACACAGATCCTTGGAACCGGCAGAGTAAGGGGGAAGGCAGGCTGAGGGGCAGGGAATGGTACAGAGGCCAAGTGGGATCAGCGGCTGATCCCTCCTCTAAGGGGCACAGGCTGCCTGCCGAACCCACCTACAGCAGGAGGTAAATCTAAATGCGTGCATAGCTCAGGAGGCCACCGGAGTAAGGCTCTCGTTTAAGGCGAGGGATGGTGGCTCAACTGAAGAAGGTCCTCTGGAGAACGGGCGACTTGCTGCAGCGTGGGAGTGGAAGGGGCCCCATCTCCCAGCCTTTCGGCCACTCCTGTTACCCGACCCCCCGCCACTCCCCTGAATGGAGAGCCTACAGCAACAGACTGCACCTCCAGCACAGCTCACCCGCCGCTCTAGCTGGGACACGAACACACAGGACGGAGGAGCTGGCTCTCTCCCCACACGGAGCAGGGGCAGAGAGACAGGGCACAGCTACCCTATTGGACACACGGTGTCCGACAATGCGGAGACTTGTATAGACGGGACCGAACCCTACGCAGCATGCAGGCAAGCGGCATCGCATGCTGCTTCCGGAGGCGCGCCGCACAGAGCGCAGAACGTCTGCGTGTACAAGACAGTGTATCCTCTTGGCACAACTCGGATCGGACGCCGTCTACAAGACGGCGGCGAAAAGTGTCGCGCGCACGCTAGGGTCGCTCGCAAATCATGTTAGGTTATTGCACTCGAGCGACTCCAGCCTAACTGTGTTTGGCAGCTGGCTGCCCCAGCCGCCGCCTCCTGTGTCCAGATGCAGCAGCACAGACGTGGTTCCGAGCGTGTAAACATGTGGATCGCTACTGCGCACTATATACACACATTCCCATGCACGGCTCCCGCAAGGCAAGCTGCAGGCTTTGCCTCAGTCTCCCGATTTTCAGACACGCCGAACAAGAAGCAATGGGGGCAGCCTATTTACAGACGCAGGGGGAGGAACTTTCGAGCCTAGCGATCTGGGGTTATGTATTTCTTTGCTTGCTCTGCCGCCCCATCCCCCGCCGAAGCACAGATGCCGTGGCTCGACATTCAGGTTACCTGGGTGTCTGCGTGCGAGAGACCGGGTCTCTTTGGTACCAACCGGCGGAAGAGGGGAGGTGGGGAAAGGGAAGGCCGTGTCATTCCAAGAGGCGGGGCCAGGTCAAGGTGGGGGCGGAGCCAGCTCTCATTTACTGCCCGTGTCAACGAAGTAGGCGCTGGCCTCCAGAAGCAGCCCCTTGACGTAGACGCGCACCGTGTAGAAGAGGGTGAGGAAATCCTGAGTGCTGAAGATGGTGTCGGCGAGGGCAAAGGTGAGCGTGGAGGGGATGAAGCCACGGCCGTACTCCACCATCCAGGTGCCGGCGCTCCACTGCACGGAGGTGGCCTCGCCGGCCCGGTGCATAATGGTGTCCCCTACACACACACACACACACAAAGCAGGCACTGAGCATCCAGAGAAACTCCCCAGCCAGCCTGTTCCCCGCCCCCCACCCCAAACTCGGCTTTGCAAAACCCCCCGAGCACTCACAGCTCCTAGCCCCTCACCCGGGTAGTAGATCTCGCTTTTTGTCGTCCCCTCTTTCAACTGCCGGAAGGTCCCTGAGATGATGGTGTCAGAAATGTCAGCCCAGTACCGACCTGCGAATGAGGGAGAGAGAGAGGGTTAAGCGGAGCTGGGTGAAGCTGCCCCCTTTGCGGGCACAAGACTGACCTTGTGGTCTGTTCTGTGCCCTCGATCAGACCCAGGTCTCCGGATGCCAGCGGCTGGGAGCAGAGAGCGGGGAAGGAATAACTGAGTTAGGATCTATTGGGCACTTCCGTGAAGTATCCAAAGGTGCTACGGCCCAGGACAGGATGCTGGGCCGCAGGGACCATTGGTCTGACCCAGGGGTGGCCAGACGTGGGATATTCCACTTGATCCAAACGTCAGCTTCATGAAATCTACCAGGTCTCCAGCGCTCCAGGTCAAGACCCGTTTCTCCGTCACCCAGCTCAGGAGTGGCAAGGAGCACTTCTAGCTCGCCGCCGCCTCAGAGACACTCCCTGGGGTGCCAATCCAGTCCTCCTCTCCAGAGGCAACCTCTGAAAGGTTGCTTACCCCCCGCCCTACAACCTCCTGAAGACTAGCTTGTTTATCCACCAGATTGCAATCTCCCTCTTGGCTGCCCCTCGTCTGACCCACCATGGCACTTATGTTCTCGTGGGAAGAACTTGAAGGGTTTGCTTGAAGGGTTTGCTGCGTGCACGCCAGAGGGATGGTCAGCCCCGAGTTCTGAAGGAACTCAAATATGAAACCGCAGACCTACTGTTAGTCATGTGTAACCCTGCCACTGTCCCCGAGGACTGGAGGGTGGCAAATGTAACCCCGATATTTAAAAGGGATCCAGAGCTGATCCTGGAAACTACAGACCAGTAAGCTTCACATCTGTGCCGGGCAAAATGGTGGAAAGCATAATTAAGGACAGAATTACAGGGCATGTTGACAAACATGGCTTAATGGGGAAGAGTCAACACGGATTTAGTAAAGGTAAGTCATGCCTCACTAACCTGTTGGAATTCTTTGAGGGTGTAAATAAGCATGTGGACAAGGGAGACCCAGTAGATATAGTGTACCTGGATTTCCAGAAAGCATTTGATAAGGTCCCTCATGAGAGACTCTTGAGAAAATTAAAAAGTCATGGGATAGGAGGCAGTGTCTTACTATGGATCAGAAACTGGTTAAAAGATAGAAAACAAAGGGTTGGACTAAATGGTCAGTTTTCACAATGGAGAGATGTAAAAAGTGGTGTGCCTCAGGGATCTGTATTGGGACCCGTGCTGTTTAATGTATTCATTAATGATTTGGAAAAGGGTGTTAAGAGTGAGGGGATCAAATTTGCAGATGACACCAAGTTATTCAAGGTAGTTAAAACACCAGCAGACTGAGGAACTGCAACGGGATCTTACGGCACTGGGTGCCTGGGCATCTAAATGGTAAATGAGATTTAATGTGGACAAGTGCAAAGTGATGCACGTAGGGAAAAATAATCCAAACTCTGCGCACACAATGCTGGGTACTAAGCTAGGAGTTACCACTCAGGAAAAGGATCTGGGGGTGGTTGTGGACAATACAATGAAATCCACAGCGCAGTGCGCAGCAGCAGTCAAAACAGCAAACAGAATGTTAGGAATTATTCAGAAAAGGATAGAGAATAAAACTGAGGATGTCATAATCAAATCAATGGTGTGAGCGCACCTCAAACGTCATGTGCAGTTCTGGTCGCCCCATCTCAAAAAAGACATCACTGAACTAGAAAAGGTGCAGAGAAGGGCAACAAAAATGATCAAGGGCATGGAAGGGCTCCCGTAGGAGGAGAGGCTTGGTAGGTTGGGGCTCTTCAGCTTGGAGAAGAGACGACTGAGAGGAGATAGGATAGAGGTCTATAAAATCATGAGTGGGGTGGAACTAATAAACAAGGAGCAGATATTTACCCTCTCAGCTAGAACTAGGGGACACGCCATGAAACTCATGGGTGGCAAGTTTAAAACAAATAAAATATTGTTTCACTCAGCGTATAATTGGGTTGTGGAATCTCCTGCCAGAGGCTGCGGTAAGGGCCAGTACGATAGCTGAGTTTAAAAGAGGGTTGGACAACTTTCTGGAAGATCGGTCAATTAGCAGCTATTGGCCAGACCGGATCAGGGAACATGACGGGAGCTGGGGGAAAACAACAGGGAATGGTTCCCCCATTGTGACCTGTTGGGTGCTTCTCCCAAGCCACTGTGATTGGCCACTGTCGGAGACAGGATGCTGGGCTCGATGGACCATTGGTCTGACCCAGTCTGGCACTGACTATGTTCTTATGAGTTGAAAAGGCAGCAAATTCGGACATGATCTCGTGCAATGAGAGTGAGCCTTGCCTTGGATTAGCCTGTGGGACTCACTGCTGCAGGATGCTGGTGTGGCCATGATGTTAGCGAGAGACTTCAAGGGACTGGACTGTCCACGGACAACAGGAATTTCCAGGATAGGAACAGTCAGTGGGTGAAAACAGACACGACGCTAACCACCCCTGGTGGTTATTTATGCATGTTGCAGGGCTGTATTGGTGCCCTATGCAGCCCTGACACATGCATAAATGACCACCAAAGGTGGTTAAAGGGCGATTAGCGTCATGTCTGTTTTCACCCAGTGTCACCAGATTTGGTGGTGGAAGTGGAGGGAGGAGGGGGGGCGGGAAGAGAAACCACCTGCTTCGGGCTTCAAGCTAATCTCAAACTCCCGAGCCCCCAGCTGAGCTGTACTGCACACGCACTCAAAACCCTGCACGCGGCTCTTTTGCATCACTGCCAAGCAGCACCGGAGGAGTGAGCTAGAGCCTCTGAATTCTGCTAAGTCGTCCCCGGTCATCGATTGCCCACTCAGCTTTGAAAGATGCTGCTGTGCCCTTTCACCCATCGGTAAATACAGGGGCTGACAAGCGAGTAGCTGCTCACGTGGGTCAGAAGGCCTTGACTGTGCAGACAAAAGGCCCACGGTACGCAGAGACTGCTCAGCTGGCAGACGGGCCTCCCGTCTCATTCTAAGCAGCCCTCTCTGCGTAGCCCGGTAACAGGCACCACCAGGGACTTGAGAATCTTATCAGCTTCCCCAAACGGTCGCTCTGAATTGCAGACCCCTGCGAGGGGGTGGGGGCCGTGAGAGGGGCAGAAGGGGAGGAAGGCAGGGCACCCCCACCCCAGTGGCTGAAGGACATCTCCTTTGTTGAAAGCACGTCTCGTCTGCACAGCTGTTCCCCTGGGGAAGGGAAGCACATGCCATTGCCGAGCAGTTTCCCCCAGTGCCTGGGGCCAGCAGAGATGCTTCAGCATCATCCCCCAGGGCCCCTTCACTAGCCAGGGGAGCAAGAGACCAGATTCAGGCCCCCCGCCCCCCCGACTCTGTGCTCTGTCCGCTGCGGCGCTGCTTACCCGAGTGCCCCCCGGTGTCGACGGCGGTGCCGAAGAGCAGCACGTATTCGGTGAGCGAGGCGTGGAGCAGGCACATGGAGCCCATCCAGCCGCCCGAGTTCACAAACACCCACTGCAGGTCTTCGTCCGGCAGGATGTGTCCGGGGTGTTTCTTCCGCAGCTCCACAATGATCTTGGAGAAAGCCAGCTCGTGGTCCAGACCTGCAGGGGACGAGAGACGAGGACTGAGCCCTCAGGCTGGGAGCCCCGCACCCTCCTGCCCCCACCCCAACCTTGGCTTCCCGCAGACTCGAGTCGGCCACGCGGACAGGGCCGGACGCTGCCCTGGAGGGACAATCGTTTCGAAAGGCCTTGCCCTACAGCGAACTAACTAGGAATCGGTTACATATCCCTGCCCCTCAAAAAGAGAGGCGTGTTGGGGGGCAGGGAGAGGGGATTCCCTACAGATGCTCTCGGGCATCATGCAAGCCCGGGGGGTGGAGGGGCTAATCACGCCCTCCCAGGTCTCATGGAGATGAGCCCCCAGGCTGGTGACTGACCTGTACAGTGTCTGGGGGGGCAGAGATATGGGCACCATCCCAACAGCACAGGACACCCGCACCACCAAGTCCAGCAGGGGTAGGTTCCTGCATGCATTCCCCAGCCTGGCGAGGATCAGCCCCCTTCAGAATTGATGCAGATTGTTACCTTCCATTTATACCCTGCCCTGTTCCTAAAGAGGCTTGGGGCAGCTTAGAACAATTGAAAAACCAGCCACATACATATAAAATAAATCCCACTCCTCCCCGTACCCACCCCTGATTCCTAGCTTATACCCCACACATCAAACCCTCGTCTCATTGCACAGTCACCCCCCTGCCTCTCACACAAAGGAATTCCCAATCCCCGCGCTCACAAAGGAACATGGCTGAACCCCGCCCCCCCCATTCCCAAATCCCTAGTCTTCTTAAAACATTATCAACCAAGTCCCCTTCTGACTTCTTCAGTCCAACCAGACTGCCAAATCCCACTTCTGACACCGCCAAAGGGAGACACCACAAGCCGCCGGCCCAACAACAGTCAGAGCAGCATGGCTGCACCCCACTTCTTCGTTACCGAGGCTGTGGTCGCTGCTCCCCAAACATCTGGGTCAGGCCACGCCTGGTCCCATCCCTGCTAGGTATTTGCATCTATCGCCATTCAATTAAACATGCAGCCCCCAAGAACCCCACCGCCATCCTTCATTACACGGTTGTGGCCGCTGCTCCATGTACTGGGGAGGTCGCGGTCAAGTCTTGCTAGAAATTTACATAATTTGCATGAAATGACACATGCTAATTTATGCAATCCCAAGAACCCCCCCTTCCCGCTGCTCCCTGCATTGGGGAGGCCACCAGAGAACCTGCCCAGGTGAAACAGGAGGAAGTGAGCCCTGAGCCAGGCCCTACCCAGGAATCGATCTATATATGCAGATTTATGCAATCCCAAGAAACCCTCCTAGGGTTGCCCCCCATGCAAATTTTTAAGGAACACGTATGAAAAATGCATGTTGCAGGGCCTGCATCGGTGCCTTAATGCGGGCCCTGCAATATGCATTTTTCATATGTGTTCCTTAACAATTTGTATAGGGGGCAACCCTAGCTGCTGCTGCTGCTGCCTGGGTCGAGTAGCAACCCCGCCCTCCAAGGGGGGACAGAGATGGGAACCCTCTGGCACCAGGGTCAGGCCCTGCCTCCCTTCCCTGGGGACGGGATGGGCCCCCACTAACATTTGCAAAGATTTGCATGAAATTAAATATGCAAATATGTAACCGCCAAGGACCCATTTAGGGTGGCCGGAGAAATACAGGTTGCAGGACAGGCATTGGCTAATGCAGCCCTGCAACCTGCATTTCTCATACCTGTCCTCTAAAATGTGCATCTCTGGCCACGCTAGGCCCATGACAGGGTCTGCGCTTAGGGAGGCCCCGAGAGAGCTTGCCTGGGTAAGGGAGGGGGGCCCAACCGAGCCAGGCCCTGCCTGCTGCCCGAAATTTGCATATATTTGCATGAAATTATACATGCAAATTTACACAAGCCCCACCCCCAATCTGCATAAAATTGACTATGCAAATAAGCGCCTACCGGCGTGGTGCCTGGCGAGCTGCGCGATCTCCTCGGGCTGGAACTCGAAGCGCTTGGAGCTGATCCAGCCACGCAGCCCCTGCACGAGCAGCGCCAGCAGCGCTACCACCACCGCGGCGCGGAGCCCCTGCCCGGCCCAGCCCGGCAGCCGCGTCGGCACCCACCGCATCCCGCCGGCCAGCCAGGCACCCCTCCCCCGCGCGCGGCTGCCCCTCACCAGCCAATGACACCGCACGCCCTCTCAGGCTGCGTGGCCAATCACATGCTGTTCCTGATAGAATGAATGACGTTCACAGCACCCTGACAGCCCAACCAATCAGACACCGTTCTCTGTGGGGTCTGATTGGTTAGGTTGTCTGAGGTGCACTGGAGCGTCAGTGATAGCACTACACGCCCCCTCTGCCCTGTCAGCCAATCATACACTGTGCCGAGAATAACCAATAATATTTCGCCCCGCCTCTCCCGTCGTAACCAATCAGATGCTGCGTCTGGAACAGCCAATGACGCCACGCTCCGCCTCAATCACTCTCATCCAATCCCATAGCACCATACGTCATCGAAGTAGCAAATCACAATCCCGCGCTGGCACACCCAGTGGTAAAGTACCTCTTCTCAACGGTGCAGCCAATCGGGCACGCTGCCTGCCTGTCCACTCCCCGTTGAGCGGAGAGACTAATAATTAGCTCGAGTCGGTGATCCTGTTACTCTCGGGTTCCTGCTTCCTCCTTCCCCGGCGGGGTCAGCCCCAGTATACTGTCTCTAACAGTGTCACAGTCAGTGCCAGACTGGGTCAGACCAATGGTCCATTCAACCCAGTTTCCTGTCTCCGACAGCGTCACAATCCGTGCCAGACTGGGTCAGGCTAATGGTCCATTCAACCCAGTTTCCTGCCGCCAACAGTGTTACAATCAGTGCCAGACTGGGTCAGACCAATGGTCCATTCAACCCAGTTTCCTGTCTCCGACAGCGTCACAATCAGTGCCAGACTGGGTCAGGCTAATGGTCCATTCAACCCAGTTTCCTGTCTCCGACAGCGTCACAATCAGTGCCAGACTGGGTCAGGCTAATGGTCCATTCAACCCAGTTTCCTGTCTCCGACAGCGTCACAATCAGTGCCAGACTGGGTCAGGCTAATGGTCCTTTCAACCCAGTTTGCTGTCTCTGGCAGCGTCACAATCAGTGCCAGACTGGGTCAGGCTAATGGTCCTTTCAACCCAGTTTGCTGTCTCCGACAGCATCACAGTCAGTACCAGACTGGGTCAGAGTAATGGTCTATTCAACCCAGTTTCATGTCTCCAACAGCGTCACAATCAGTACCCGACTGAGTCAGACCAATGTTCCATTCAATCCAGTTTCCTGTCTCCGACAGCATCACAATCAATGACATACTGGGTCTGACCAATGGACCCTGTATCCTGTCTTTGGTTGCTTTAGGAATAATTAACTGTCACCTATGAAAGCTCATGCCTCCTTTCCCCAGTTAGTCTCCAAGACTGCGATCCACAAACCATTTATTCTGGAGTAATTGTAGGGTTTGTGGATTGTGATCTAAGGCGCTATCTTGCCTTTAGTGTCTGACTCCAGACTAACATGGTTACTGCTGCCTCTACACCTCTCAGAACAGGGATCAGGGTCCCCAGTCACAGGAGGATTTCAGTCATGTTATTTTGGAATTTGCTTCAAACCAATTTGCTTTAGGAATAATTAACTGTCACCTATGAAAGCTCACGCCTCCTTTCCCCGGTTAGTCTCCAAGACTGCGACCCACAAACCATTTCAGTGTCCATGCTCTGGGCATTGCCATGGCATTAGCATGGCAGAGCAGCTCCCGCTGTCTGTATCTTCTGTGCATAGTTGGGGCTGATCCCTAACTCTGGGAGGGATTGTTCCTCTGGAGGAACTGGGGAAATTGACCTGAATTAAACCCCAACCATTGTATGCGGGCTCCTGGTTTTTAAAGTGGATGAAGGAGGAACTCAACCCTTGTTCACATGGAGCAAATCCAGATGAATTTATTTTATTTATTTATTAAAACATTTACTGTCCTGCCCGGAGCTGCCTTGGCAGGAGGGCCAACCTCAATCATCCCTGTGAGAGGCTCAACTGTTAAATTTACAGTCTGAGGCAACAGCGGCTTAAGTAGCTTGTGCTCCCATGTCTGGGATGAGAATCCCCAAATGCTCCCTTTTCCCTGACATTGGGAGCTTACAGGACCCACACGCCTATTTCCACCCTCACTCACTAGTGGATGGGGGGGGGGGGGGAGGAGATTCTGTCAGTGTCTCGAACTGGGAGCCAGCCAGAAGGCACAGAACCAAGGACTTGGGTCTTAGGCACTTAGAATCATGGGGTGCAGTTGTGTTGGCAGCGTAGGTCGCTCACAGGCGCA
Source organism: Sphenodon punctatus (assembly GCA_003113815.1). NCBI lineage: Eukaryota > Metazoa > Chordata > Lepidosauria > Sphenodontia > Sphenodontidae > Sphenodon > Sphenodon punctatus. Next base: position 2,050,141 of record QEPC01000864.1, read on the forward strand.
GTGCCCGGCCAGATGGTAGGTGCTCAGGTGCGCATATGTCCCCTGCATGCAGCAAGTTGCATGGGGCAAAGGCACGACCCATGCCAATGCGACCCCCCCCCCCAATCCCACACCCCCTGCAGCCTGGGGGATGAAGCAGGCACGGCTCCTGCTCCATCCCCTGGGCCACAAGGTGTGTGGGCTCGGAGGGGTCACATTGGCGCTGGTCGCACCTTTGCTCTGTGTGGCTTGTGGTGCACGCGCGCACCAGAGCGGGGGTGTTCTGGCCCTGCGCTTTGTGTAGACCGAGTTTACAAAAGCCATAGGATTGCACCCTTGGGCCGTTTTTACGCATGACAAAAATGGGTTCTTATAAGTGCTCGAGATAATTCCAGGTGTTATAAATGCTGGAGTTTCATAATGTGTGAATGCACTATTCTCCTTTTATGCAGCGAGATCTCGCAGCCTTGTAAGAGTCACATCTGGTGCTTGCTCCTCTGCTATTCAATTTATATTAGCAGCCTTTTCTGTTGTACCAAGGGTAAATGCCATATTGCCTGCACAGATAATCCGGCCTCAGCTAGAAATGCAAAAAAAAAAAAGCTAAGCCATGGGTAGGTATACTACCCCACGGGTATTTTCCAGCATCTCCATGAGAGAGAGGTAGGGAAAACGCCCTGTTGGAGGATGCGTAACCAATATTTCAACAGTGCCAACTTCTTCAAATAGCCAATTGAAAAGGAACCGATTTCTGCCCTCGCTACAGACTCTGGTATTGCTTGCGGGGCCCCCTAAGGAATTTATTTTGGGCTATCTCTAGTCCTAATACTTTCTTATCGGGAATGAGTTCCTGTCCGTACAGTAAGACAGATCGGACCTTGATGTTATAAATCTGCAGAACCTTAGAGACGGTGGCAGCCTCAGAGCGCCTTGCCATGAGTAGTAATTATTACCTAGTATGTGCCTGGCATGCTCCTCCCATGGGCCGTTGCTACTAATACTGCATTGATATTGCTTAGTTCTCTTTCCCACCATCATGAACTTTGTTTCTGCAAAATTGAGCTCTAGCCCTTGCCTGGGGCAGCACTTTGCACAGGCATCTAGCCATAGTTGGAACCCCTCTCTGGTTTGGGAGAATAGCACCGTGGCTTAGTGCGCATTGCAAGCCTTGAGTTTGCACGCGCAGCATCAGGATCGCGCTCCGATCACTTGTATATACATTCATTAGCTCCAAAGTCAGCCAATAGCTCGACTTTCTGCCTGAAGCGAAGTAACCAATCACACCTAGCTCCAAATTCAGCCAATAGCACGACTTTCTGTCTCAAGGCGCTCTGCGTATTGGCCGGGCTGGGTATAGCGTAGTGATGATTGGTTAATCGTCACCCGACTGTACCCAGCCCGGCCAATACACACCGACGGTCTCCTCCAAAGGATAAACCAATCCCACGCTGCATCCAGCTCGGCAGGCTCGTGATTGGTTGCGGCGCCCAGCTGGGGCGCGTTTCTATTGGCTGGATCCAGCGCAGTGGGCCAACCCCTCCACGCCACCGCGGCGGGCCCACCCAATGGCAACGCGTCTCTGCTGAGCGCCGCAGCCAATCACGCCCGGCGCCGGGGTGTGTCGGGAGCTGCTTCCCCTTTTCAGGCTTGTGGCGCGGCCCTTTTTCAATCCACGTCCCCCTCTGCCTCAGCCCTGGAGGAAGAATGGCGGAGCCGGCGCCCGAGTTCCGACCCAGCGGTACCCGCCGGGGAGGGGATAATGAGCCCCCCTCCAATAGCTTTTGAACCTATTTGCATCTATTTGCATATTTAATGATATGCAAATAACTACAGGGAGTAGCAGTGTGTGTCCCCCTCCCCCAAGCGGGGCAATCTGCCCCGGGGCAGGGAGCTACTGGTTTGTAGGAGTGAGGTCCCCAGCCTGCCAGAGACCCAGGGCAGCAAGGGGAGGGGACTTTATCCCCCTGCCCTGCAACTCTGGGGGCAGAATGCCCCCCCCATCTGTAGGGGTCACCAGGATTGCCACCTATGCAAATTGCTAAGATTTATGAAAAATACATGTTGCAGGGCGTCTAAGGAGCCGGTGCACGCCCTGCAACATGTATTTTTAATAAGTCTTCCTTAAAAATTTGCATAGGTGGATACCCTAGATCCCCCTCCTTCCCTGTGGAATTACACCCTGGGATGGGCTTGCCCCAGATGGGGGTATTTGTGCCTCTTTGCAAATCACGCTACCTCACTGGGGCAGACTGCCCCGCCCCCGGGGATGGAAGGGGTAAAGCTCCCCCGGTAACTTCCTCACGATTAGGCAATTTATCCTCCCCCCCCACCCCCCTCTTAACTGCCTTCTCTTAATTTTGCAGAGGGTTGAGCAGGAGTTTCCCCCCCGCGGCCCGAGTCTCCGGGCTGACCCGTACCGAGTTCACCCGTTCTCCCCTAACAACCGAGATCCAGCCCCAGCTTGTTGGAGGGTTTCCGCCCACGTTCTCTTGGGATCCGTTTCAAACCAATGCACGATCCAGAGCCGCTCCCGCAGTCTGTAGCCTCTGCCTGGAGTTGGGATTGACAACCACCCCCTCCCCAACTCCCAGGTGGGGGGAAATCATCCTGGTTTAAACCGCAGTCATCCCGTGCATGCTCCTAGTTTGAAAGTGGCTGAAGGGCGGAGCTGCTAATCTGGATTCGCTGTGTGAACATGGGTTGGTTTTAATGTTTAAAAAGGCCCTTGGTCTGGATTAAAATAGCATCCCTACGAGGGTCCCAATCCTGCCTAATTGGGGTAAACTCATGCCTTAAGGCAAGAAAATTTTCAGTAGCTTTGTTGTCCCGGGGCCGAGGGGACACTCTCAGGGTGCTGCATTGTTGCCCTTGATTTGCTGGTAAATCCTCCACTCTAGTGCCCTTTACTCCGTGCCTGGCAAATTGCGCTCTTAGAAATGTTTCCGACCAAGTGTTCGTTGCCCCTTATTGGCATCAAACCTGCCGTGAGAATCCTGGTGTTGGATTCTTCCCTTCAGTCAGCCTGAATATCTAGTCCCGTATTTAATCCGAGTTAAACTTGCTTCAAGAATACTTGGTCAGGGAAATGCGTCTCTCGGGCAAGGACCGTGTCTGTCTTATATTTTGTAAAGCGCCAGGTACATCGCTGGCGCTATATAAATGCTTATAATAATCATAATTAATTAATAATAAATGGTGGTGTGCCTGGGTCAGGGTGATTGGTTTCTAGGGTCTGGTCCGGAGGCTGTGAGGAGTGCTCCCCGCCCACGGCTAGGGCCAGCACATGCTCATTAGGATATCCCTACCATCTTTCCCAGATACGGAGAGCGTGTGCCCGGATGAGCCGTCTCGAGTGGGCACAGTAGGGTCCATGAGCGATAAGCAGTGTGCTTTGGTCCAAAGCCCCCGGGTTTAAGTAGAAGGAATCCTGCCTCTGTGCAAGGACCGGGAGCAGATGGTAGTCTAGCTAAGTTTAAGAAAGGATTGGATAAGTTTTTGGAGGATCGGTCCATGAATGGCTATTGGCCAAGTAGGCTTGGGAGATGTCACCTGTTACTGTCGGGAACTGGGAATGAACAACAGGGAGTGGGTCGCCCCGTTGGGACCTGTTGGACGCTTCTTCCAAGCGACCGAGATTGGCCGCGGTCAGAGACAGGATGCTGGGCTCGAGTGGCCCAGTCTGGCGCTGTTATGTTCTTGTGGTCCCTTCCGCGCTAAATAGTTTTCGAGCTGGTGCTGTCCTGCTGCCAGTTGGATGCCCTGGCTCATCTCGAAGGGGCAAAAGAGCTGAGTAGGGGCAGGGTCAAGCCCCGCTTGCAGGGTGAGGCAGAGACCAGAGCAGTCTCTCCTCGGATGCTTTTCTCGCTCTCTAATCCCTGCCCAGCACCCATGGCTGGGGGAAAGGTTGACATCGCCTTGTAGCGAGGCTGTGGCCCACCACCTTACTCCCTGTTCTTTCCTCCCCTTCTGCAGACCACCAACACCTCCGCTACAACCCCCTGCACGATGACTGGGTGCTGGTCTCCGCCCACCGCATGCGGCGCCCCTGGCACGGGCAGATGGAGAAGCCGCCTGAAGAGGATGTGCCGCGCTGCGACCTGGCCAACCCGCTGTGCCCTGGAGCCACGCGCGCCAATGGCAAGGTATTGGGCAGAGGGGCCGTGTCCCCAGGGAGATTTGGTCGCCCGGCCCCCTTCCACGGCCGGTCCGTGGGGTTGTGTCCCCCCTTGCCAAGGATTCCCCTGGGATGTGCCAGTGTCGGGACCCTGAGGGGGAGCGGCTGAAGACCCCAGCAGCTCCATCTTTTGGGTGAGGTCCTGGGGGAGTCTGCCTCCCCCTTGTTGCTGGAGAGACCGAGAGGTCTAGATGCTGGAGGGATTGACCTTGGCCTTGCTCCACTGTATGCCCTTCTGACCTCACTGCTGCGCTTTGGATACCAGGGGGCCGTCCACAGGCTGTGCTGCCCATAAGGCACTGGGGAGCTTGTGGGGCTCAGGGGACTCTTTTATCTCCCTCGCCAGTAGAGGGGGGGGGGGGCTCTTGGGCCCAGACAAAATACCCCAGGAGGCATAGAGCCAATTGCTTGCATCTTAGACTCTTCTGTATTTTTGAGCAGACCCTTGTGTCAGGCGGATTCGATGGGGGGTGGGGGGCAGTGGGGCTGCTTCTGCTCTGGAAGGTGCCCTCAGCTCTTCCCCTAAGTGATCTGTAGGTTTTGGCGCAATGTGTAGGAGCAGAGGGTCCCCATCTAATTCAGACAGTCTGAAGTGGGAGAGGGTCCGCTCCCTGTCATGCAGTCTGGGCCTCCTCCTCTCCGTGATGAAGTGTTGGGGAGGGCTGACTCTGGGTTATCAGTGCGCCCGCCTGCAGATTAGAGTTGTGGCCCCTGGTGAATCCTGGCTGGGCCATCTGTTCTCTGATCCCTGCCTTTAATCTGTGTCTCACTCTTCCCCCGTTAAGGTGAATCCCCAGTATGAAGGCATATTTCTGTTCAACAATGACTTCCCTGCGCTTCAGCCAGAAGCTCCAGAACCCGGTAAGGGGTTGCAGGGACACTCTGTTAGGGACAAACAGTCCCTGAGGATGGACCTTGCTACCCACGGAACCCAAAACAAATGCTACCTGTCGTAGCGTAGCTGCCCTCTCTTCCAAGGAGGCCAGGGCTGGGAGAGCAGGGGGACATTGGCAGGCCTGTGTGTTTGTGCAGATGAGGAGTCCTAGGCTGGAAAAGCAGAGGACTCTGGGTCAAGATTGAGGGTCACAGACACATCTGTACAGGGGCAATTTGCACTGGTCTGTGTTCTAGTTTGGGCCTTGATTTTCCTGCTCGCTGTCTGTCTCTTCCTCGCTCCATTCTCTCTCCCTTCCCAGGTGCCAGTGACCATCCCTTGTTCCGTGCAGCATCTGCCCGAGGTGTGTGGTAAGTACAGGGTTGTCGGTTGCAATAATTTCTATAGTTTTTATGCCATAACTCTGGGTAATGTTTTCCTTATATCATTGTACTCTGTGTTTCCCAAGTATTAAAATGAGACAAAGCATGACTGGCTGACTTGCATGCGTCTTGGAATTAGAGAGACTGCTTTTTACATAATACGTGGCATGTTACTGGGAATCCATAATCTTGTCCTAGGCCATTGTCACAGGCCTCCCTCTGGCTGGGTCTGTGAACTGGCTGAGCATCTCGGTCTCAAAGCAGCTCCCCCCTCTGGCCTCTCTCCTGCATCCTTGGCTGACCTGGGGCGAGTCTCTTCCCCTTTCTGTGCCCCTGTTCAATCAGGGCAAGGATTCTAGGCTGCCAACCAATCATGGAAATCCCTGGGGGGGCCTGTTGACCAATCGGAGGGAACCTTGTAGGAGCGTGAGGTTAGAGAAACGCCATCAAAGAAATGGGCATGCGCCAGGGTTCTCTTTAGCCCTGGCGTTGAGGGGCTGTGGTTCTCTGGTGAAAGGGGCAGGGGCATTGGGTGTCTGTCACCCCCCTGCTTAGTATGATGTAGCAGAGGGGTCCCCAGTTCTGAGAAGGGGGTGAAGCTGGGATCCGTCCCTTCCAGAGCGGACGTGGGTGCGAATCCTTGCCCTCTTGGGCTCGCCCCCCCCCCCCAGTGCTCACGCATCTCTCTTCCCCGCCTAGCCAGGTCATGTGCTTCCACCCCTGGTCCGACCTGACGCTGCCGCTCATGTCACTCGCCGAGATCCGGGCCGTGATTGACAAGTGGGCGGAGATAGCGGTGGAGCTGGGCGCCTCCTACCCCTGGGTGCAGGTGAGTGGCTGCAGGGACTTCCTCTTCCAAGAGACCAGGCTGCCGGCCGGCCTCCCTCCCTTCCCTGGATTCCTCCCTCCCTCTAGGGGCCAGAGGTGGGGCTGGGGGGCTTGTTGCAAAGGGCTCGGTGTCTTGGATGTGGGGATGCCGGGGCCAAAATTCATTCCGTAGCCGTGCAGGCAAGAACCAGGACTCCTGGGTTTTCTCTGCCAGCGTGCTCATTTGGGCTTCCTGTTGGTTTGGATTTTTAAAACCACCCATCTCCAAAGGCCGAGGGCGGCTTACATCTCCTCCCCCTCCTTCTTTCCTTTCTGCTCAGGATCTTGCCTCCTTCTTCACCTCCAAGATAGACAATATCCGCCTCGACATCGCTTCCCACTCCTCTCTTCCCACTGCCACCCCTCTCCCTCCTCCCCCTCCTTCTCTCATGTCCTCCTTCTCCCCTGCCTCCCTTAAGGAAATCTCCTCTCTGCTCGCCTCCTCCAACCCTTCCACTTGCCCCCTTGATCCCATTCCTTCCCGCCTCCTCACCTCCATT
>QEPC01000864.1:2071552-2101792 GCA_003113815.1 Sphenodon punctatus
GAGACCGATCTTGGAGTCATTGTGGACAATACATTGGAATGCTCAGCTCGCTGTGCAGCAGGGGTCAAAAAGGCAAACCGAATGTTAGGAATGATTTAGAAAGGGATCGAGAATAAAACTGAAAACAACATAATGCTGCTATATGAGTCTATGGTGCGACCGCACCTTGAATATTGTGCGCCGTTCTGCTCGCCCCCTCTCAAAAAAGATGCAATAGAACTAGAAAAGGTGCAGAGAAGAGCAACAAAAATGCGAAGGGATATGGAACGGCTCCCGTATGAAGAGAGGCTGGATGGGTTGGGGCTCTTGAGCTTGGAGAAGAGACGACAGAGGGATAGGATAGAAATGTATAAACTCATGAGCAGTGTGGAAGGAGTGAATAGGGAGCAGTGATTTACCCTCTCAAATAGGACTAGGACTAGGGGACACCCCATGAAACTAACTGGCAGTAGATTTGGAACTATAAAGTGTTTTGTTTTTTTCGCTCAACACGTAATGAAGTTGTAGAATTTGTTGCCAGATGTGGTCGCGGCCAGCAGTATAACTGGGTTTAAAAAAGGATTGATAAGTTCTTGGAGGGTAGGTTCATTGACTGGCGGACGTAACCTCTTACTGTTGAGAGTGAACTTCGTCAAATGGATCTCCCCATTGGGAGCTGTTGGGGAGCTTCTCCGAAGTGACCGAGATTGGCCGTTGCCGGAGACAGGATGCTGGGCTGGATGGACCATTGGTCTGACCCAGGATGACACTAGTTACGTTCTTATGACGTGAATTCCTGGTCTGTGTCTGTTGTAGAGGGCAGGGGGTTTCAGGCAGGTGTCACGGCCCGGCGTCGCTCAATGGGGCATGGCCTCGCAGGGGGAGGTGGGAAGCTTGGAGCTAGGCTAGAGGTGGATGCAGGATCAGGCAGCTGTGGAACCACCCAGCCGCAGCTGCTGTTTCCTGAGGCTGGGGAGGAAGGCTGACTCTCGTGTACCCTTGCGTCACAGGCCTGGCTTCCATCATGAAGAGGCTCCTCACCAAGTACGACAATCTCTTCCAGGTCTCCTTCCCCTACTCCATGGGCTGGCACGGTAAGCGGCTACGGCGAGGGCAGCGCCTCCTAGTGTGCAGGGGGTGCTGTGCCGCGCTGAGATCTTGGGGGGTTCCAGTTCAAAACCAGCGTTTGGGGGGTGTCTGTGCCCTGCTCCCTGGGTGGACGTTGGGAAGCAATGACTGGCCCACTCTTCCCAGGACTGGGAACGGAGGGCTGTGGAACCATCCCTGGGTCTCCTTCCTGTCCCCGGGTCGCTTTCCCGGCTGTGTCTCCACGTGGCGGCTTGCCCTGCCCCTGCTCTCAGGCTGCCTCATCTCTCACTCGCCCTACACGCCTAGGCTGCTCCGTTGCTGCCCTGCTTCCCCCAGTCCTACCAGAGAGCTCTTGACAACTCCGATTAGAGCCATGGGGAGTACGTGGGGAGGGGAAAGTTTTCATAATCCATTCCTCATGTCCCCCTGCTCTCCCAGCCCTGGGATCTACCCAGTAGGTAACCAACCAGGCTGCCGGAGAGAGAGACTGAGGCTCCTTCCGGTTCCTGGCTTATTAGAGCAAAGCGTGCGACCCTCAGTCCAAGCTGCAAAGCGGGGTTTCTGGCCGAACCGAGATGGGCCTGCCTGTCTCCCAGCTCGGCTCAGCCAGAAACCCTGCTGCGCTGGCGGCCTGGGCTCAATCCTCGACTCTAGGAAGGGAGCGGGCGCTGCTAGCGCTGCATCGGGGGAGCGGGACTGATTCCAGCAGGGCTGTGTGCGTGTGCGTGTGTGTATGTGTGTGCGCGTGTGCATGCACACCCGTGTGTGAGGTGTGTCTGGCAGTAGCAGGGATTCCAGCAGGGCTGTGTGCGTGTGTGTGTGCGTGTGTGTGTGTGCGTGTGTGTGTGTGCGCGTGTGCATGCACACCCCTGTGTGAGGTGTGTCTGGCAGTAGCAGGGTTTTCAGGGGCTGGTGGCTTTGCACTGGCAGCTGGGAAGCAGCGCTCCCAGTCATTTTTGCTGCCTTCCCTGATAAAAGGTGGTGCCTGTCCATGCAGGAGCTGGGGTTTACTCTGATTCTGGGGAAGGAAGGGGTGGGGTTTTGGGTGGGGGGAGCTCGTTGTGATGCCAGTTCTCCCCTGGGCCAGCCCTGAGCAACGGCCTCCACTGTCGGAATCCCCCTTCCCACATTCCACTCCTCCCTCCTGGCCTTGCCTGTGCTAGCCAGCAGGAGCTGGCCCCTCTTACCGCCTTGTCTCTTGGCAGGAGCCCCCACGGGGCCGCACTTGGGGGATGACTGCAGCCACTGGCAGCTCCACGCCCACTACTACCCGCCCCTGCTGCGCTCGGCCTCCGTCCGCAAGTTCATGGTCGGCTACGAGATGCTGGCGCAGGCGCAGAGGGATCTGACCCCAGAGCAGGTGAGGGGGTGTGTGTGCCCTGTGAGAAGGCACTTGTAGTCCTGTCCCCTCCGCTTGTGGGCTGGCTGGTCCTCCTACATTGTGGGGATTGGAGTGAGGGCATTGGCAGAATCTAGGAGTTTTAACGGGGCAGCAAGAATTTTGGGGGTATTGGGGTTCAGGAGGGGGGTCTCCAGCACCCCCCAGTGCCCAAATGCTAATTGCAGGTTCCTGGCTGTGTCTGGGGATTGGAAGGGGGCTCCGGGGAAAGCCTAGCTGTTCAATGGGATGCAGTGCCTCCTATTGGCTATCCTATCGCTATGAACTGCATGAAATTGGCCCCTTCCAGCCTCCCTTTCTGCTGTTGGGGTGGGGGACTGAGCTCTTCATCTCCCCCCTCCCCCCCCCCGCTCTGGTCTCTCATGGCTCTCCCATGCCCTCCTTCCCGCAGGCTGCTGAGCGCCTGAGGAACCAGCCTGAGGAGCACTACAAGCTGAAGCCAAGGAAAGAGGCCTAGGATCCGCCCCCAGATCACAGCAGGGACCAGTTGGCTACGTGGGGGGGTGGCGATGTCTTGCTGATCATTGTATTTGAGGTTGGGGGCGGGTCTGTGTGATTCAGGTTGGGGAGCATCCCTGCACCCTGGGGGGCAGCAGGAGAGCAGGCTGGGGCTGCCAGTTGGACCCTAAGGAGCGGTTAGCAAGCATCTGTCATCTGGGGCAGGGCCAGGATCTCCAAGCCTGTGTCACTGCACTCTCTACAAGAGGGGGCTTCACACCCAGCCTGCTGGCTTCACACCCCCAGCTCCTTCGTGGGCCTTGCTGAGGAAGTGTCCGTCCTACAACCTGGTTAACTCTCTGCCCCCTCCGCCCCCCACTTGCCAGCATTCCCTGCCCCCCCATGGCTATTGATGCTTAATGTCACCCCTGTCTGCTAGATCGGTTCTCTCTGCTGTCACCCAGTGTGCCAAGCTTGGCTTTTGGGGTGGGGAAGGAGGGTTGGTATCGCAGTGAGGTGCACAGTACTCACTGGTGCCCAGTGTGATGGGGGTCCCCCCCTCTCGCATTCCCCCCAAAGCACCACTGGCTCAGCCCCGACTCGATGACCCCGCTCCCAGTCACCACTGAGCATCACTCTCCCCGGCGTGTAACAGCCAGTAAGGAGTTAATCCTTTGTCGCCTGTGCCTCCGTTTTCCCCAAAGCACAGAAAAAGGATTTAAAGGTTCATCCGAGTCTCTTAACTCTGAATTCCCCTCAGCTGTGTAACCCAGTGTCAGGACCACACAAGCACACCAGGGTTGGCTTAAAAATTTTTTAATTGTAAATCGAAAATTAAGATTAGTGCAAGATTGGATCAAGAGTGTAATAAAATAAATAAAGATAACGCAACTCTACCCTTTTTAATGAGTTTCCTAAGCGAAAATCTTCTCCTAATCAGTTCTTGGATTGAAAGTCCGTTTCTCAGCCAGATGGGCTGGGCTGGGCTGGGCGGGGCTGCTTGGTTGTTGCAGAGTCCGGTGGAAAACCTTTAAACTCTCTCCTTCGTTGATTGGAAACTGTTTAAAAGGCCACGTCCCTTCCTCCCACTTTGGGGAGCTGGGGCTTGGCCGTTAGCGCCCGGTAACTCGTGCAACGTGATATTGAGCTGGCCCAGACCGTTTTGGCTCATCACCTGGTTTTTTGGGTTTCTTTTCATGGCATCGCTTTCCCATACAAGTTTCTAGCACAGTTGTCTTTTCCCCCCTTAATCCTGCGTCGTTTGACACCAGACATGGTTAAGAAGGGTGAACATAGGAACCTGTACGGTGCGTGTGTTTGACGTGTGTTGGTTTCACAAGCCACGTCACACCCGCATTCCCGAGCCAGCCAGGTATATGGGCGGGGTGTTTCCCCGGCGACCGGGCGTGTCGATCCTGCCTTGGAGCAGGGGGTGGAACTAGATGATCCTTCGAGGTCCCTTTCCAATCCTGGCATTCTATTATTACGATCCCCATTCTGCCTGCCACCACCACCCTCTTGCTTTTAAAATCCAATCCAATAAAATCTCAGTACAAAGCTGCTCCTTTCGCTGCTTGGCCGCATGGTGCCGGTGTCAGCCAGAATCGCTGCTGTCTTGCTCAATGAGTCCCTGATGCAGCCTGCTCAGGAGCTTGCTGGGAAGCGGTCGTGCTGGGCTGGCTTCCAGCTGCCTTGGCACTGGGGTCGCCCCTGTCCCGCTGCCTGCGTGTAGAAGGCCGCGTGGCTCCCCTGTCATGGAGCCACTTTGCTGCTGCTGCTCTGGGCTGCCATTCGGCTGTAGAAAATGAGGAAGCGGCTTTGGATCCGCTCCCACGGGGCAGGCAGAGCTGGGCAGCGTTAGTGAGCGGAGGAACCTGTTCATCCCCCTGCCCCCCCCCTCAGTGAGAAAGCAGCTTCTTTTCACCCCCTGCAGCTAATGCCCTGAGAGGTGGCCAGTCGCTAAGCACCCTCTCCATCCTGGCACCAAGCCTCTCTGTAAATTGTCCCCAGCGATGCCCCTGGCAGTGGGACAGCCCCTTCCTTGCCCTATCCTCCTGGGGGGATGGGGACAGGGTGTGTGTGTGTGTGTCCATGAACTGGGGGCTTTTAGGTGAGCAGGGGGCTGTGGGGAGACTTGCCATGGATGTAGCATGAGGGGAGAGCATGCTATATGCTACTGTTCTGCAGTGAAATGGGCAAAACTAGAGCAGGCTCGTGCCAAACATGGAGCCAGTGGCCACAAACGGGTGCGTAAGGGGCGGGATGTGCTCTGTCTTTCCCAACCCAAGGGAACAACAACTGCGCAGCTGGCAGGACGGAGGTGCAATTGGGAGAGACAGATGCTTTTCGACACTAGGGAGTTACTGCCTGAAGCAATTGGATTGATCGTACAGGGTGTCTTGTTGCCCACCTTCCTTGTTAACTTTAAGGTGACGGACTCTCTTTGTCTGTTGATGGTCCTTGAAAAAGGTCCTTGATGGCTGTTCTTGGTCCTTCCAGGGCCTTCCCTAGATTTTGGGCCCAGCCTGGCACGTAGGCACCGACACCCCCTATGGAGTTGCTAATCTGTTTCGTTGATTCAACCTGCCCCTCTGACAGCTGTCTGTCTTCCATGCCATTCTGATTATATGGCTTTATTTTTATTACGTTGCTCATAGTGTATTTTTTTTTCTCCTTCTGTAGCATTTTCATACATTATTTCATCATGTTTATGTTCCTCTCTTAATTCTGAGGGATATGACACCAAACATGGTTACAAAATATTAACCTACGGTGCTCACATCATACACCAGTATGTTTCATGTGTGTGATGTATATTGGTGTCCTGATCTTGATCATACTTGTCAACAAAAAAATAAATCCTTTTAGAGTTGCGTCCCATCCTATCCCAAAGGCTCAGCGCAACGTACACCACAAAGAGTCCCCCTGACAGGCACTCTCCTGTCCCTCGCCAAGGGGGCCCCCCATAGCCTCCTCATCAGGGGGCTTATGCCGTTCCCAGCCTCCCTGACCCCCCCAATCACCCCATAACAGCATTGAAACCAAAGTCGTCACAATGAATGTTGAAACAGGGAGCTATAAGGATGTGAGAGAAGGTTTTTGCAAGCTTTGATGCTGCCCTTTGTGACCAGCCCAGCTCGCGGGCTTGCAGGTCTTCCATGATATCTGGGAGCAGGAGAAGGGAATGGGAAATCATGAGAAACTGCATCCAGCCCTGAGAGAGAAGATTTAGATTGTAAGCCACAGGCAGGGGCCGCGTCTATTTCTATGTTCTGTACAGCGCCAGGTACATGACCGGCGCTATATAAATGTTTATAATAATAATAATAATAATAATAATAATAATGGCATCATGCTATGGAATGAACTTCATCCAGCTCAGCAAGGGAAATAGGGGAATAAACCCCGAACACAGGGTGACTCAGCTCTTATTGGGATACCCCTACCCCTGAGAGAAACGGGCAGGGCTTGGCCTCTACTTACTCTTCTGCGATGTGTCCAGCTCGGTAAAGGATCACCGAGAGGAATTCGATTTCCTCTCCCTGGCAGCAAATGGGTGCATGACCCCGGTCCCTTGGCAGCGCCGAAAGCTGCTAGACTCAAGAGCTCTCATGGTGGGCGCAGTGGGGTTGTGGATCCAGCAGGTGGCGGTCTTCCCTTGCTTGTCAACCATAAGACCTTTCCCCTGTGTTGCACTAGGGGGCGCTGCACCCCAGTAGGAAAAACGCTTTGTGATTTATTTCGTTTTGCAAGTGAAGGGGAAGGGGTGACTTGGGGGGGTATAAAAACCTTCCCAAGTGGGAAGCACTTGCCATCAAATAGAGAAGGCCCCTTCGCTTCCCCGGGTGCAAAGCCGCTGATTTCAAGCCTTGAATTCAGCGTGGATCCTTGCGTTCAGAATCTGGAACAGCCTCTAAATCGAAGTATCATCCTTGATTATTTTTAATTAGGTTAAAGTTCAGTCTTTGATTTGAGCGCTGAGACGGCAAGTAGCAGTTCTCCATTTCTGACCAGTCATTCTGCTCCCGCGCTAGGGTTGGCAGCAGAGGGAACAGTCTGGGCCAGGCAGGGTTGGCGGCGGGGTCCGGCCTCTCTCTTGTTCCAACGCCAGATTCAGGGCGCGTTGCTGCAGGGCTGAGGAAACCTTTTCCCCTTCCTCAGGCCGCTTTGAAAATTAGTACAAGCTGCGAGGGCTGCATAGAAGTTGGGGGAGGGGGCATGTATGGGGTGGGCACTCAAGAAAAGGAGGGTCCAGATGATGGATCTGTCCCTTATCCTGAGTTTCGTGTTTCAGTGCTTGGGGCCAGATCCAGGAACTGGGAGGGTGGCCACATAAACCTTGGCCACGGACTGCATTTTACCGCCGGGTTTGAGGTTTCTGACCCCCGCGTTACTGTCTGGAAGGGACTTTTTCTTCCAACTGGAAAATCAGGATGGCTGGGAGCCTTTAAATTTTACACCAAGGCAGGTAATTACTATTGGTGTAAAATAGTCCTAGCCACGAGGGACAGATTCCCCGTTGCCCAGGTTGCAAATCCAGACTGGAAACCTCCCTAAAGAGACGCTCTTTAGCCACACGCAGCTCCAAGGTCTCCATCTAGTGATACTTGGGCACCCACTGGCTTGGGCTAGTCGGGGGGCTGGGCTAGGACAGTGTTTCCCCCCTCCCCTCCCAAAGACTCTTGCCTTACAAAGCAGGCAAAATCCAATAATCATGAAAGCTCCGGCGAGTGGTAACAGCAGCAGTGTTGTGAAGGCCAGCCCTGCCCCCAGAGCCCTGATTGGTTAGGGATGGACGGACAGAATGTGTTGGTCTCCCGCCTCCTCCTCCCCTGCAGAGTCCTGATTGGCCAGAAGACTAGGAGGGAATCCGCCAAGGCTGCCTGTGGGGCGGAAGCTGCTACTGCCATTTCGTTATTTCATTCCGCTATAACGATTAGGTTCTCGATGTTCTGGTGATTTTTCGCCGCTTCCACGTTGGCTCCCTAGCGGCGGCAGCGCCCGCCAGTTTCCACAGCCGACCCCCATATGCCGACCGATCTGCCACGGAATACCGAATTGACGGAAAATCCAAGCCGCGAGGGGGCAGTCCCATACCCTGCTTGGTGTGGTTGTGGGCACAAACCAGTGGCCACTGGAATATTTATATGTATGTATTTATTTATTTTTCAATTTAATACCCCGCCCTTCCTGCCCTCAGGCAGCCCGGGGTGGCTTAGAATATAAAAACACAAATAAAATCCAATATAAAATATGTTTAAAACTGCCCAAAGGAGGGTGACATTTAACACCCCATCCCCCTCTCCACCCTTTCACTTCTCTCCCCCCCCCAAACGCCTGGCAGAACAGCCAGGTCTTACAACTTTTACGAGAATGGGAGGTCGGGCCAGCTGCACCCCCACCGGAAGGGAGTTCCACAGCCATGGCACGGCCACCGAGAATGCCCTCTCCTGTATGGCCCCCCCGGAAGACTCGGGGGACCTCGAGCAGGGCACCCACGGACGACTGCAGGGGTCAATCCAGTACCCGGGGGAGTGAGGCGGTCCCGCAGGTAGGCAGGGCCTAGACCATTTAGGGCTTTATACGTCAAAACCAACACCTTGAAGCGGGTCCAGAACGCTATCGTCAGCCAGTGCAGAGCACGGAGCACCGGTGTTACGTGCTCCCGGTGGCCCAATCCCACCAAGAGACAGGCCGCCGCATTCTGCACTAGGTGCAGCCTCCGAGCCGTTGCCATGGGCAGCCCCATGTAGAGCGCGTTACCATAGTCTAGTCTAGAGGTGGTGAAAGCATGAGGGTGGCCAAGTCAGAGTCTGAAACATACAGCCGACGCTGACGCACCAGATGTAATTGGCGAAAGGCGGTCCTTGCCACAGCCTCCACCTGGGCATCTAGGCGGAGCTGCACGTTGAGGAGCACCCCCAGATTCTGCACCTGGGGAACCAACGCCGGACAGACCCCATCCACAATGGGGGCCGTTACCCCTGTCGCCTTACCCACCAGCATCACCTCTGTTTTGTCAGGATTCAACCGTAGTCAGTTGGCCCTCGTCCAGTCCCCCACAGCCGTCAGACACCGGGTCAGTACCGAGACGGCAGGGCCTGGCTCTGTTGTAAAAGAGAGGNCGGTTGCTCCTCGGACGCCCTAGGCTTTTAAAGATGTTGATGGACCTGTTCGCGTGGAAGCGCTGCACGCAACCTAATTGACAGGATGCGGACGCGTGGGCCCACATGCTGGGCTCCCCATTCTCCGAGTGAGCGGGGGCTGCGTGTCCGGTGGGGGCAAACACCTAGTAAGAGGGCACCCCCCCCTGGAGTGGGCTAATGTCTCATTTGTTAAGACTCATGGGCCTAGACCTTGATTTCTATTGCTCCAGAGCAAGTGGTTTACTAATTGCTGTTGTGTTAAGCGAGGGGTGATTCCACTCCTGATTTAAAGAGGGACACGTACAACAGGAGTAGCTTCCCTGGGGAGGGCAGGGGATCTTGTGAATGGGGGAAAGGGATTCATTATGCATCTGATGTCACTTAATATTTAACCCGTGACTCGACGCATGATTGCAGGGTTCCTCGTTTTCTCTGCCAGTGAGTTTTTGCAGGTGGAAATTTCCCAGAAAAACCTGATGGTTTCCAGAGGGAAAACATGGAATTCTAGGCCTTTCTTGGAAATTTCCACCTGCAAAAACTCGCGGGCAGAGAAAACTAGGAAGCTTGAAATCAGTTACCTCCAGTCCCAAGACACCTACTCCGTGTCGGTGTGAGCACATGCAAAGAGGGATTACTAATACAGGAGTAAGTTCCCCCAGAGAGCACGTCTGTTTTGTATGAACAGAGCCTAGAGGTGGGAGAACGTTTCCTCTCCCAGAACGTTCTTATAAGCTGCACTGGGAGGAGATGGGGGCCCCGTGCATGCTCAGGACAGGTGAAGGAAGGGGAGGTCTGTGTCATGGATCTGTCCCCTCTCTTTGCCTGCATGCCCTCAGCCCTGCTCCCTTCCCCTGCGCTCAGTCGTTCAGTGCTTTGGGGACGGGTAGGAACTGGATCTGCGGGCCAAGTCCAGCTCTTGGAAAGCGGCCAAGCAAAGAACAGCTTCAGGCTGCATTTGGCCCGCAGGCGGCTGGCCTAAGGTTCTCCATCCCCTAGCTTAGATTTTTCATGTTTAATTTGTATCCCACGCTCTCCCGCCAGGTGGCTCACGACAAATGAAACAATATATACATCCACAATAGGGTCAAAATCACATCAACAAAGCCCCCCGATCAATACAGTTCAATAGCCTTCCTATCCCTAAGGCATGTCTGCCTTTTGTGGGGGGGTGAGGCACCTCCTCCCCTAGCCCCGGTGCTCTTGCAGGTGATGACGTTTTGCTGCCTCAGTAATAGTTGCAGCTCCAGCTGGGCCCGGCGGTTCTACCTGCTACCTGCCCAGAACAGCTGGCGTGTGTCGCGGCGCTGCCATCTCTGCCGTTAACATTGTGTGTTTAGGAGTCATCTTGTTCCTAATGGGAAGCGCAGTTTTATTCCTCTCTCTTTGTGCATCTAAATTGCCAAATTTAGTTTTTAGGGCCCTTTCGTAATTAATCTCTGGGCTGCCGACGGCATTGAGATTCCGCGCCAGGTTCCTGCCTCCTGTTTTTATATCAGGAGCAGATACCTTGGGCTGCGACGCTCTCGGGCGGGGAGGCGGGCTGTGATTTGAGCCACAGGAGACCTGTTCCTCGCTTCTCTTCCCAGCTCTCTCACTGAGCGACCTTGGAGAAATTCTTGCCATTTACTGAGCTGAGATTGAGGATGCCTCTGGCTACATGATCCCAAGAGCAGACACAGAAAAGAAAATAGCCTAATGTCACTGGTTAGAGCACCGGTACCCAGTCTGTGCCCCGTGGAGCGCTTGGAGGCACTGGCAGTGGTAATTGGTCCTCCCCCTCCCCCCAAGTCATCTTTGCCGTAACTATAACAAAGTCGCTCAGTTGATCTCTTTTATTGGACCAACTTCTGTTGATGAGAATGTGGAAGCTTTTGGGCCACACAGGGGGGCCCTTCCTCAGGCATGTAGCGTAGCCAGTCAGAAATATATCAACTGAGCAAACGCAGAACAGGGATATATGGGATTATATGCCTGTCCTATATACACGCCTGAGAAAGGGTCCTGTGCGGGCTGAAAGCTTGCATATTTTCGCCAACAGAATGTGGTCCAGTACAAGATATTATTTGAACCACTTGGCTTCCATCTCTTACATTTGGGGCCATACTCTCTCTAGAAAGTAGACAGCGGTCTGTTGGCCCAAATCATTTGGGAGCTCGTTGTTTTAAATCAGTGGTGTAACCTCTCTGAAAGCAGTGCCCAGTGCGGGTCGGCTCTCCTCAAGGGGAGTGTCTGGAAATTAGAGAGGAAGAGAATTGGGGTTTTGGAATTCGTGAATCAGAGAGAAAGCGTGTTGTCCTTTCACTGCAGCGTTGGAGTTGAGTTTGCAAATGTCTGCAGGAAGCCCAACTTTGTTTTACATCCACTCCGTTGCTTCTTTAGCCTAGTCGGAATCCATTGTCTGCTTTAGTGGGTTTAGTTTGCTTTGGCTCTGAGAGAAAAGCAAGCGAGAAAGTGATGACGCAGTCCATCCGGAGTCATTGAATGGATTTTGATTTTGCTGAGCAGGGGAACCCGGGAAGTTAGACACAATTGCACAAGAGACTCTGCTTCTGCTGCTGCTTGTGATATATGTGTGTGTGTGTGTGTGTGTGTGTGTGACAACCCAACCACGATGTCATACCGACTGAAGGAAAAGGGCCAATTAGCAAGTTCTCAGATCTTGAATATTGAGTAGCAAATGAATAATAACAACAATAATTTTATTTATTTATATTTGTATTTCTACCCTGCCCTTCTCGCGTCAAGCGACTCGGGGCGGCTTACAAAATACTAAAAAAACCCAACAAAAACCCATAAACGCATTAAAATAGATATTAAAACAATGCAAAAACGTACAGCGTGTGCCAAAAATGTTTTTCCTAGTGCAAAACAAACAAACAGAAAACCACCCGCCCAATCCTACGAGCCCTTCTCCCCCTCCCCCGTGCCAAATGTCTGGCGGAAGAGCCAGGTCTTACCATTTTGTTGGAAGGCGAGATGATTTGGGCCGAGGTTCATCTCCACCGGGAGAGAATTCCACAGCGATGGTGCAGCTGCCGAGAACGCCCTCCTCTCCAACCCAATTCATCGACAGTGTGGGACTTCCAGGAGAGGGCCCCCGGGCGCCCACAGGGGCCCGTGGGGTGAGGCAATCTCTCAAATAAGTAGGACCTAGACCGTGAAAGGCTTTAGCCGTCAACAGCAGCACCTTGAAGCAGGCCCGGAAGACAATAGGCATCCAGCGGCACTTGGAGCGCTGGTGTTATGTGCTCCCTATGTCCCGTCCCCATGAGGAGATGGGTCACCGCATTCTGCACTAGGTGCAGCTTCTGAACCATCACCATGGGCAGCGCCGCATAGAGCGCATTGCAATAGTCTAGCCTCGAGGTGATGAACGCATGGATGATAGTGGCGAAATCGGAGTCCAAGACGTATGGGCGGAGCCTCTTCACCAAACGTAGTTGGCAAAAGGCGTCCCTGACCACGGCCAACACCTGGAGATCCAGTTGCAGCTGGGAATCCGGGAGCACCCAGGCTCCGCACAGATGGAACCAAGGGAGGACAAACACCTCCAATAACGGGGGAAACCTCACTCAGATCACCAGTCCGGCCAACTAACATCACCTCTGTCTTATTGGGATTGAGCTTAAATCGGCTTGACCGCATCCAATCCCTCACAGCGACCAAGCACTGAGACAGCAAGTAGGTTTTCAAGAGGGTGAAGGTTGGGAAGGAGGGAGCAGAACAAATGTATTCAGGGAGAGAGCTCCAGGAATACGAGGGTGGGGCAGCAATGGAGACGGGGCGGATACGTTTCGAGAAGCAAGGGAGTCGTGAGCAGGTGAGGGTGATAGCAGAGGAAAAGCGGAGCTCCCAGATGGGAATCTAGTGGGAAACAAGTGCAGCGAGATAAGAGGGGGCAAGGCCATGAAAAGCATTGAAAGGACGGGGAGCTTGCACTGAACGCGTCCAGGTAGAGGGAGCCGGTAAAGGGAGGAGCAGAAGGGCTGAACGCGATCAAAGTGACAGGTGAAGTGGATGACGGTGGCGGCAGAGTTCTGAACAGATGTGAGGGGGACAAGGTGACAGTGGTGAAAGTCAACTAACATCACCTCTGTTTGATTGGGATTGAGCTTCAATCGGCTCGACCTCATCCAATCCCCCACGGTGACCAAGCACTGAGACAGCACGGAGGCAGCGGGGCCTGAGTCAGAGGAAAATCACCGCTAGTCAAGGCGAGAGATGACTAGCGCGTGGATTAGATTTGGCAGCGGCAACAGCCAGGAAGGGCCAGATCTTAGTCATGTTGTGAAGAGAGAGACAACAGGACTTGGCGGCAGACTGGATTTGAGGTTTAAAGGAAAGGGAGGAGTCAAAGATGAACTCCAGGCTACGTGCCTTTCTGCTCCTCCCTCTACCTGGACACATTCAGTGCAAGCTCCCCGTCCTTTCAGTGCTATTCATGGCCTTGCCCCCTCCTATCTCTCTCCCTAAATACATTCGTTCTGCTGCCTCCTTCCCAACCGTCGCCCTCTTGAAAACCTACCTCTCCCGTTAGGCTTTCCCTAGCTCCTCATCCTTCTAGTCTCTGCCCTGATTTTCTTATTTTCTCCTCCTTCCCTGTAACTAAGTTATGCCCGCTGGAGCAGGGACCCGTTTCTAATGGTTGATTATAAAGCACCAGGTACATTGCTTGTGCTATAGAAATAGCAGTGCTGATCTGGAGGGGTGAGGGGGGCTGTATGGGAGGCAGTAGATTCTCTGCTGTGTTAAATGCTGCTCTTTTGGCATCTGGTGGTTCTGTGGCTCTTGAGTGACGGTAGAATTGGGAATGGGCTTAGACCAAAAGTGGAGCTAGGTAGGTTAAAAAATCTCCGTCTTTTTGAAGAGTTTTTGAACCAGAAGAACAGCTGGACAGTGGAGCCAGTTCCCAAGGGAGGCTGTGGAGTTCCACATTACTGGAAGGTTTTAAAACAGGCTGGATCTGCCCCTCTCTCAGGGCTGGGTTAGGGGGAATTGATCCGATTCAAAGACGGAGACGGCCCTTTAAAGACACTTTCCAACCTTGCAAGCGATGATTCTCCCTCCCTTGAAGTTGTGAGGAGGGTGTGGGGGAGAAATCCAGCTAGGGCTGAAATCCCAGCCCCTTCCCTTGTCAGGACTCGGCTGCGAGAAGATCCCAGGCCTTTGTGAGTGGCAGCGGGTGGCTTTACACGTTAGCCTAACGGCAAGCAAGACCCTGTTTTCCATGATGTGTCCTCTCCGCCCCACAGATTTCTAACCACGTGTCTGCTACGAACGACCCACCCACTGCGGATCCCAAAAGTGATTGTAGGCCGACTGTGAGCAGTGGTGACTCCCCTGACGCTGCTGCTTGGGACCAAGGCTTATTTCACAATGAGATTTGCCCTGTGGGGGAAATGGCCTCAATTCTACCAAGCACCGAGCTTTGAATCGCTGAGCGCTGTGGATACTGGGGACAGAATGTAGGGCTGAATGTGTGAGGCCCTCCGATCCCTCCTCTCTGATTCTGGGGGGTCACCCCCTGGCACAAAAAGGCAGCTGGCGAGGGGCATAGAGCTGCTCGGAGAGGATTGAGCTTGGCTAAGTGTTGCTCCTTCGTGCAAGCTCCTTAATTGTGACAAGAGAAATCCCCTGCAAGTCCATAATGAGAATTGGATTATTGCAAAGTATCTAATTGGTCTCCCGGGTGCTGGAAACATCCTCCGAGTGGCTCAACGTTCTCGTCGAGAGTCATTTGCTACCTACTAAAAATGATTTGTGCCGACTTCCTCTCCCCAACCTCTGCACCTTGGCCCCTCGGTAACAGCTGCACCATGTGTGGGGAAGGCCCAGTGACAGAACCGAGGCCGGGAGCCCTTTGAAATACAAAACACTTGCCCATCTGGTTAATAAATCTTTATTAGACCTGTAGACCGCCCTGAAATCCCAGCCCTGGGCTCCCTTCTCCCCTAGCTCTTTGAATACTCCCCAGTCCTGATTCCCAGACCCCTGCTATCTAGGATCACCACCTAGGTACATTTTTAAGGAACACTTATGAAAAATACAGGTGGCAGGCCCTGCCTTGGTGCCTAGGCAAGCCCTGCAACATGTATTTTTCATAAATGTTCCTTAATTTTTTTTGCATAGGTGGCCACCCTACTGTTATCTCAGCCCTGGGTCCCCCCCTTCCCCTCCCCAGTTCTCCTAATGCCTCTCAATCCTGACATCCCAGCCCTGGATTCCCCCTTCCCATCCCAGCTCAGCCCTGGGTCCCTACCGTCCGTTGTCCTCCAGCAACAAGTTCCACGAGTTAATTATACATTTGAGTGACAAAGTCCTTCCTTTTGTTTGTTTTCAAATCTGCTGCCGGTTAGTTTTATGGAGTCTCTCCCTAACTCTAGTACTACTGGTGAGGGTAAGTAACAGCCCCCTGTTGACTTGTTCCGCAAGCGTCATGATTTTATAAACTTCTATAAAGTTTATAAATATGGACTATAAAGTCCAGAGCAGGGGAGGACGCCCGCTCACCCCCCCGTTCCATTTCTGCTTCCCTTCCTTAGCAATGCTTGCCGCATCCCGGCAAGTGCCCAGCCCAGCTGGAAGGCAGGAGCTGTATTACTGCGATGAGGAATGGGCAGCATGTTAATGCCGGGCTGGGACGCTGCTTGTAGGGAACATCTGGCGCTGATGTGAGTCACATGCCAACAGCTTGGCTTTGCTTCTGTTGTGACTGAGAAGAGGCAGCCCTCATTGCTTTGCTGCGTGACTGCTCCACGGCTCCTGATCGCTGGGATCCCTTCTGGCAGCAGTGCACCTCTCTCACTCAAACACCCCCTCTTTGCTCTTGGCGTTCGGAAGATTGATCCTTTCTCTACTTCTGACACCACCGTTGCACTTCTGGCAAGTCGTGCTAGGGACTAGAGCCAGCTGTGCAGCAGCTGGCTCTAAGGTGAAGGGGGCACTGCCAGAACATGCCCTTTAAAGTCATCCTTTGGCCCTCTCTTTCTTGAAGATGGCTGTGGCACCAGCTGGGAGTTACACCTACATCAGGGGGTCTGTGCATCGCAGACTCCCCGGCAGGCGACAGTGGGGGATGCAGGGAGCCGGAGCAGCAGGATCACAAGGGGCAGGAGGTCCAGCACCATGACTCCTTGTAAGAGAGCCAGGGGAAACAGGCTGAGTCTGCTTGTCCCAGGAGCCCCTTTGCACACGGGCTGTGGGGCTACCTATATACCCTTGCACCCCCATGACTCTGCCCCCAGACTCAGGTCCCATCCCATCAATCTGCACCTCTCTCCTCCCAACCTAAACATTCTTTTATATTTGCATACATTTACATAAAGCTTCATGCAAATTGTCATTGTCCAGTTTTCTACTCTGGGAGAGGAGGGCACCCTAAATGGCAGATGCCTGCTCTTTGGAGCTGATAGACAAGGGTTCTGATCCAACGTCCCATCCCCAACAGGTAGTTGGTCACTAGCCCTTCCCGGTTCTCGCCCTCTCCTGTCCGACGGCACAGCCTCGGCCGCCGATTTGCATGAGTGCGTAAATCCCGATCACAATAATTAGTCGCTGATCCGGTTGTAATGAAGCCAGTCATCTCTTCCTACATGCGCAGTTAGCTTTGATTTACTAGACCAACGGCTGCGTGCCCGGCCCCAGCCCGATCAGCCTCCGGAGCTGTAACTGAAGCACGCAGTAAGTCAAGCGACGTTAAACTTTACAGCCGCCGTATTTAAAAAGGAGACATTTCCCCTAATAAATCAGGGTGCGCGGGATTGTGAATACTCAGGCAGGATCCATATTGCTTAATTAAGCAGCAGCTAATGAACATCGGGATTGCGAGGCTGTGATTTAGGGGAAGTCCCAGGCAGACAGGAAGGGGTCTAGGATGTTAGAGGCGAGTTGGGCGGCTGAGTGCCTCAGTGGGTCACCGAGGGGCCTAGAACCCACTGCAAACTCCTGGCTGGCAAAGCAGCTTGGGGAAGCTCAGGCATGGCCTAAGGCTGAGAGGCTGGGAGTGTTAAGGCCAGGGCTGAGAGTGTTAACCTGTCCTATTCTGAGGTGTTGGGGTGGGTCACACTGGCATAAATCAAATCCAATAAAAATTTAACTGCCACTTGAAATTCCCCGCTCCAAAGCCTATCCCCACTAGGGCTGTGCACAGGGTCAAGTATTTGTATTTGTGTTTTTAGCACTCCTGTCTATTTGTATTTGTACTACCCGTGTTCACTGCATTCTCCCCATTGCAGAAAACTCAATGTACATGGGGACCTCCATATGGGTTATTTCGGCATAGAAATGCACTGAGGCTCTGCCAGTTTGACAGGTCTATAAGAAACAAAAATGTGGTTAATACTGCTGCTAAGTCTGCTACCAATTTTAAAAAGTGGACACTTTGTGGGAGGATGGAGGATACGGCTGGCTTGGTGGGGAGGTTGTTAGCTTGGGGAGGTAGGAACAGGGCATGGATCTGACTTAGAAGGGGTTGCTGGTTTAGGGAAAGGGAAATGGGGCATGGGACTTGCTTCAGAGGAGATTGCTGGCTTGGGAAGGGGGAATAGGACATGTGGCTGGCTCGGGTTTGTCACTTGTAGGGAGGCTGCTGGCTCGGGGATTCACCATTTCTTTCTGGCTTAGCTGGCCTCCACTGGTCTGGGGCTGGCTGCACTGCTGGAGACTGCAGCTTTGAGACAGCAGCGGCCCCTACAGGTTGGGAGGGCTCAATACAGGCTCCCCAAGCTGGTGGCTAGGATGTGCTGGATATGTGCTTCAGTTTTGGGAGCTCAGTTTGAGTCATTGAATACTATATTTTCCAGAAATGGTGGGGTACACAGTCCTAGCATTTGTGTTTCAAATATGGAACCGCCTGAAGACTTTTTTTTGGATTTATCTGTGTTTTATCAAAACCCGAATGCACAGCCCTAATCTCCACCCACCAAACACTTGGCCACATAGGAAGGTCTTACACGGCCAAAAGTTTGAATTCTCACGGACCCCTGTGCGGCTCAGATGAGTCTTGGATTGCTCTGGACCCCAGATCTGCCATGGGGGTAAACGGGAGAGCCCCACCCCCCCGGCTCTGGGCCCCTGCCTGCCCATACTACTCCCACTGTCTCTGGTGTCACCTCCAGGATACTCTTCCTGAACAACAGGGAGGTTGGGGGGCCACCGTTACAAACACTCTAAAGTTATGGGGTATCTGTCCTTGCTTGGCCATGTTATTACACCTTTCCCGGCCCCTTAGATGATCCATGGGGGTGGGGGCTGGGGCTGTTCCCTGGAAATATTTATCTTACACCAGCAACGTACCCTGGTGCTGAGCAGACGTGATTAGAGACGGGTCCCTGCTAGGGCTGAAATGGGATTTCGCCCTTCTCGAAAATCTCCTCGAGAATAGGCTTCTCAACAAGATTTTCTCATCTCGAGAATCTCATGAAAATCTTGTGAGATCCTCACCAGGTTGGCGAGATTCTCACGAGAATGCGTTTCATTCTCATTTCAGCCCTAGTCCCTGCTCCCAGAGGCTTACAAGAGAGACTGGGCAAGGGGAGGCTTGATGAAACAGTGTAAACAGAAGCCTAAGTATTGGTGAATATTAGTGGAACAGCAAAGGGAACCCAGGACAGGAGTAGTACAGGGTGGGGAAGTGGAGCAGGAGTCAGGGACATGGGTTTGGATCCTGCTGGAGACCGTGAGCAAGTCAGTCCCCTCTTTGTGCCTCAGTTTCCCCATCAGGACACAGATTATTCTGAGCGGTGCAGGGAGAGCACGAGATTCTCCTCTGCCTCCCTCCACCCCTGCCTGTCTCTTCCCTTCGGGGCAGCGCGAGGCCTCCCTCCAGCTCATCTCAAAGCTCCATCCTTGCGGTGGAGAAAGCTCTGGCATCTTGGCGAGGAGGCTCCAACACCCCGTGGACGATGGCATCCCCACTGGCAGAGAAGGGCTGCCCATCTCCATCCGGTCTGGTGCAGAGGGAGTGATGATCTGTTTCTTGGGGAGAAAACCCTCTAGCTGTCTGAGGCGTGCAACTGAAGCAGATAGGCTCCGGTACCCTGCCCTGCTGCTACCAACACATCTCAAGGAAGGGGTGGTTTGCGGGATGGATGGGCCTGTCTGCTGGTGTGGGTGGGGGCCCCCGTTCCTGCGGGCTGGGGATGCGTGGGCACCTGTCCCCAGGAACGTTTTTGGCTTCCCCCACACGTTGCACCCTAGATTTTCCAGCAGATTTTTCAGCCATGAGTGGGTGCTGAGTGGCTCATGGGAGTGCACATTTGTACGAGTGATTGATGCGTGGCCATGCGTGCGAGCATCTCGTTTAAAAACACCCAGGGAGACTTAAATTCCCATTTTACAGATAGGAAACTGAGGCTGAGAGATCATGGCTTGCCCAAGGCCACCCAGTTCCTGGCTAAAACAGGATTCGAATCTTGGTCTCCCAGGCCCAAGTCCAGCACTGTCTCGACTTGGTTACACTGGCTCTTTCTCTGAGGTCATTGTCCGGCTGTTGGGTCAGGCTGTGCTTTTGCCAAGCTGAGGGGCTGCTTTACATAACTGCTTCATCTGGCACAGACTGGCAAGTCACATTTAAGGAGCACTGGCAAATCTCCATGTGTGGGGGAAAGCCAGGGCCAGGATGGTAGAGGGTTGGAGTTGGGATTTAGGGACAGTGGCAGGGCTGGGGCAGCAGGGGGTTCGGGGCATCACAATTGAGGGGCATCATCAGAGATGCCCGTGCATGCAGATGAAAAAGCTTTCCTATTAACCCCCCACCCCTGCTTCGACCAACTACGACGGTTCCATCCCCAGCATGGAATTCGCGAAACCACTTTAAATAAACAGCGTTTTATCTGGGCGCACGGCAGCCGTTAAACAGCAAGAGGATGGGAAGAAAGGGTAGCAAATCAGACAGAAGGTATCCTGATGCCACTTTATAAATCCCGGTGTGCTTGTGTCTTTAATGCTGCATGCAGCTCAGGCTGCCCCATGGCAAAAAAACAAACACAAACACCAGGAAAAGGTACTGAAAAAGGCAGCAAAAAACCCAAAGGTGATACGGGTGGGTCTGGAGCAGCTTCCGTACAAGGAGAGATTCAGACGCTTAGGGCGTTTCAACTTTGAAAAGAGACAAGCGAGGGGGAAATGTGCTAGCGGGTTCTAAAACAGCAAGAGGCTCGGAGGAAGGTGTTGGCTCTTTCCTGAAATACTAGAGCTTGGGACACCCGCTAAATTTAGCTGGCACTAATTTTGAAGCAAACAAAACAAAATGCACACGAATCCCAGTTAAAGCTGCGGAACGCACTGCTAGTAGCTCAAAACCAGTGCTAAAGGCTAGCAGTGTAAAAACAGCACTAGGCAAATTCATGCAGCATGGTCCCATCAAAGGCTTCTAGAAAGAACGGGCAGCCTGACCCGTCTGATTGCGGGAACAGCGAGGGAACGGGTAGTTCCAGATCGGTGGTGTTTTTGTAGACTTTTAAAGGATTATCCATTTTTGGCCTCTGTCAACGACAAGATTCTGGCCTAGAGAGACCCTCGGTCTATGCCAAAATGGTAGACCCTCTGCCACCCAGCATGCACTGCAATCAAATCGGCTGCCCAGGGAGGCCATAATGGAATCTCCTCCGTTGGAGAGAAGACTTAGGGGAGACATGATAGCTATCTTCCACTCCCTGAAGGGCTGTCCCAGAGAGGATGGCAAAGACGTGTTTTCTCGTGCCCCTGAAGGCAAGACTAGAAATAATGGGCTCAGATGAAAAGAAAGCAGATTTCGGCTAAATATTAGGAAGAACTTCCTAACGGTAAGAGCTGTTTGATGGTGGAACAGACATTGCCTAGGGCGGGGGTGAGCTCTCTCCTTTGCTGGAGGTTTTCAAACAGAGGCTGGACGACCCATCTGTCGGGGATGCTGTTGCTGTGGATTTCCTGCACTGAGCAGGGGGATGGACTAGATGGCCTCTGAGGTACCTTCCAACTCTATGATCCTATGCTGTTTTTCTAAAAAAAACCAACTACTAGATGGTGTAGGAGGAGGACATCCTGCTTGGAGAAGGAGGTCGACTAGATAACTCTGGAGATTCCTTTCTGATTCTACAATTCCGTGACTGGTTGCCTGCAGGCCAAGCTCTTTAGGAAAGACCCTTCCTTTGCAAGGGTGTTTGGAGAAAGGGGTAACCAGACAAGAGCTGGAAAGACCCGTGGCCAGGGGATAATGGGAGGGGATAATGGTTATGATCACTGGGGGGCGGGGATTTCTGCTCATAGACCCATGTCGTAGTCCTGCCACGCACCAGGGCCAGTTCTGCAAGAGGAAGCACTTTCCCTCAAGCTTCAAGTGCAGGGTAAGCGGAAGAGAGTCCTGCCTGCTGCCTCCCCTACCATGACCTTCAGCACAGAGTAGCTCTCGTAGACCTCGGAGCAGGAAACATCTGGTAACCTGCAAACACCTTGGCGTCACTGTGCCCAGCAGCTACCTGCCAGCACTGACGTCAGCAGAACAGGCTGGCTCTGACGTCCGCGTGGGCTGGTGAAACAGAAATTCCCGGCTTGCTTAGGATGCTGGCTGAAAGGAGAAAAAGTGAGGTGCAGAGAGATTCAAACTCGCCACCAGGGCTGAAACGAGGATGAATTTGTTTCTCTCCGAAAATCTTGTGATTATCTTGTAAAGTGAAATACGCTTGGCCAACAGTTGCTTCTTGAGCCCGAGTCTCGAATCTTCTCAGTAGCTAGCAACGAACCTGGCGAAAGGAACGCTTCCACCTTCGGCGGGGGTGTGTGTGTGTGCGTATTTTCAGGGACCGGCTGCGAAATCCATCGGCCGGGGTGAAGCCAGACGCAGCACGCCGAGTGCCTGCCCGTCCCATCCATCACTCACTGACCACCTGGGAACTGCGGGGGTGCCCATGTGGGCTGAAGTAGCCCCGGGACACAGC
The DNA here is from genome assembly GCA_003113815.1 of Sphenodon punctatus. Classification (NCBI taxonomy): domain Eukaryota; kingdom Metazoa; phylum Chordata; class Lepidosauria; order Sphenodontia; family Sphenodontidae; genus Sphenodon; species Sphenodon punctatus. The sequence continues at coordinate 2,093,518 of QEPC01000864.1, forward strand.
CCTCTTTTGTCTTGGCTGCCCAGGGCCAACAGAAATCCCAGCTAGGTGCTGCTCCACTCCCTTGCTTGCGGGCTTGGAAATGTGGAAAAGCATCGTGGGAGATCACCACTGGCTTTGCCCAATCTCCTGGGATAAACGTCGATCAGGTCAGCTGGAGCATGTGTGGGAAAGTGCTTCAGGCCCAAGGGACGGGTGTGCTGCAGCTCTGGAAGGAAGAGTGATAAGAAGCTTCCTGGAGGCCACAGAACTGGAGGAGAGCAGTACTTCGGGGACTCTGGAGCAAGAGGCTGCTGCTGCTATTTCCTCTCAACCTCGATTCGCAGAGATGGGGCCTTTCGGTTATTATAACGATTTAGTTATTGTCTTTATTAATAAAGACCAGGGACCCGAGTTGACTGCGTTGCTGCAGTTTGCAGCGATTTTTGCAGAATCTGCCAATCCTCGCAGTGCCAGGCTGAAATTGCAGTGACGCTGCAGTGGGGTCTGTCTGCAGGATCTTGAAACCCTGGCTCAGGCATAAAGTTGTCGCCTGACCCCGAACTAAAACTGCTGCTGCAGCTGCCGTCTGTCCGGGAGCTGTGACCACAACCCCTCAAGGGTGAATAGGCCCCTGGGAGATGAATTGTGGGTAGGGGAGTCTTAGGGCCCTATGTTTTGGTGAGGGAGGTCTGGGGCTTTAACGTGAAGTGGGAGTTCTGGGGTGCTGAAATTACAGAGGATTAGAGTGGTGTTTGATTAACAAAGTTGTGATTCTGTGTCAGACCTGTCGAAAAAGCAGGCTGGTAAGCAAATCTGCATGTATAAATGGTTGCATAATTATGCAAATCAAGTTAATTATGCCAATGTTAATGCTCGCAGTGAATTTGCAGAATTTGGCTTCACTGTTTGCAGAATTTAAGGTTTTTTGGTGCAGTGAACTTGTGTCCCTGATAAAGACCAAGTTTGCACCAAGGTTGTCTGACTTTTGTCTCCACATGGCTAGATGTGGGGGGCCTGGGCAGAGCGTGAGTTGCCTGGGAATGGGGCTCTGGTGACAGGGAGGGACATGCAAGAGGCTTTCTGGAGGCTGCAGCCAGCCCTGGAGTGAGCCCATTAAAACCCCATTGCTGTGTTTGCTTTCCTGCAGCACGCTAATAGCTACCGCTGCCATTAGCAGTCACAGCCCGCAGTGATATGGCAGTAGATTGCGTTGCTGGGTCAGCGGGCATGCACACAGCGCCGTGAAAACAGAGGGCCATTAACACACCGGGAAGGCAGGCAGATTAAAAGACACTTAAGGAGGGGTCAGCAACTCAGGCTAATTTTCATCTGTTTTCCTCCTGCTGCTAAGCAAAGGGTTGGGAGGTGGGCTTGGAGCGGAGGCTGCTTTTCCTAATCGTCCAGCCCCTTGCTGTGGTAGCGGGACAGTTTGCACAACGATACAGGGGCCTAGAAGACTGCAGAGACAGATCCTCAGCTGCTTAATGCAATTTTAGGCTGCATTAACAAAAGCGTCATGTCCGAGTCACAAGACGTAATAGTTCCACTCTGTTCAGACCTCGTCTGGAGTCCTGTGTCCAGTCCTGGGCACCGCACTTTAAAAAGGACATTGACAAATTGGAACGGGAGGGTTCAGAGGAGGGGTCTGGACACCAAGTCCTATGAGGAAAGGATGAAAGAGCAGAGTATGTTTAGCCTGGAGAAGACTAAGGGGAGACATGATAACCTGAAGGGTTGTGTCACACAGAAGATGGCAAAGACTTGTTCTTAATCTCTCTTTCCCCTAAGGGCAGGACTAGAACCAATGGGCTCAAATTACAAGAAAGCAGATTTCGGTTAAACATTAGGAAGAACTTCCTGGCAGCAAGAGCTGTTGGACAGTGGAACAAATTGCCTAGGGGGAGGGGGTGGACTCTCCTTCGCGGGAGATTTTCAAACAGAGGCCGGACGGCCCATCTGTCGGGGATGCTGTTGCTGCGGAGTTCCTGCCTTGAGCAGGGGGATGGACCGGATGGCCTCCGAGGTCCCTTCCCATTCTATGATTCTGTGCTGTTTCTTCCTCTGCTCTGTAGTCGCGTGTTCTTGTGGGAAGAGTTCAGGTTAGGCTTCAGGTCAGCATTGGTCTACAAAGGGGTCAAATTCATGGCCATGAGTAGCGCGTGGCTGAACTTCCTCGATTCCTTGGCCCCTCTGTCCTGGAAATGGCAGGAGCGGGGACTTTGGACTGGAGGGTCCAGAAAGCCCCAATGGGAGGATGAGGGGGTAGGGAAGCTGTTGTTTGACGTTGTATGAAGTGAGGGGAGATTACTGGGAGGGCACAGACGTAGGGTGAGAGGGCAGGGATTGGCAGGCATGCACCTCGCTCAGGACAGAGGGGATTGCTCCGGTGTCCCCCTCAGGTGGCGCTGCAGCACGTAAGGGGGTGCAGGTCTCCCTAGTGGCACTAGCAGCGACCCTGCTCTGCGTGCAGATCTGCGGTGCACGAGGGCTAGTTCCTTCCACACGCGCTTCCCCCGTCAAGGCAACCAAGCAACCTTGTGCCCTGCCGTTTGGGCCGGGAAGAACTCTAGTTGCCACGTCCGGAGGATGCACCATGGAGTCCCAACCCGTTGGGGGCGCTCTCCTTCCCAGAGACAGGGTGGAGAGCGTGCCTTGAACCTTCGTTGGCAGGCGGCAGGGAGACGCAGGGGTCTGGCTGGAGCATTTTGCATCGTTTACCATTTAAAGCCTAAGGTACCAGTGCAGGTGTAAACAGTTGCATTGACGGCAACCCTGTTCCTTTTGGGCAACACATTTGTGAGGTACCAGCATCTCCCCCCACCTTTTATCAGTGTGAAAGAATGCCATGGAATTTAGAGACGCATCAAGACTCTTGAGAGGAGTCTCCCATCCAGATGCTGAATGGAAGCTGCCCTGCTTAGTTTTCTAAAGGCAGCCAGCTCTCTTATTCAAGGTGCTCTGCCCACGTGGGTGAGGGGAAGAGTAATTTTGAGGGAATTTCAAGGCAGAGAGCTGTGGCGGAAGTGGGGTGGGGTGCAGAGTTGCAGCAGGGACATTGAATACTCTAGTTTTCTCTTTCTCATCACACACCCTCCCTTCTAAGTAGGAGGAGTGTATGTTTTGCAACACAGTGATCAATGCTAACCTAGGTGGGAGGAAATCAACAACAGGAAGGCAGCTACTTTGGCCTCCTGACCCATTGGATTGTTACTGTAGATCAGGATGGAGGAGGGGAGCAGCTTAAATTTTATTTTATTCTGTTTGAGTTTCCGGTCCAAATGCCCGAGAGGGCACCATGAGGGACTCTCCCTCGTAGCTGTGTTAGTAGCAGCTCCCCATCTATGGGTCAATCGTCCGAGGGCCTCATGAGGCATAGGGCAGTGCACTTGAGCTTTGAAAAAATACAAATGAATGCAAAAAAAGACCCTTTTTGGGTTCCATACTTGAAGAATGAATACTGGGGCTGCGTATTCGGGTTCTGAGTAAACACAACATTTCCTGGAAAACATCGTATCCAAACTCTCAGACCGGACACCAAAAGCTGGTGCGTATCGTATGTCCAGCTTGGTGCCGGGCTGCTTTGTGACTCTCAGCTTAGACCAGGGGTTCTCAACCGTTTCTCATTTGCGGCCCCCTAAACATTTTTGTGTGGAGGTGAAGACCCTCCGCCCCCACAAAGCCCCAGCCTCCCTGCCCCCACACTGACCCCCAGATCCACTGGCCCCCACATCCTCCCTGCCCACACAGATCCCCTGCCCCCCACAGATCCCCAAATCCCCTGCCTCCACCTAGCTTCCCTGCCCTAGGCTCCGCCTTGACCACCTGCACTGTGGCGCATCTCCTGATGCTTCTCTGCAGCAGCGCTGCCTGCCTCATGCCGTGCTGCCGCTGCTGCCTGCTCTGTCCCATGTGCTTCAGGATGGTGCCTCTGCTTCCAGCGCTTCTCTGTTCTGCTCTGCGACTGGGAGCAGGGCAGGGAGTTTCTCGCGGATCCCCTGGATGTGCTCCATGGACCCCAAGGGGTCCGCAGACCACAGGTTGAGAACCACTGGCTTAGACGCCTGCTTGGGGAGCTTGTCATGAGCCCTCCCCACCCCCCAGGGGTCACTGCTGTCTCCGAGCTGTGGTCTCCAGCCCTGCAGCCAGTCCAGTGGAGATTAGCTAAACCAGGGAGAAATGGTGAATCCCCAAAGCAGCGACTTTCCCACAAGAAGTGACACCCCTGATTCAGCCACATGTCCCATTCCCCCTCATCAAGTCATCAGCGTCCCTTGAACCTAATCCCATGCCCCATTCCCCTTTCTCCAAACCACTGACCCCTTCCCAAGCCAGCAGCCCCCTCTAAGCCAGATCCATGCACCAAGCTAAGAGTCTCCCCACCAAGCCAGCCATATTCTCCACCCTCCTCCAAACCAGTGTCCCCCCCTTTAAAATTGGTAGCAGACTTAGCAGCAGTTTTAGCCACATTTTTTTCTTATAGGTCTGTCAAACTGGCAGAGCCCCGCTACACTTCTGTGCCAAAATAATCCGTGTTCACTGTGTTTTTCACACTGGTGGCAATGGGGGAAAGTCAGCGGCTGCACAAATACAAACGAACGCAAATACTAAAACAAAGGTGCAAATATAAATACTTGACCCCGTGCACCGCGTTAGTGGCTGCTGTGCTCACAGCTAGATTCTGAAGCGGCATGTGGGACATCTTGAGGCTGTCATCCTTGATTCCTCATCCGTTCTCCGGGAAGACATCTCTGTAAGGAAAGGGCAATCTCCCACGCTGTGATCAGACCCTTCGCAAGGCCGTCACAGCCCGGTTGACAAAGGATTGAATTCATGCAACCCACGTGAAATCGCAATTTCCATAAGCTCCGAGACAAAGGCCCAGCCTTCCCCCCCTCCCTCCCCCAGCTTGTAGCGGCTGCGTCTCTTTGCATTTACAGAGCAGGCTCCGTGGGGCGGCAGGCCGTTTCCGTGTTTATTAGGCGAAAGAGTTAAGATTTAAAAAGAAAAAAGGCAAGGTGGCGCCTTTCAAGTTTGTACCAATTCTGTATCAAGGCCCGGTGTCTGTGATTCATTGCTGGATCTCAGACCCGCTTTGCTGTGCATTTCTAAATCAAAGCTCACCATAAAAAGAGCAGTCTCTCCCTTTCTGTACGGTAAATAATAGCTGGCACGTTTGGAATGGTTTATGAGCTGTTTTTAGTGTCTTGCAGGAGCGCAGAGTCGGCAAAGACATAGCAAGTGACATGCTGTGTGTGTTACCGGGCAGGATGGCCCCGTTGGCTAGAGTAATGCTTAGTGGTTTGTAGGTTTGAGTCTGACCTGTGCCAGACTGGCCACTCCATTGTACCTCAGTTTCCCGCCTGGTAAAATTGGCGGGAATTTTACGATCATTTTACGAATTTTACGATCATTCTCATCGTAACCAAGCCAAATACGTGCAATTGAGACCTTGCATCTTCATGAATGTTAGACCCCTTGTCTCTCCCTCTGTTCCCTTTCCTAAGTCTCTCCCCCAGCTCCTGTCTCTCAGATTGTAAGCCCTAGGGGCAGGGACCGTGTCTATTTTATTACTTTGTAAAGTGCCAGGTACACTGCTGGCGCTATATAAATGTTTGTTAATAATAATAATAATAATAAAATGGGATAATGCTGCCTCAAAGTGCATTGTAGGCTGCCGCTGTGTGTGGTTAAATCGGACACGTGGGGGTTATCTGCAGTTGGTAGGAAAACAGCTCCCTGCCGCAGCACACAGAGGTAAACACTTGTCTTCCAGACATATGGTTTAAATCAGGGGTGCGGCGCCTTCTCTCTCCCGTGGGCCACTTTGAAAGTTAGTAGAAGCTCTTTGTGCCAGATAGGAGAAGGGGGTGCTCACTCAGAATGGGGAAAGGAAGAGGAGGGTCCACATCATGGATCCATCCCCTGTCCTTGAGTGCAGGCCCTCTTCTCTGCTCCCTTCCCCTGAGCTCGCTTTTCCAGTGCTAGAGGCTAGGAACTGGATCTAGGGCCCAGATTGTCCTGGAATTGAAAAGGGGCCAAAGAAGAACCAGCCGTGATCTGGATATTTGGCCAAGAGGTTCCCCCACCCCCTTCTTGCTTTACAAATGGGAAGCTCAAGGCGCGTCCACCCTTTACTTTGGTCCCATAGCTGGGGTCCCCGTTCCGTGGTTCTGTGGCTATGGGAAAAACTGCCTTCGTCACCCACGTTTACGGCTGATGGGTTGAGGCCTGGGCTGCTGCTGTGAGCAGTGGGCAGAAGAGGGGCAGGCGGTCCTGTCACACATTGACTGGCAGCTAGGCATTCTTTCTGCAACATTTATTTATTTTATTTTATTTATTTAAATGTATTGGCCGCCCCCCTCATGCCTACGGCATCTTGGGGTGGCTTACGACACAAATAAAACAAAGACAATAGTCATAAAAATCATCAATAATTAAAATATTTTAAAATAATCCCAACAACAATTTTTTAAAAAATCTATAAAATCCCCCATCCCCCCTACCTACCCCACCCTCCCCTCCAAAGGCCTGGGGGAACAGCCAGGTCTTGCAAGCTCAGCGGAAAGCTAGCAGACCCGGGGCCAGGTGGGCTTCCTCTGGGAGGGAGTTCCAAAGTTGTGGCCCAGCCACCGAGAACGCCCTCTCCATTGTGGCCCCCCGTTTAACACGGGGGACCTCCAGAAAGGCGCCCCCGGTGGACCGAAGGGCTCGCTCTGGGGCGCGGAGGGCGAGGCGGTCCCCAAGGTATGAGGGGCCCAGACCGTGTAGGGCTTTATAAGTCAACACTAACACCTTGAAGCTGGCTCGGCTCGCTATTGGCAGCCAGTGCAGAGCGCGGAGAACTGGTGTTATGTGCTCCCAGCGACACGTCCCCGTAAGGAGACGGGCTACCGCATTCTGCACCAGCTGCAGCCGCCGAACCAGAAACAAGGGAAGCTCCACATAGAGCGCGTTGCAGTAGTCTAGCCTCAAGGTGATGAAGGCGTGAATGAGAGTGGCCAGGTCGGGCCCGGAGATGTATGGACGCAGCCTCCGTACCAGATACAGCTGGCGAAAGGCAGCTTTAGCCACCGCCTCCACTTGCCGATCCAGACGGAGGCCCGAGTCCAAAACCACCCCCAGACTCTGAACCTGCTGGGCTACAGGAGAGCGGACCCCGCCCCTTACCGGAAGAGCAAGCACCTCCCTCGCCCTTCCCACCACCATTACCTCCGTCTTATTGGGATTGAGCTTCGGTCTGCTCTGCCGCATCCAATCCGCCACGGCCTCCAAACATAGGAAGAGTAATGAGACAGCAGGGTCTGGGTCAGTTGAAACCGAGAGGTACAGCTGAGTGTCATCAGCATATTGGTGACATCGCACCCCGAACCCTCTCACGATCTCCCCCCAAACCCTTTCACGATCTCCCTCAGGGGCTGCATATACACATTAAATAATAACGGAGACAGAATTGAACCTTGCAGAACGCCGCAGATCAAGGCCCGGGGGCTTGATGTTTCAGCCCCCAGCACCACCCGCTGGTTTCTCCCCGAGAGGAATGAGCGGAACCACCCAAGGACAGTTCCATCCAGACCCCCCAGGTCTCGCAGAAGCCCATGGTCCACGGTATCAAAAGCGGTTGAGAGATCTAGCAGGATCAGAAATGTTGAACATCCTGTGTCCATCTCCCGGCAGAGATCGTCCACCAAGGTCACTGACGCCGTCTCAGTACCGTAGCCAGGGCGGAACCCAGACTGTAAAGGGTCAAGGAAACAGATACTGTCCAGATGTGCCTGGAGCTGCAGAACCACTGCCCGTTCAATAGCCTTCCGTAAAAAGGGAAGATTAGAGACAGGACGGTAACTGGCGAGTGCATCCACATCCAGCAAAGGCTTCTTCAGCAGGGGGCGCACCACAGCCTCCTTGAGACTGGGCGACAGTCTCCCCTGCTGAAGGGACGTGTTCACTACCCGTGCCAGCACCATCCCCAAGGTCTCCCTGGAGGCTTTCACCAACCAGGACGGGCACGGATCTGGTTCACAACTAGTGGCTCTGACAAACCCCAGGACATTCACTGCATCAGCCAGCGTCACTTCCTGAAAATCATCCCAGAAAGATCGAACAGACGGTGCCTCCATAACCTCGTGCCCCTCGCTTACTGCTTCCAATCCGGTGTCAAAGTTACTCTGGGTCTGAGCGATCTTGTCTGCAAAGTAGGTGGCAAACTCCTCACAGCAGGCCTGGGACAAGTCCCCGTCCAGGCAGAGGGAGGCCGGGCTGACCAGCCCCCACACCACCCAGAACAGCTCCGCTGGAC
>QEPC01000864.1:2105408-2118373 GCA_003113815.1 Sphenodon punctatus
TCTCGGGGGGGGGGGGGGCGGGGGTTGAGATCAGCTTGTTCAGTATGAACTGCATCATCACGTCTTACCAGCCAGAGAAGGGCTGCACCAATGGAACTATGAAGTAAGGACTCGTGGAAACTCTAAGACTTGTACCCAACCAAGCTTTCCACCACTGGCTGCGACATGAACTGAAATAGCCTTGGACCTTAGGGCAAGAGCCTAAGTCTGGAGACTCCAAGTACAGATGGGAATGCGTTACTGGTGCTATTTTGATGTCTGCACTCTGGAGTATAATCTTGTACTGCAGCTTATTCATGATTTATTCATTAAACTCCTTTTCACTGAACTTCGTATGGTCCAGTGGAATTGCTAAGCCTAACATCGGCGGGACACAGTTTGGGGCTGATTCTGTGTTTACAAACACAGACGAACCTAGAGAGAGAGAGTCTGTGCTGGGAAACTCTGTGGCTGAAAAAGTGACAAGAAGGTTCCCCCGTTGCAGGCTGAATCAGTTCTAGAGAGAGAGCTGGTCCAGTGGGAGCCGGGGAAATTGAGTCACGACAGCCTAGAGTGGGGGAGTGAGATCCCAATCCCAGGACAGAGTGCTTGAAGGGCTACCCCAAAACATGAATCATTCCCACACATACTCTACCCACGACCCGTTTCAGTCGTCGTTTGTGTAGAGGCTGCAGGAGAGAGACAGCCTCTCTCTCCAGCGATAACACTCGGTTACAGATAGTTCAGAGCGGAGGATGTGGTGCTTTCCGGCGCCTCGGTGAAACACGCCGGCCTTTTTACTATCTCTGTCTCACAGCACCGCCAGGGCCCATTTGCAGGCAGCCGGCCAATAAATATCGAGCAGAGAGTGTTCCTCTGTAGCCAGAGCGTTTTAATAAAGAGAGAAGAAATGCACGGCTCCCGCCGGCCCTCGCAAGCTGTGACTTTAGTGTCCCTCGCGGCGAGGAGTTTATTGCTGTCATTTCATTCTGGCTTTACTGCTCTTCCTGCCCTGATCTCTCTGGGCTCTCCCTGGGCTTTGATTTACAGCGTGATCCTCTGGCTGTTTAGTGCCACCACTAGTACTTAGCACAGGCGAGTGAACGGGACTCCCTCTGGGGCTAACTACTAGGGCTGGCTAGGGCTAAGCGACCAGCAGAACGTGCTGGCCAGAGGATTTTTAAGGGACTGAAGGTGTTGAATTCTCCAATTGGAGCTGGGTTTCCCCATTCCTACAGTGCAGAGGAGACGGCCTCTCTCCGCAGTATCAGGGTTCCCTCCTTGAACACCCCCCTCAGCTACCCTGCATTTCTGTTGGTGCTGGGTCCAGAGTGTGAAATAGTGGCATGGCCCCCAACATTCATATTATTTATTGCTGTAAGGATGAGGACTGGCTGTTTCTGCACTAGCCCCGGCGGCAACGTACCCGGCACTGAACAATCATTCATTAGAGACAGGTCCCTGCTAAATATCAGCCGTGATTGTGGCCCCATCCTCGAACCCACTTGAGGTCACGACTAACCCCCAGTTTGGGATCTAGAGCAGTTCCTCACTGCAGTTGTCATAGCAGGTGGCCATGGCAAAGCTGCCTAGTTCTGTATGTGTATTATTATTATTAATAATAGTTTTTACCCCGCCTACATTCTGCTTCCGGCAGCTCCAGGTGGCTTAGAAACAATAAAATCATATCAAAATATAACAGATATAAATATACAAAAATGCAACAACAAGAGCAATAGTATAAAACAATAAAACCTCATTCTGGTGCACAAAAATAAATAAATGCATCCTCCCATTAAACCTCTGGGACTTAGAAATCGGAGAGTTGATTGCAGGGGCCCGTGTTTCCTGCAGTTTCCCTGTTGGCTCCCCAGTTGATTGTATGCTCTTTGGGGCAGGGGGGGTGGGGTCATGTCGGTCTCTCTGTTTGTATAGCAGCTGGCTGAGCAAGGCTTTGATTACAACCTCTCATAAATGTGATCCTATCGCTCATTCATTGCAAAGTACTTGGGCCACACTGGGAATAAATAATTCATGCTAAGCAGCTGTCGGAACAAATGATCCCAGCTCTTTCCTGCACTGCATCGGCGCTGTGTTTGATCACAGATTGCGTCGCTGGGTCTAGCAGGCCTCTGTGTTCTGAGCCGGGAGTGGGTTCTGGATATTCCCTGTCATCCCTGCCCACCCCCTGAGCAAGAGGCCTGCCAAGACAGCTCATCGAAAGGCAGCAGGAGAGAAATGGAATGGCTCTGACGGAAGGCTAAGGGCTGTAGCAGACTTAGCTCTCCATCCCCAGTTGGTCACGGTGTAAGATCCCCGAATGGAATGATCACACTAAGAGATACCTTGCCAGAGAGGAGTGTGCAAATCTAAAGCAGACTCTCCCCAAATATGGAACAAGTCATCCCACACTGGGGGTGAAAATGGCGGGCTGGTGTCAAGGCACAGTTCAAATTCAGAGAAGGCCAATTGTCACCTGGGGCTGGGATACAAGAGAGTGAGACAGAGGAATCCTTTCTCTTCTAGCGTGTAAGAACCAGGCCATCGGCAGCCTGGGGTCCAGGCAGACATGTCTGTCAGAGGTGCACAGGCTGGTGATATAGGACAGGACAGTCGTATGCGACAATATTATATTTCTACAGGAATACACAATAAGCTCACGGATAGGTTTTTAGTTTGCTACACTAGAATACTCAACATTGAGCACATACAAGTAACTCCTATCACACTCATATAATATGAAGGTAAAAGTAGAGTTAGAGGTCCGAGGGTAAGGTTTAGTCTCGAGTTAGCCAGTATGGCCTTGCAGAAACTGCTTGAAGCACTCAAACAAGAAGACAGGCTAAAAGCCTCAGACTTCGGCCAACAAGTAAATTAGCCAAAGTTTCACATCCATCTTTAATTAGCACATCAATTAAAGCGAGACTCAAGCAGCACCAGTGTGGAGGCAATTGTTCTTGCATTCCTAGAAGGAATAGGCAGGACACTTGATGGATGGTACCAGGGATAGGCATGACAATTGATGAATGGTACCAGGGAACCTACGTGTTGGTGAGAATAAGAGGGGGCCATTGCCGGGCTGGTCAGCAAAGGTGAGAAACCATAGTAACCACGCAATATGAATATTAAACATAATTTACGTTAATAAGATGCAACGAACCAATCGGTTGTTGGACGGTTTATGTTACAAGAGAAGACGAGCCAATCAGCTGTTGGACTAGATAACATGAATGAACCAATGAATTATTGAAGACGATGAACCAATCAAGGAGAATTGATAACTCCCTGTTTTGGAGGGGACTCATTTCATTTTTCACTCAACGCACAGTAAAATTGAGGAATTTGTTGCCAGAGGAGCTTGTCAGGGCCAGTAGTAGAGCTGCGTTTAAAAAAGGACTGGATACGTTCTTGGAGAATAGGTCCATTAACGGCTATTAGCCAAGTAGCTTACGAGATGGGAACTTCTTGCTGTTGGGAGCAGGCAGTGATCAGCAGGGAATGGATTGCCCGTTCTGACTGCTGATCCTTCTCCCCTGCGACCGAAACTGGCCGCTGTCGGAGACAGGATGCTGGGCCTTGATGGACCATTGGTCTGATTCAGTAACAGTATGGAACTTCTTATGGTCTTATTTCTGCCAAAGGCCCCTTCCAATTTGGGGTGATCTCGAGGGAGAGAGCTGTGCAGAGGGTGACCAGAAAAAACTGGCTTCTAAAGGCACCGGCTGACTGAAATGACTGCGCATGCTCGCTTGGTGTGAAGTGATGTCTGTGCGCTTGCTCGCCATGGTAAGCCCCACTGTCAGATGCTCTCCTTTGTGGAAGTTGTCGCCTACACCGAAAAATGCTGTCTGTCATGGGGAGGGACAAATTGCACTTCCACAAGTGCCCGAGGGAGGTGGGGAAGCTTAATATAAGAACATAGTCAGTGCCATACTGGGTCAGACCAATGGTCCATCCAGCCCAGCATCCTGTCTCCGACAGTGGCCAATCTCAGTCGCATGGGAGAAGTACCGGACAGGTCATAACGGACAATCCATTCCCCGTTGTTCCAGCCCTCCCAGGCCCCCCTACTATCCCATCCCTGGCCTTGCATGACTGGGGACAGTGCCCGCTGCTCGAGCCCCACTGTGGGGTGGGGCAGGTTACTATGTGCTGTGTCCCCAACCTTTTCCAGAGGAGACAGGGCGTAGTAGACAGCTGTCCACCCCACCCTGGGGTGCGTGTGTTAATAGCTGGCGACCGCCAGGTGTACAGTGCTTGACATCATACGGGAAGGCTGCCCGATGTAACTTAATGCTGCCCAAATCGAGTTAGTGTCGCCTGTGGCTGTACCCAGTGGGTGAAAAAAGACTTCACTTTAAAGGCAGCTCGGGGCAGCTTAGAAAACGACATCAGTAAAACCATAAAATACAAGAAAACAACAGCAAGATATAAAACAGGATATAAAACACAACGAACTTCTGGAGCTCAAAACATCCCTCCCCCCCTCCCACTACCCGTCTCCCCCTGCCAAAAGCCTGGCAGAACAACAGCCAGGTCTTACACTGTTGGTGGAAGAAGGGAAGGTCCGGGGCCAGACGTCCAGTACCGGGGAGGGAGTTCCACAGCCTCGGAACGGCCACTGAGAACACCCGCTCCATCCATCTGAGAAACTCAGGGGACCTTGAGAAGGGCGCCGCCGGCGGACTGCGGGGCTGCTCCAGAACCAGGGGGTGAGGGGGGGAGGGAGGCAGGTGATAACATGCATAAGAAATGTTAAAGCAGGGTTAAAGTGGGGTTAGTGTTATGTCTGTTTTCACTCATAGAGTTGGAAGGGAACCTGAGGGTCTGTCATGGGATTGGGGGTTTGTCACTGGGGTTTGGGGCCCTCACTCCCTTTAGAGGCTGCCCCCCCATTTTCCCACCAGGCCATCCGCAACCCAGTTGTCTGTGCCCGCATGGGTCCCCACGTGATCAGAAAATCTTCACTGCAATCAGGGAGCTTTCAGAGGTCCGCACCCCTAGCCAAGCCTCCCCTTGATCCCCCAGCCCAGCTGTAACGCAGAGAACGTTCTCTGGCCACCTGTGGCTTGGAAGACTTTGCAGTGGGGTTGTCTTATATGAAAAAGGTTCGTCTAGGCTCACACCTAGATAGGAGTACCCCCAAGTGAATTCCCCAAGGCCAAATAAAGACACAAGCATGCTAGGCTTGGTTATAAAACATATATTGATTACATACAAGTACAAGGCTGTTGATGAGATAGTGCAAGGCCATAAATCAAACATAAAGTCCACACATTCTAAATCCACTGATATTCCCTGACTGTCTCTTACCCTAAGAGGTACAATACAGGGCCATCAGATGCTGTCTCGGCCGGTCTTGATGTTGAAGACCGGGCCCAATTCCTTAGTGAAATGGCAAAGTCTTGAGTCCATAGTTTGCATTCTTGCCGCAGCTACTACCTGAGCTGTTTTCTTGTTGAAGTCCAAGATGGAAGAGTTCAAAATTCTTGAAAAAGAACTTCCTTCTTCTTCCTCGCAGGAGGCCCCAGGTTACTTCCTGTGTCTCCTGGCTATTGTCATTGTAACAAGTCAGCCGGGCTGACCTGGCCGTTGCTTGGCAATAAACTGCCCACTTGTTATAACAAAGGGAGTCTCTCCCCCCACTCTGGCAACTGGATTCAGTATCTTGCTCCAACTGAGCTTACAATCTGTTAACCCTTTATTTACATTACACATATCCCCAAATCGTGTGTCCTCTCCCCCCAAATGGGTGTGTTGCCCCCATGACACGTCCCCCCCTTCGAGAACATGTGAGAAGGGTTGGGTCAATCCCAATCCTGGAACATGTCAGTCTGTACCGTTACAGAAAACGTGAAATGGGTTAATAAACAATACACGCACTCCATCATATACACAATAGACGTGCACTCCAATGCTGTGCGATAGAGAAATACTCCTCCCAGTTTCTCTTTATCTTGGGGCCCAATCTCCTCAGGCGGAGAGAGATTCCCTATCCCTGTGTCTAAAGGATTCCCTAAGCATTCCAGTGGCTGTGTGAGGGAATTCCCACCTTTGTCACCTCCCAGGCCTTCCATTACACTGTCCAGGGAATATTTTTTCCCTTTGTCATTCCCTAGGCCCTGCAATAAACTGTCCAGGGAATAATTTTGGGTTTTGTCACTCCCCCGGAGATAGGGTGTGGTTGGCACATGTTTAACCCCCCAGCACTCCCATAGGCACTCTATTAATTCTGGTAGGGAATTCTTGTCATTCCCTAGACAGTCTCCTACCTCTGCTAGGAGATTTCCTCCACTGTCGTCCCATCTCTCTGATGGAAAACCCAGCTGAAAAAAAATCTTTATCAGGCCCTTAGCAGCCCCAGTGGCCCCTGTAGGAGCTCGAGTCGTGGCCTCCAGGAATCTAGTTGCTGCCTCTACCAGGGTCAGACCAGGGTGCTTTCCCCTTGTCTTCTGCTTCAGGGGTCCCCCTGTATCTGTATCCCCTCTCTCACAAGGCTGCCCTATGATTGGGAGTGGCTGCAGAACTGCTTTCTCCACCCCCCAGATCACTTGTTCTCCACAGTCAGGAGTGAATCCCCCCTCCTGGTCCTGATCTCTCTGCCTGAGCTGCTCCCCGCTGGGGTCTCCTATACCCTCTGGCTCCAAATCCTCTGAGCCTGCTAGGCTGGGGTACGCCAAACCCTCCAGCTTAACCTTCTCTACTCCCCCCAGGGGCACCCCATCCCTTTCTGGGATCTCTACCTCCGTTCCCCCCTTGGGCTCTACCCTTTGCATAGTAGGGCTGCCCTCCTGGCCCGCCCCTAGGGTCGCTATTCCCTCTGCCGCCCCCTCTCTGGGCCCTACAACTTCTATTTTGGGGCTGCCCTCCAGGCCTGTCCCCCAGTTCACTATTTCCCCTGCGAGCCCCTGCTTGGGCTCTACAGCCTCTATTATAGGGTTGCCCTCCTGGGTCCCTAATTCCCTCGCAGCCGTTTCTCTGGGCTCCCCAATCTCAGCTCTGGGGCTACCCTCTAGGCCCGCCCCTAGGATTACTGTCTCCTTTGCTGCCTTCTCTTTGGGTTCTAGGCCCTCCCCTCTAGGGCTGCCGTCAAGGCCCCCTAGGAGTCCTGTTCCCTCTGCGCCCCCAACCTCATCCTCTGGCTGGTGGGGCTGCTCCTTTGGAGAATTACTCCTGAGCTCTGCTCCACTCTGCAGCTGGCTCTGCTGGCTAGAAGATATGTGAATGGACCCAGTTTGTCTCTCAGGGCTCTGTTCCTCGGGGACCGTCTCTAGGACCCTGGTGTCCGGTTCCCTCCCAGACTCCTGTCCCTGTTCTTCCTCTGCTATGGGGTGTTGCCTGGATCTGGCCTGTTCTACCTGACAGCCCTGACTCGCTGCCATGGCTCTCTGTCACCCCCATATATCATCCCCTACTAATAGGTCCTGTTTCAAGTCATCTAGTACCGCTGCTTCTAGGGGTCCCTTCAGCCCTTCCCATTCCAACTCTATTTCTGCAATGGGAGCTGTCTTGTGTCCTGTCGCCCCTTCTATGAGGATCGTTTTAGTGGGGTGTATCCACTCCGCTGGGATCACCCGTCTGCTGGCTACAGTCACGTCTGCCATGGAATCCCGCCATCCAATGCAGGGTACATCGTTAATCCTTGCCGCCCTCATTTGCTTCTTTTTCTTTTCCCACACCTCAGCGAATCTGTAGGAAGGCAATGTCCCCTCTGGGATTGGTTTCTGTGCCGATATGCAGCGAACCCCTGCCCTTGCTGAGGTTTCTTCCCCACTCTCTATGTCTGGGCAGTTTCTCTTTATGTGCCCTGGCTTGTCGCACTGGTAGCAATTCCTTTGCCCCCCCCAGGGGTCTGAGATGAGTTTGGCCCTTGAGCCTGGGGATCTCCATCCCACCTTCCCCCGGATGCTCCCCCGGGCTTGTCTTTTGGGGACCTATTGTCTCCTTGTTGGAGTCTGTTTCCCCCTTGGCCTCCTCCCCCCACCTGGGTTGCCTCGTTGCATTCCCAGTTTTGTCTGGGCCGGAAGCCTGTTTTATAGTCAGGGTTATACCTCTTGTTCCCCTGGGGCTTGGGTTGTTCCCCCTCCCCCTTTGGTCCCTTGGATTGGTATAATGCTCTGGTACTGACATAATCATCCCCAATCTCTGCTGCCATGTCCAGAGTAGTTACCTTTCTCTCTATGACCTGTGATTTAACAGGTACGGCACATACATTCAAAAACTGCTCTAACGCCATCAATTCTAACAGTTTCTCATAAGTCTGTGCATCCCTCCCCTTCACCCATTTGTGAAAGGCATCTTTCACCTTGCAGACATATTCTTTGTGTGTTATTCCCTCAATATTAAGAGATCTAAAACGTTCTCTATACACTTCTGGTGTCACTTCATAGCGAGCTAAAACAGCTGTTTTAAGACAATCAAAGGTGATATTACCCTCTGATCCCTCTACTGTGTTTGACCCCTCTAGTGCATTGTACACGGACATTGCTTTACCCGTCAGTCTCGAGATGATCACTGGCACCCACAGGACAGCTGGCACCTCGTTGCGTTTGCAGATCTTTTCGAATGTAGAGAAGAATTCCTTGATGCATGTCTTCTCGACGAAGGGTGGGATCAGCTGTGTGTAACGTTGAATTCGTTGTTCTCTTGTGTTGGTTGGGATGGTAGGTGTAGGACTTGGCTGAGGAGGACTTCTAGGGGGTAGTGCTCCTGTCAGATTTAACACTGTCAACTCATGCTGCCGTTGTTTGTCGTTTTCTTCCTGTTCATGCCTCATGTGTTCCATTTCTAGTTGGATCTGGAGTTTCTTGAGTTCCAGGTATTCTTTGCTGATAGGCCTTGTCTCATCCTCGTCGGAGGAGGCGTCCTTCCCTAGGTTGCGCGAGGCGGATGTACCCTCTTGTGGCTGCTGCATGTGCTCCCTGAGTTTCTTTTTCAGCTGGTCTACATTAAGGCCGGCTGGATCTATGCCTCTTGCATTGCATTCAGCAATAAGCTGATTTTTCTTCATATTCTTTATCCCTTTTTGTACTGGGGCCATTTGTGTTCAGTTCCCTATTCCCGAAATGAACAAAAAAAAAACTCGCTTTGCACTAAGAGATCAGGTTCAGCCCTCTGATGCCACCTATTGGCGCTAAGTGGTCAGTGCACTTTATGCTTCTGGACTCACTTTGAATTCAGCCGGTTTAGACTAGCTTTTCTCTCTAGTCATTTTCACTCTCCTTAAGTGTTTTACGGCGTTCAAATGGGGTACTCCAGAGTACTGGACTGGCTCGCCACTGTCACCGGGGTTGGGGCCCCCTCACTCCCTTTAGAGGCTGCCCCCCCGTTTGCCCACCAGGCCAGCCGCAACCCAGTTGCCTGTGCCCGCGTGGGTCCCCATGTGATCAGAAAACCTTCCCTGCAATCAGGGAGCTTTCAGAGGTCTGCACCCCTAGCCAAGCCTCCCCTTGATCTCCCCAGCCCAGCCGTAACACAGAGAGCGTTCTCTGGCCACCTGTAGCTTGGAAGACTTTGCAGTGGGGTTGTCTTATATGAAAAAGGTTCGTCTAGGCTCTCACCTAGATAGGAGCACCCCCAAGTGAATTCCCCAAGGCCAAATAAAGACACAAGCACGCTAGGCTTGATTATAAAACATCTATTGAGCACATACAAGTACAAGGCTGTTGATGAGATAGTGCAAGGCCAGAAATCAAACATAAAGTCTACGCATTCTAACTCCACTGATATTCCCTGACTGTCCCCTTACCCCAAAGGCGCAATACAGGGCCATGAGATGCTGTCTCGGCCGGTCTTGATGTTGAAGACCGGGCCCAATTCCTTAGTGAAATGGCAAAGTCTTGAGTCCATAGTTTGCATTCTTGCCGCAGCTACTACCTGAGCTGTTTTCTTGTTGAAGTCCAAGATGGAAGAGTTCAAAATTCTTGAAAAAGAACTTCCTTCTTCTTCCTCGCAGGAGGCCGCAGGTCACATCCTGTGTCTCCTGGCTATTGTCATTGTAACAAGTCGGCCGGGCTGACCTGGCCGTTGCTTGGCAATAAACTGCCCACTTGTTATAACAAAGGGAGTCTCTCCCCCCACTCTGGCAACTGGATTCAGTATCTTGCTCCAACTGAGCTTACAATCTGTTAACCCTTTATTTACATTACACACATATCCCCAAATCGTGTGTCCTCTCCCCCCAATGGGTGTGTTGCCCCCATGTCCCCATGACAGGGTTCACTCCCCCACTTTAGGCTGTCATGTCTCAGTTTCCCAGGCTTGCAGCTCCCACTGGATCAGCTCTCTCTCTAGAACTGATTCAGCCTGCAACGGGGGAACCTTCTTGTCACCTTTTCAGCCACAGAGTTTCCCAGCACAGACTCTCTCTCTCTAGGTTCGTCTGTGTTTGTAAACACAGAATTAACCCCAAACTGCTTCCTACCAATGTTAGGCTTAGCAATTCCACTGGAGCATACGAAGTTCAGTAAAGAAAAGTTTAATGAATAAATCATGAATAAGCTGCAGTACAAGATTATACTCGAGAGTGCAGAAATCAAAATAAGATCACCAATAACGCATTCCTATCTGTACTTGGAGTCTCCTGATTTAGGCTCTTACCCTAATCCAGGTCCAAGGGTATTTCAGTTCATGTCACAGTCAGCGATGGAAAGCTTGGCCGGGTACCAGTCTTAGTTTCCAAAAGGCCTCACTTCATAGTTCCTTTGGTGCAGCCCTTCTCTGGCTGGTTAGATATGATGATGCAGATGAAGCTCAACAAGTTGATCTCAACCAACTGAGAGAGATCTTTCTTTGTCTTGTCTCCCCCCTTAAGTACCTTTCCAGGGTCCTTTGATTGATTTTCTCGCAAAGTAACTCTGTGCTTTCAGTCACGTCCACAGGAAGAGATCCATTTGCAACTCAATGGTCTATGTGTCTGCAGAGGAGTTTAGGCTTTTTCTGAATACACACTCAGCATGACTTCGCATTTCTCCATTGCGTGAAGTGAGTTTCCAGTTCTCAGCTTTCACATTACGTACATGTTTAAACTTTACCTTTACACATTAGCTAGACCTGTAGTCTACATGTAGCCCAGTCTCCCCTTATGACAGGGTCATCTAATCCAACCCCCTGCTTGGATAGAGGAAGATTAGAGTTACAACGTCCCCAACAGATGGCTGCCCACAGTGCTCAATTTTTTTAAAACAACAACAACAATTGACAGGTCCCAAACCTGCCCCAGATGCCACGTCCCCCTGGCCCACAGCCTGTCAGAGCAAGGAAATGAACCCCAGCCACTGGACTAGCCTGCCTCACTCCAGCTGAGTATAAAATGGGGGGCTTTGTGATTTAAATCTAGATGCTAGCTAGTGCAGGGGATGGGGCAGACTAGTCATTCATGAGAGCCAAATTATTCAGCCACATAGGGTTCTTTGTGTGCCTTTGTTTCCACCCCTCCCACAATAATGAGTCTCAGCCTTTCTGGGGTGCACGCTCCTACTGGGAACATTTCCCAGGGTTCAGCATCTCCTTGAGTTCAACACATCCTCCTCCAACCAGTGAAGCCCTTGCTATCCAGCTTCTGTTTGGAAAGCTCCAGTGACAGAGAGCACATAGCCAACCTAGGCAACCTGTCCCGTTGCTGCCCAGCGCCGATTCACTGCTTGGTCCGTTTCAGTTTGGAGAGTGAAAATTTGACGGGTTTGTTTGCCCCAATGGTCGTCGTCGATCTAGACTTAACTCTTGGGTCTGTTAAGGGCCATGTTAGCCCCTGTACCCCTGCGTCGTCTTTGCCACGGGTGGAGCTGTGTCTCGCTGCAAGGTCCCAGTCTCACACAGCGACCCAGCAGCGACCCATCGCTGATGCAGGATGCAGGGATGGGACTTGCCCTGGGCTCCATACAATAAATGTAGAGCAGGCTCCATGCCCCAGGGAGGGAGGCTGTTTCCTTTCCAAAGCTCTGTACTGTCTGACCTTTCCCCCTGCTTGACATGGGCCATTTGTAAGTGGGGAAGACTTGCCCTGTGCCAGTGAGTTAAACTTCCTGCACTGGGGCAGCTTGTGTCAAATAGCAGGGGACTGGGGGGAGCGTGGGGGCAAGGGGGATCATGGCAGCAGGATCTCTGCCACGTTCAGTCAATCCATGCCTGGCTCCAGAGCCGCTATGCCACCCCCATGGCTACAGCAAACCCAGGAAGCACAGTCTGGGGTTTCAAGGCCATTGCAACTTTTATGGGTGATTTAGACACTGCCTGTGTGGCCACAACGTCACAGATGCAAGCCTGAGAGTGTTAATAAAGATGACTGTCACGGAAAACATGGGGTCACACACGTCTAACGCGGGACTACATGTTGGGTTAATATGTGGTACCAAGGGTTTCACATGTATGCAATGTTACTTTAAATGTACACTATGGAATGTTAGAAGTTCCACATGTTGGTAATGTCAACTCTGAGAACGGTAGAAATCAAATTACAGCTCAGGTTGGGCCTCTCACACGTCACCAGGCTACACAGGATACAAAGAGATACCAACGTGTATTGGGGCCAGACGGATGGCCAGGGACATCAACAATGCTAATGAAGGTAGCCATTGGCTACGTGCAAGAAGACACATAGAAGCCTGATAAGAGAACAAAGGGAATTCTAGAAGCCTCGAGAAGGGGCTAAGAGTTTCCTCCAGGATATATAAGGACAGAGATCCCAGAAGGGGGGTTGCTTATTAAGGAGACTTTTTGGAGACTTCTTGCAAAAGCCATCTTGAACATCTACATACGAAAGCCAGCCAGCAACAGGCTGGGAGAAGCATGAGGTGAGAGAAGGATTTTGATCTCTAAAGCCAAGAGCCCAGCCAGTTTCCTTATGGCTGAGAAAACCAGAACTTCTGGACCTTGTTTTAGGGTAAGATGAATAGTTTAGGAACTCAACAATAGAAGTTAGGAATGCGTTATATTTACCTTTGATTTCTAATTACCACTCTGTTTAACTATCTTGTTTATGTAATCAA
>QEPC01000864.1:2163939-2186451 GCA_003113815.1 Sphenodon punctatus
GCGATGAGAGAAGGAAAGGCCCCCAGAGGAGGGGGTGGCAGGGGTGACAGAGTCAGAGGGAGAGATCCAGGTTTCAGTGAGGGCAAGGAGTTGAAAGTGGTGAGAGAGGAAGCGGTCGTGCATGAAGGGGGCTTTGTTAACAGAAGAGCGGCCGTTCCAGAGGGAGCAGGAAAAGGGGAGTTGATCAGCGGGAAGGCAGGGAGTGCGGATGAGGTTGGGGGATGTGAAGCGATGGGGCTTGCAGGGAATGGTTAAGGATAGTGAGGGGGAGGAGGAGGAATGGGCAAGGGGGAAAATAAGAGGCGGGGAGGCTGGAGAAAGAGTGTTGGAGGAGGGAGAGGGAGAAGCAGGGGAGACAGCAGCAGTGAGAGAAGGAGAGGAGAGACGGAGGGAGAGGGAAGGAGGGAGATAAGGGGAGACATTCCAGAGGGGATAACCAGGCCTGTGGATGGCGCGGGAGAGTCCTGAGCGAAGGCAGGAAGAGGTTATGGAGCGCGGCCGTCCTCACTGGCGGTGGGGCCTCGCTCCGGCCTCGCTCCGGCCTCACCAGCACCCGAGTTCTTTTACCAATAGTAACAGTCAGGGTTAGTTTCTCACAACCTTGTGGTTCCCACATGTGACCCTTTTTTTGAGGCTGAATTATAATCCCCCCATCCCCAGACTCTCAGTCAGACCATGCAAAGAATATTGAACATCAATTGGGTTCATGGCCCCTGCTACGGAGGTCACAAGGCCATCTGTCTCCTTCCATCCCATAATCGTCTCACACTAGTGAGGGTGGAGCAGGAGCATCCCAGTCGCTCCCGCGGCGTCTCTGGAGGTAACGGTGGATACAACAGGAATTGGGAAGAGAGGAACTGGTTGCGGAACTGAGAGCCATGTTCCAAGCCTAGACAATGAGATTCCAACACTGGCACCGGGTGGGAGGAGGGAAGAGGGCACTTGCCCTCCCTGGGCTTCACCCTTCAGACCCACCCCGGGGATGTCACGATGCCTCCTAAGAGGCATGACCCCACTCAGCCTGATAAACATTTTGGCAGTGCCCTTGGGTTTCAGGTCTGCCCATTGCACTGTCAAAAAAACGGAGCGGTTGGACACGTGAAAGAAGTTGAGACCTTGCGTGCTTAGCTGAGGGGTCATTCAGGGAGGAGAGACCAGGGAGATGTCACAGGTGCACGGCCTTAAGGTGTCTGAACGAGAGACCAGCGGAGGGAGCACTCTGTGGGGAAGAGAAGCCAGGGAAAACCTGATAGAATCAGATTTATTTTTATTTTTGCGGGTGTGTGTGCAAAAAAGGGCTCTCTGACAAGAAACGTTAACCTCTGCAGGCCCCCCGAGAGCAAAACTGCATATCTTAAACCTGGGGGGCCAAACAGGGCCCGTAGCCAGTTTTTATTTGGCCCCTTTCCAGTTCCCGGACCTGTCCCCCATGGATCCAGTTCCGACCTCCCCGCCCTGAAAGTCTGAGCTCAGGGGCAGGAAGAGCAGGCGAGCTCTGCAATGCTAACTCGTCTGCTCCCCATTCGTACCTCATTCATTTTTTCCTGCATGTCACAACCCTGCTGGGGTAGAGAAGGGGAAAGGATTGTCACGCCCTGTCCCCAGGACGTCCCAAATTCACCACAGTGGCGGGCAATGACCGGGCCTCCTTATTGCCAGGCAAACCAGAGATGCAGCTAAGTATGGGCCGGGACATGGAGAGCCAACTTCTCCTTCTGCCTGGTCAGGAGTGGAGGACGCTTGGCTGGGGGTGGGGGGGAGCGGATGGGGGGTGGGGGGGGAGAGATTGCTCTGGGATTATGCAGTAGTTGGCTGCTAAGCATTGAATGGATTTGGATTCAGCCAGTGCCAAACTGGTTATCGGGGTGCTTCTCATGCCTCCAACTGCTGCTGGCAACCTATCTCCAGCAGGTAATCCCTGGGAAAGGCAGAATCGCGGGGCCCTCCCAGCATCTGCTTTGCAAGCTTCCCCGCCATCTGGCTCTGTTCAGAGTCTCTTCCTGCCTCCCCAGCATGTGTCTCTGGGCTGCGGTCTGTGCTTCCTGCGGTGGGCTGAGCAGCCGCCGTGTCCCGCAGAGAGCTCGTCTCCCCCTAGCACACAACAAAGGGGCCCCGGGGTCTGCGAGCGGAGAGAGCTGTTATCAGATCCACACGGACGGTTCAGCTGTCAGGAGGATGGGGGGTCCCTTCTGTGAACACACCCTCTCTGGTGCAGCGTGAGTGATGACAGCAGCCCTGGGTGTCACACTTGGGAGCTGAACAGGGGACTTCTCTGTGTCTTGAAACACGAGTCACTGATTGTTGAGCTAAAAGGTCTGGCTCGTACTGTGCAGACAAGGAACAATTGTTTGAACCTCTATGTGGCCCAGCGCCACCACTAGAGGGGGAGAGAGCGCTACATCCTCTGTGTGTCCCAGCATCACCACTAGAGGGGGACAGAGCGCCACAGTCTCTGTGTGACCCAGCGCCACCACTAGAGGGGGAGAGAGCACCGCAACCTCTGTGTGACCCAGTGCCACCACTAGAGGGGGAGAGATCAGTGCAGTCTCTGTGTGACCCAGCGGCACCACTAGAGGGGGAGAGAGCACTACAGCCTCTGTGTGACCCAGCACCACCACTAGAGGGGGACAGAGCGACACAGCCTCCATGTGACCCAGAGCCACCACTAGAGGGGAGAGAGCGCCACAACCTCTGTGTGACCCAGTGCCACCACTAGAGGGGGACAGAGCACCACAGCCTCTGTGTGACCCAGAGCCACCACTAGAGGGGGAGAGAGCGACACAGCCTCCATGTGGCACAGCATGACCACTAGAGGGGGACAGAGCATCACAGCTTCCACATGATCCAGTGCAACCATTAGAGGGGGACAGAGCACCACAGTCTCTGTGTGAATGCATGTCGCTAACTACGACTAACTAGCAGCACTGACCGTATGGGTCAGGCTAACCTGACGGAGACGTCTAGCAATGATTGTACTTTACACATAGCACTTAGCCTCACTGAAGCTGGCAATGTAGAATTGTGCATTTACGTGGGAATAAATGATAGGAACAAACAGCTCTTTCAGACACAATGTTCCTGAAAACTGGGTAAGTAAACACACCCAGGGGAAGCAGTCAAATAACTGAAATGGGGAAGCATCCTTGCTGCTAGGTGCCAGGTCATTCTGCCCCAGCCAAGGGTGTTTCTGAGGGAAAAGAAAGGAAAATGAGGATGAGGGTGAATCTGCAGACGGACGTCAGAGAGTTAATCTGCACCAACTACTCGGGTATGAAGTCTCGTGGTGCAAATAGGAGGTGATAGTAGAGCGGGTGCTCCTAGAGCGAGTGCCACAAACAGGCTGGGCTGTAATATTTGGAACAAATCCTGAATCGGAAACGATATTTGTTCTCTTCCTCGGTGATAGAGCTGAACACCCATTTCTCTTCAGTTTTCTTGGCTCCATTGTTTGCTTCATTTCATTCATTTATTTCTGATTATTTGTTATTTACCGCTTCACTTAACTTCAGAAGTACAAATTAGTGCTAAAAACAGTAAACCGAGCTAACTAGTACTACCAAAGTTAACGAAGTAGCAAAGGAAATGAAGGAACCAAATTAAACTAATATGCACATTTTGCATCTAGAGGAGAGACAATTCAGATATTCATTTGCGTGACTCACTCTGCAAATTGCAAATTCCAAATTGCATATTCGTTACATCTCTATTACTAGCCCTATTATTGCCCACGAAGGCTTATGCTACAGTAATCAGCTGCTACAGGCGTTTCTGGAAGGGGGAGTAGGAGGGTGGAACAAAATGAACGAGAAACGTTTCCTCCTGTCTCACTATTGAGGTGTGAGATATGTCCCCTCTGGTATATTTGGTACTGGCCAGAAGAGGGCAGCACTAAGTGTATGCACCAATCAGCTTTCTAGGCTGGTGACTCACTCTTCACAGGCCAAGTCTGAGATTGGTGAATACTGACCACTTGTGATGGAGTAGGTGATGGCCCTTTAAGGATCATCTGTCTCTATCACTCTGGCCATGCTCCCTTTAGGGACTATCAGAGTAGGAGACACAGACATCAGGGTAGTCTGCTTCATTTTACCTAGGGACAAAGCATGTAGGCAAGTAGGTTCATGCTGGGAGCTGTCCCGTGTCCCAGGAGTAAGATATGAAGGAGAGGATTCCAGCTACAAAAGGTGGACCTGGGTCCCAGGGAGAGCCAGTCACCAGAAG
This sequence comes from Sphenodon punctatus, assembly GCA_003113815.1. Classification (NCBI taxonomy): domain Eukaryota; kingdom Metazoa; phylum Chordata; class Lepidosauria; order Sphenodontia; family Sphenodontidae; genus Sphenodon; species Sphenodon punctatus. The sequence continues at coordinate 2,168,161 of QEPC01000864.1, forward strand.
CACATAACCCCAAAATAGCAATGGTACAGTGTGTCTCCCTCAAGAGTGAACATTCACTCGCGTGCGAGGAAAAAGAACTTGGAAGACTCAGGGCAGTAGCAGCGAGAGAGCTACAGGGGCAGCAGCCCGGTGTCTGCCGTTTGAAAAGGACGCTTGAGAGGGAGTGAAGAAGAGTTAAGAGAATGATTGCTGGAAACAAGAGTCTAAAGGAATTCGGTCTGTTTAGTGTGTCACAGGGGAAGGACAAGGGCCGACTTGGTGGCCGTCCATAAGCACCTTCATGGCAAGAAAATCCCAGACGCCGAGTGGCTCTTTAACTGAGGAGACGGAGGCCGATTAAGAAGCAGTTAAAGCTGGGGAAAATCCAATCAGAAAGAAAGCACATTTTAAAAACACTGTTGGCAATTAGCCGCTGGGACAGTCTGTGCAGGGAGGGTTGTATTCTCCATTCACCATCTACAGACCGAGACCAGACACCCTTGTAAAAGAGACACTTTAGCCAAATGCAGTTTAATGGGTTTGATAATAACTTAGACGGAATCCAATTGGCCTGTGCTGCATAGCAGGGCAGAATAGATCAGATTATCTGAACAGCCTCTTTTGACCTCACAGCAGAGCTGCTTTTGGGGATGTAGTTTCCAACCGAAATTGTGTTGACCGCCGGGAACTCGAAGGGAAAACTTTACAAAATCATGAACGGCATCGAGCAAACAAATCGGGAGCTTGTTATTAACCCTTTCTCAAAATAATCAGACTAGGAGACGCTCAATGAAATTAACTGCGAGGAGATTTTAAACACATAAATGAAGTATTCCGCCCAAACATAAATTAATCTGCGGCACTCAGTGCCTGAGGGTAATGTGCATAATGCAGTTCCTAAAAAAGGACTGGATATGATTTTGGAGGATAGATTCATAAATGGCTGTTAGCCAAGTTAGTCGGGGTGTGCGACGAAACCTCGGACTGTCAGGAGCTGGGAGGGAACAGCAAGGAATGGACCTGCTGTTGGGGACTTCTCTAAAAATGACCAAACCTGGTCACTGTCAGGGAGGTTGCTGGGATGGATGAACCATTGGCCTGACCCAGAATGGAACTTGCTATGTTTTTAAAAAGATTGACTTTTTGATTTGCAAGGTTTTCTTCTTTATTGAGCTGGATGGAAATGTCCTCTTCAGTTGATACTTCAATGAACGTAGGGAATCTAGGGTTGGGATTTCAAGTTCAAAATCTCAAGATGCATATTTGACCAGCTCCCCCTCTTCTCTAGTGGTACTTGCCTATTTAAAAGACTCACTCCTCTCCTATGTTCCATCATTCACAACCCTTTAAATCAGACGGGGCACCCTAGTGGCAAGGCAACCCCATCACTGCCCCAAACCTGTATAGCATGGGCACGCAGAGAGATGGTCTCAGTGCCTGCTCCCTAACTTTGGATCTCCCAGTTTTCCTCTACACAAGTTTCCCTTTCAACCTTGTCAGCATCCACAAGGGAAAAGCAAACCTTTTGCTCTCGCCACCTCCTAGGGTCCAGGCGGGCAGCTGCCAGAGTCCCCTGCTCCTCTGGTTCCCTTTTCAAAACCCATTAGAAATGGCTGGAATATTTCCAATAGAAGACATCCCCCTGCCCCCTCAGATGGTCACCATTTGAAACTGCTCCCCGCCCAACCCTCAGGACTAACTGAGGTATGGAAGGAGAGAATGATTAAGATCAAATCTGCAAGGCACCTGCGGCGTCGCTGTGATTTGTGGCGTCTAAATGTTAATCAGAATAATGATGCCGGTTGAGGCAGCTGGTTTTAAAGGAGGCTGTGATGTCGGTGTAAAAATTCCAATAAAAGTCTATTAGACCTTCCCCATTAGGGCTAATGGTGCCTGCTGCTAAAAGCCCCCTCCGATAGACATCTGTATTAATGGGCTTTTTACAGGAAATAAAATCCAACGCGGAGATTTTTGGCACAGGCTGATTAATTCAGCAAGGTAATTCTCTCACGCAGCTTTTTAAAAATTTAATGAATGCGTTTCTTGAAGTGTCTCCTCTGAGGCTCACCTGAGATTTTAGTGACAATTTTCAGCTTATTTTGTTTAAAAAAACTATATATATAAAAAAAAAAAAGAGAGGAAGAGAAGTTAATCTCTGCCACAATTTTAATTTGACAGCACAGAGGGATACTGAACGCCAAGGCTTTGGTAGGCAGGAACACAAAGCAGCCACAGGAAGGGGGAAGGGTTGGGGGAGCAGCAGAGACAGCAGAACTGTCCCCTCCCCACTTAGAAAACTGCTCTCCATCCTAGTGAAGCGGGAAAAGGATCTGGTAGCCTGAAAAAGTGTCCTCGAGGGGGAGAGATTTATTCCCATCAAAGCTTTCAGCCATCTCAGCCTGAGCTGCTGAAGCTGAAAGTTGAGACTGAGGACAGACTCTATCCCCTTGGAAGTGTTGCCTAGTGGAGCCCAAGGTGAGCGGCCCCTCTGCAGGGTTTGCTCTAGATTTTGCAGAACCTGAGACAAAAATTAAAAATGGACCCTTACCTGTTATCAACACTGCAGAGGCACTAGTCCCTGTTACACACAGCCATCTCAGCCCAAACTGCTGGAGCTGAAATGTGAGTCCCCCACCTCTGCCCCATCTAGCCTTGAAAGAAAGTGGAGTGGGTAGGGCTGAGAACAACCCAGCATGGCCTCTGAGGTCATCCCAGGATGCCTGCTTGGGAGTGCCAGCTGCCCATGAAGTTACTACAACAAGGGCGTGCAGGGAGGTGTTCTCAGTCACTGCCCCACAACTGTGGAACCCCATTCCCCGGAGGTCTGCCTAAGGCTGCATTCCCATCGGTGGCGGCGGCAGAGGGAGGGGCGAGGGAAGATGCGGCAGCAGGGAGGAGCCGGCTGACAGGAAAAGAGCCGGTGCGAACGGGGATGTGCCGTGGCTTTTCTCGCACGTGTCAGGGCAGGATTTTGCGCCTGCCCGTCTTCTGGAAGAGGTGTAAGACCTTTTTGTTTGGCCAGGCATTGACAGGCAGGGATAGGGTTGGGTGAGATTGGGTGGAGGGGTTCAGGGAGGAGGATTGGTGGGTGATTGTTGGGGGTAGAGGGTGGAGTGGTTGGGATGATGTTGGAGTTTTAAGGGATCTTAATGGTATCTTATTGTATTTTGTGTTTCTGATGTTGTAAGCCGACCTGAGTCTTTGGAAATGTAAATAAATAAAATAAAATAAATAAACTTGCCTCTGATTGGCTAGGTGATAACCCCTCCCCCTTCTTCCCTTTCAAGAGCTGAGCCACAATGGTGCTAACTGAAGCTCAATGAAGGGCCGCAACAGGAGAGGCCGTTGCTGTCTTAGCTCCCTGTGGACAGAAGAGAGAAGGGGAGAATGAGCCCCTTCCTTCCCCAAGACTGAGTGTGATGGGGGATGGCATAGCAGTGGGTGTGTCCCTCTGAGGGGCGGGGTTATTGGGTGAGGGGGTGGGGTTATTGAGTGAGGGGCGGAGCTTAAGTTCCTCTACGGCTGCTTGAAATTGTGTGATTTCTGGAGCAGCCTGGACCCAAAGGTGCCAAGCCGCGGCCATGATGTCGGGCAGGGTTCCACGCCCCAATCGACACGACAGACACCGTTCCCTCCAGAACAATAAACAGAACACAAGCGTATTCCTCAGAGCTGGCATCAAGAGACGGAGCCTTCTCTCTTGTCCCAGGAGAGAGACATGCACGTCACCTTGGTGCACGGTAACTCTGTCAATGGTATGGGTGTTAGGAGCTGAGATTCCTAATGTGTCTCCTAGAGGCCGAGTGGAATCTGAAATAAGCTGCTCCCAGTTAAGGATGTAATGTTTATTCACGGCGTGACACTGGGTCTTTGCCAAACACAAATACAGTAAAACCCCTGGGGGCCTTATACATATAGACGTACACAATAAAGAAAAATATAAACATCATAGTAGTAATAACAATGATAGTCCTTAAACAGTTGGTTGCACAACTTCAAACCCACCCCGCCCGATAAACTGAACCCGTGTTAAAGCCGTTAAGGACGAAAGTCGGTTCCCGACCACATTCTGGTTTTGATGGATACGGTCAGTTCAGTTGTTCCAAATTAAACCTGGAATGAATGATCATTCCAATTTTCATTTGCCGAAAACCGTAACAATAAAATGTGGCGCCCAGCCATTCTGCGCCTGAGCAAAATGGCAGTGACCGTATGCAAAATGGCGGCGGCGTTATTGCTGCCTGTTAAAGTGGAGCAACCAGCTACTTGACAAGCTGGCCGGTAGCAACCACTAGGGGTGGTTTTTAAAGAAGGTGTTGCCACGCATGTTCACCCAGGAGCCACTCGTCCGAATGCCCGTCTGAAGGTGGCTCAGGGGGATGCGCGCTCCCGTGAGCCACTCAGCGCCCACTCATGGGTCACTCAGAGCGTTGCCCGAGAAATCCGGAGTGCGCCATGCAGGGCAAGCCAAGAAAGTGGGTGGGAAACAGTGCCTGCACCTATGAACTGGGACGGGCAGCCACACCGGCGCACCGGTCTGCCGCTCACAGGCGCTGCGGATGAGGACACGGCCTTTGCAAGTCACAAGAACTGCCCGGGAGTGCTAGGGACCCCGGGTTCCCCAGTCCTCGCTCCAGGAGATGTCCGTTTCAAAGGCCAGCCCGGTCCACCTCTCATGGGGTGATTTCAGACGTTACGCGTCTGAAATTCACCCCGGCGGAACCACAGTCAAACACGGGCCGCGTCTGACTGTGGTGCACGCCTGTTGGCTCTCTGCCAGATGTGCACCACAGTCAAACGCGGCCCGTGTTTGCGTTCACCGCACTTCTGGACCTCCAGATGCGAGGAAGTCGAGAAGCGTGGTGAAAGGCCACCACGACTGTGGTGAACAGAAAATAACGTCTGGTTACTTACCGTTCACCGCGGTCAATGGCAGTCATCCCCGCCCGTGGTTGTGGCAGCGGCCGGATTGGCTGCTGCCGCCACCCGTCGGGAGGGGGGAGGACCCCCAGGGAATGCAGGGGGCGGGGCCGTGTGGCAGCATGCTGCGCCATGTGGCCCCGCCCCCTCCGGGGTGTGTGTGTGTGCCGCTTTAGACGTTATGACCGGGCGCTTTCACCACGGACCGTGGGGTGGTTTGGATCACGTCCGGGGGCAAAGGGGCGAACGTCTGTTGGCGCGCCCCTTCACCCCCGACCGTGGTCCGGACCACCCCACGGCCTGTGGTGAAAGCGCCCGGCCGTAACATCTGAAATCACCCCATGGTCCGTGACAGGGGGAGTGCGAGGTGGTTGCCGCAGTAGCCACGCTGGGAGCTGCCCATTAGAATCCCTCCTCCACGCACTCCGCCCAAGTGACTGCTCTGTGGCTGTGCCAGTCAGTGTCCACCCCCCCCAGTTCTGCTTGTTTAAAAACACCCTAAGCATAGAAAAACGGAGCAACCCGAAGCAACTTCCAGATTGCCAAGGACCAGTGAATCCCCCAGGAAAAGGCTCCATCATTGCCACGGGCTTGGGGCCGTCGTTCCCTTCCAGAACGCCCAGGATGTGCCCCACCTGGCTGGTGAGAGGGGCTCCCAAGAGTAGCCGCTCGCTACTCAGGAAACGTGTGGAAGTGCTTCTTGATCAATTATTATTTGACCCCACTTTTTGCACAGTCGATCCATCCCTAGGATTGGGTGGGCACCCTATTCGGGGTGGAGGGGGGGAGGCGGGAGAACCTTCCTGGGGTGCCGCGGAGGGGTCAGTGCCAACCCTCAAAGGCTGGCCCAGGACTAGAGTTGTAAGGGGGGGATGGCCCCTCAATGTCACTGTGTCCGCTTCGACCTCAAAATTGGAGGTAATTTTCGGTCCCTGATACGGTTTCTGACTGGGTACCTGAAATACCAAAAATACCATTTTTGTCCTGATTTTTTGACTTCTAGTTCTGGAATATTGAAATTGTGTGTGTGTGTGGGGGGGTATTTTTCAGGTTTTGGGGTAATTCTGGGCACTCAAAACTGAAAGCCTGATCTTTTGAGTATTTGGGTCTCCGAAGAGTGCCCGAGGACCGATGCGGGTAGTCAGAATGGTACCCCAAAATGCAAGTATTCCCTGTGGCCACCATCCCCACACACCATTTCAGTGCCTGGGGCACCACCAGGCAGTAGGTAGCCTCTCCCCTTCCTACCCTCAGTGCAGGTTTGGATGTGACCTGTGCTGCAGGGAAATGGTTTGTCCAGGATGGGAGAACCATTTGGGCTGGCCCTGACTTCCTTGGGTAAACTTTCCAAGAAGTGGCAGCGACTGCGTTTCCTGGATCGGAATGAGATTCCGCTGCCCAGCGCCCGCGACTCTCCGCGCCGTGTGCCGCCGACCCCATGGGCTGCACCGGTCTCTCTCTCAGCCCCTCTGCTCGCCTCCCGTCGCAATCGCCCCACTCTAGGAGCGCAGCCAGGTGGGCCGGAGGCTGTCTGACCTTTCTCTCTCTGCAGCCTCAGCAAACGATAAGAGCGCGTGGCCTGGCGATGGCCTGGCTGACATTAATAAAAGCTATAAATAGCAGACATAGAAATTTCATCCCCCACCCTTTCATTGCTCAGCCGCCCCCGCCTGCCGACAGGGGAAGGAGACGGCGTCTATTTTACGAGATTGCGTGGATCTGGCCGCTGCATTCCCACAGGTGTCCTCCTTCCTTCTCTTTCTTCGCCGTCCCTTTGATTTACTTCTCTCCCGGCAAATTTTAATTATGGCCCAGCTCCCATTGTCTGGGGAGAAGCGGCAGCCAAGAGATCCATCATCGTAAAAAAAAAAAAATTAAAAAAAAAATTCCCAGGCGCTGGCCTAGAAATAAAATAAATATTAATTGGTAAAAATAAAAAAAAAAAAATGGAAAAGAAAAGTCAGCGCTGGCTGCAATGGGGCTTTGGAGTGAGGTGAACTGCTTTATCTGCAGAGACGCCAATGAGTCTTTGCAGTGATAGCCGAGGTTCTGTGTGCAATTCTCTCTCAAGGTCAGAGGCGAGAAAAGCAGCCGGCTTGGGAGATTGTGAATTGGCCAAATTAAAATTAAAACTGCGGCAGCATTTTTGCCGTGATGGAGAGGTGCCAGATGGACAGAAGGAATTAAAATTGAGGTGGCTTTTAAGATCTCCTCCCATTTTGTCCTTTACACAATTGATCGGGGACCTGTAGTTTTATGGCACCTGACAATCCACTCTCTCTTCCTGGCCCTTGTCAGTGACTTTGCTTTTGTTTATTTGTTGCACCAAAATTTGAGAATGGTGCGTCTTCATTGTACTGTAAAATTATTAGAAGCCTCTAGATGGTGCTGTTGTAGGTTGCTTTATTCTTCCAGTTTCTCCTGATGTCTAGGAGTTAGACTTAGACCTATTCTTACAAGCATATTTGTTGGAGGTTAGTGCCTCCTACCTTGCATTAACCTCAGCTTTGTTCCCATGAGCAGGTGATTAAATTAGAGCCTTGTGTGGGCTCAAGTAACAAGTCTGTCCTCACTTGATGCAATCCAGGAAATGCCTGAACCTGATAGATACCAAAATGCTGCGAAGGGCTGGGGCACCTGACTTGAGCCAATCTGCATAGTTCTGCATCCAGAATTTCTGCACCTGAAAAGCACATGGAAAGTGGAGCCCTACAGCAGCATGCTGTCTTTTCTCCTACCATGGCTGCAGGAGCCAGCATCTCTTTGCAGCTAGCTAGTAGCCTACCATCCTAGAAAGAGAGGAGAGAGAGGAAAATGTGTAATTGGCTGGCAGCATGTTTGACTGTGAGTAATGGCCAGGGAGAGCGAGACCAGATTAGAGAGTGCCTAAAAAGTTTTAGACTTGAGCGATGTACACCATTCCCAGAGCTTGCTATTCCCAGAGAGGGCTAGTCCTGCCTCCCTCCTCTCTCCCTTCCTTCACTCCTCCAGTTATGCCACAACAGCCCATAGCTCAGCATGCTAGATCCCCGGAGCTGCAATGACTAAAAATCTGCTTTAAAATATCTGCCCAAATCAACCTGAGCTCGAAAGGGAGTTGTGGGGCCAGGGCCCAATCTGACCTGAGGTCAGCACAGCTGGTTGGGTACTGACGTCAAATCAGGCAGCGGGACTCTTGGTTAAAGGGAGGTACTTAGCTCTGCAAAGAAGTGGTGTTAATGTGGGAGGAAAGTTCCTATTCTGGGATAGATGAACGGTTGTACAGAAGGCAGGTAATCATTACCTCCACCCCACGTAGTACTTATGCAAAGTCAATCAACCTTGGGCTTACATCAGAGTAACCTAAACTAATATCGGGCGTCACGTGGGGCTGTTGTAGCGCAGGGACACACCGGAATGCTATCCCAGGCACTTGGCCCGGACGGTCCTACAACACCACAGCTGGCTGGTCCCCCAACAATCAGCTGATTGGCGCACCCCAGCTGCAGCATGAGCGTTGGGGTGTGTGCGAATGAATGGGGGGCAGAGCCACGGGAAGGGGTATTCCTGTAGTTACAAAGTTAGGCACTGGCTGGAAGGGGAGAGAGAAAGCCTTGTAGTGCACACTAAATCCACTGGGACTCCACGTGCACACACTCACACCAAGTGCAAACTAAGTCACTCTTGCAATTGTTGGAGAGGACTTTACCTTATCCTCTGTCTGCCGCGCATAAGGAATCGACCAGATTCTGTTTCCTATTTCAGTGATTAGTATTGATCATTAGAATGATCCAAGCCAGAGATGTGATCCGTCCACCTTGGTCACTCTTGGCCCCAAATGTGTGTCTGAGCCACACGTGTGTGCGAGCTACGATTCTTGTCTGAATGCTGCCTTTTTTCACTTCGGAGCACACCCTTTTTCTCTTTCTTTCATCCTCTGTGCTGGCAGGGTGTCAGCAGTAATTTCCTACCTCGCAACATGCCAGCAGGCCCATTCTGCAGGGGACGTGACACTACCAGAGGAAGCAGAGGCTCTCTCGGAGGTACACTGTGACCCTGGGACAGCAACTTGATGGGGAGGAAAAGAAATCAATTGTGCTGCAATAAAGCCTCCCACTGCATTAACACTAATCCACAAATACATACGCTGCACAAGGGGAGTTCTTAGAAGGCCTCTACTTAATTAAACAACTTGCTAGAAACCTTTAGAAGGACGGAAGGTGGGGGAGTGGGATACGTGGGTGGGCATTGAAGAGGTGCCTAGAATTGGACATCAAAAGGGGGAGGGGATGTGAGAGGGGGCTTAATTGGGGGGAAATGCCTGGAGATTTGTCTCTTTGTAACAGAGGCCTTGGAAATTGTTTGCTTGAGTACCTGAAGTCCTAGAAGCGGACATTGGTGGGCTATAACTAGAACGGAGACCCTACAGGAAGGGACATGTTCAGAGAGCAGGAAGCTCAGGGAAGACGCTCATTGGAAAGGTTGGCTCAAAGGAAGTTGCTGTCACAGACACAGAGCAGAACAGTCTGAGGGAGGGTCGGTTAATGGTCTCCTGCAAGGACTGAGAGAAGGGACTAGAGGCCACTGCGTGGAGAGTCAAACAGATAGTATGACAGAGAAAGATTTAAGAGTATTTGTGATCACCAATAGGGCTGGAATGAGATTTCACAAAAACGGGAATTCCCATCAAAATCCCGGTTCCCAATACCATCTTGGACGAACAGAGAACCTCTCCGTACTTGATAATGGGTGTTTTTACACACACATTTCTCCTGCATGTTTGCTGTTACATCGTGAACTTTCTGTGTCTCTAAATCACTCACCCAGATCTTAAACATCCGGCTCTTTTGAACTTCTGCGTAGAACTTCTCCCAGAACTTTTGTGTGTAAAAGTTTCTCCTGGTAAACTGCTTTGTTCCAGACAGCTGTGGTCACTTGGTTTCCATGGCAGCCCCTCACGTCTACAGCTGTGGCTACTTTAGGCTGCCCCAGGGCCGTGCGTGTGTGAAGAATGCATCCAGGAACTGCCTCAGGGCAGGGTGTGTGTGTGAAAAATGCATCTGGAACTTACTTGTGGGCTTGTAAACCCAGAAGATTGAAACATCCGGAACTTTAACGTGTGTCTGACACTGCTTTTAAACGAGGGCGCGCTGAAGCGCCTCCCAAACGCCACATTAAAGCAAGGCCGCCGGAAGTGACGTTCTCCCCATTGCCGGCGGTGGCTGGAGACACGGGGCTTTGCAGCGGCGCGTTCTTAAGAGTTCAATTATCTGGCTTAAGAATGCGCCGCTCCAAAGCTCCGTGTCTCCAGCCGCCGCCGCTGCCGGCAACGGGGAGAACGTCACTTCCGGCGGCTTTGCTTAAATGCGGCGTTGAGGAGGCGCTTCAGCGCTCCTCGTTTAAAAGCAGCCTAAAAATGCCGTGTCTCAACTGACATTTTGTTTCTTGATTTACTGATAATTTGCTTACCAGAATCCCGTTTACCGCTTTGCCGTTTGCTTCTTTGCTGTCGATTTCAAATCCCGAGGGGTAATAGTGATGCAATACCTCATTTCTTCTATATTCTTTTCTCTTGTACTTCCTTGTTACTCCATTTCCCCTTGTACTTCCTTGTTCCTCATTGGCTGGTATGCAGATTCCTTTGCAAATCTTCAGTCCAGCTGCAGATTGGTTAAAACAAAGGAAACAACTTGCAGCAACAATTCGGATGGGAGACACGAGAGTAGAGGCACTGGCTGCGATCCGATGGCCCCGTGGATCACGTGCGTGCACGTCTGCGCGGTTTCCACGTGGCACGATGTGTTCGCAATGTGGATCTGCGTGGTTTCGACAGGGTTTCCGTGTGGCTGCACATGCACGTGTGCACGCAATCTACGTGGCATGGGGTTGAGCCCACTGTTTTAAAAAAAACAACGGTGGGTATTTTTAGACATGATGGGCGAAAAACCCGCCACACTCAAACCCACCCTGGAGTCAAAGCCCTCACCCTGGAGTGGTGTTCCGGCGGCTTGGGGTGGGGGCGAGGAGAGGGGGGGGATGTGCTGATGTGGATCTGCAGGGCCCCGCCCCCCACGCCTCAGTGAGGCCCCGCCTCCTGCCTGACGGGTGGGTGTGGCGGCCTCCCCCGGATCCGTTTTGGCCAGGGGCCAGGTTTAGGTGGAGCGGACCATCAGACATGATGACCTACTCTACCCCGGACCGTGGCAGAGCTTAACCGTGACCGTGAGCCCAGCGCCCATCCCGTGTTAGTCCTGCCACAGTCCGGGGTAACGTCTGCACCAGCCGGTGGTAAACATCTGGCGGGGCCAGAGCAGATGTGACACTCCGGCCCATGGCCATGCTGGGGCAAGCGTGGTCACGGGCTGGGGTGTCACAACTGAAAATACCCTCAGTTTGGGCAGGCAAGGGGGAGGTTCAGTGCTGGGCTATTCTTCACACATTGATTGGCTCAGAAATACAGAAACAACAAACAGACAGAAACCTGGAAGTAAAATGGTACCCTTGACAATGTGGTAAGCAGTAAATGAATTATTATTATTATTATTATTAACAAACATTTATATAGCGCCAGCAGTGTACCTGGCACTTTACAAAGTAATAAAATAGACACGGTCCCTGCCCCTAGGGCTTACAATCTGAGAGACAGGCACTGGGGGAGAGACATAGGAAGGGGAACAGAGGGAGAGACAAGGGGTCTAACATTCATGAAGATGCGAGGTCTCAGGTGCACGTACTTGGCTTGGTTACGATGAGAATGACAGCAGGCAGGTCCATGTGGCAAGGATAAGGGTAAACAGATCGTAGGTATAGGAATAGTGGCTCAGCAGGATAAAGAGTCAGACAGAGCAGAGCGAAAGAGGTGAGTTTTAAGGAGAGATTTGAAGGTATGAAGGGAGGGGGCAAGGCGGATGTGGACAGGGAGGGAGTTCCAGGCATGGGGGGCAGCAAGTGAGAAGGGACGAAGGCGCTTAGGGGAGCAGGGAAGGCGTGGAAGGGTGAGAGAAGGGACAGAGGAGGAGCGAAGTGCACGGGCTGGAGTATGGAGGGCGATAAGTGCAGAGAGGTAGGGGGGAGCAAGGTTGTGAAGAGCTTTATAGGTGAAGACTAGGAGCTTGTGCAGGATTCGTTCAGGAAGGGGAAGCCAGTGAAGCGAAGAGAGGAGGGGCTGCACATGGTCGAAGCGACTGGCGAGGTAGATGACCCTGGCAGCAGAGTTTTGGACAGAGATGAGGGGAGAAAGGTGAGACCGGGGAAGGCCAGTGAGAAGGAGGTTACAGTAATCGAGGCGAGAGATGACCAGAGCATGAACAAGAGTTTTGGCAGAGGAGACAGAGAGAAAAGGGCGAATCTTAGCAATGTTATGGATGGAGAAGCGACAGGATTTGGCAACAGAGTTGATGTAGGGTTTAAAAGAAAGAGGTGAGTCAAAGATGAATGGTACATGCATTGTAAACAGTAAACGGAAAGTCGGTAAATTGGGATGGTATCTCGTATTGCTAGAATCGCAAAATCGTATTGTTATTGGGAAATGGTCAGGAAATCGATCCCCCTTCCCAAGATGACAAAATTACTCTCGAGTAAGAATTCTCCTGTTCATTTCAGCCTTAACGTGAAGCAGCAGTGTGATGCTGCGGCGAAGAAGGCCAATGCCATCTTAGGTTGCACCAGTGCAAGTTGTGAGCACTCTGCTCAGCTCTGGCCAGGCCGCAGCTGGAGGACTGTGGTCAGTTTGGGGCACCCCATTTTAAGAGGAACACAGACAGGTTGAAGAGGGTGCAGAGAAGAGCAACAGGGATGAAGGGTTTGGAACGTAAATCCTACGAGGAGAGGTTGAAGGATTTAGGTGCATTTAGCTTGGAGAAAAGACGGCTAAGGGGTATAGGAGAATTGTGCACAAATATTGGGAAAGGCCGCCATAAAGAAGGTGGAGAGCCGTTGGGTACAAACATCCATGACGCTGGCTCAGTTGGGCCGGTTTGGCCTGACTGGGTCAGCGTCACGGTGGGCTGTCTTGTTTGCGGCCCGCCAGATGTGGGACCAGTTCCTACCCTGGCCAGGTAGGAGCTGGGTGGGAAATGTGGGCCCGTTATTGTCTGTGCCTGACTGGGCAAAAACATGGGTTCCCTGCCCGGCTCCTACTGGCGTGGGGGCAGTTGCCATGGCATCAAGTCATGGCTGCCTGTAACAGGCAGCCGTGGCTGGCCATCATGGCGGGTGTGTGTGTGTGTGTGATGTCGGGAACATGACTGAGTGGCTGCATGTTGCTCCCTCCCCGGCCAGAGCGTACCCGGCTGGGGGAAGCCCTCCCCTCCCCAGGGTGGCATGAACATCACCATGTGACGTCTGTTACCATCAATTGCTCTCTCTTGCTCTGGAAGGCCGGACAATGGGGACAAACATGACCAGCACACGACTGAGGTGAAATAGGTGAAGAAAGAAGGTTGTGACTGTTGAATCCCTGAGAGCTGATCGTTCCCCCTACAGCTTTCTTAAAACGGGGTGCCCCGGGTTGGGAACCGGGCTCTCGTGGAGGCCTACCCAGTGCTTAGGAGAGCGATGCTATCGGTCTCGGATCCCATGATTGTTTCTTCAGGACGCGCGCTCCGTGGGGCCTTCCCAGCAGGAATTTCCGACTTCCCGAGATTCATTCTTTTCTTATTTGGGAGCTTTCATTTGGTCTGACATCGGGCTCAGCAGGGGGAATCCCCTGGCCCAGCACGAAGTAGGGGAGATAAAAGGGAAGTGAGCCCCAGCAAAACACATTTTTTTCCACTGCTCCTTCCCCCCGTTTTCTTGGCAAAAGACGAGAGAGGAATATGAGCGCATTTCTCCTTTCAAAGCCTGATTCCTCAAATATTGAACTGGGACTGAAATTCCCTGATTGTTGGCACGCTCTGTCCCCCTCTCCCCCCTGCCTTGTGAGGCCTAAACACTTGCAGCTGGGAGCTTGGGTTTAGATTTGGGGGACCGGTGGGGGGTTGTGTGTGGCTGGGGACTCAGATTGTTCAAAGTTTTCATCGTCCTCTTTCCCTGTCCAGTCGGGTTCAGTCTTTAGTGTCCTGCCTCCTCACTCCTCATGCAGGGGCTCCTGACGTCGCCTCGTAATCAGTTCCCCAAAGTGTTTTGCAGGATGAGGTTCTCCATTTGCAGGCAACTCTAAGTGCTTGCAGGGTGGGATCCTTTAGCAAGCGTCAGTAACTGTAGATGATTGTGCGGATCCATCCAACTGGAAGCAGGGCAGGAACTGGTAGTGATTTGCCCCTTTCTGTTTACTTGGTTAAAAAATGGATACAATTATCCCAAGCTCATTGAATTTGGTATTTGTTCCGAATAATCACGTCAACTCTAAACAAACCCAGTGGCTGGAAGACTAAGCTGGCAGTAATTCAGACTGGAATCCAGGAGATAATTTCTCACAGCGAAGGGAACCGAGAACCAGCTTGCAGGATTTAACCCTCATCTTACCCCTTGAAACATACAACATTGCAAGGCTCCTGGGGTAGATTTTTATCCCAGCCCTTTGGCATTTAAATTGCTTTGATGTGTAAAATAACATGAAATAGGACAGGGTAGATTTCTACCCCAGGTCAGGGTATAAATCTACCCCCACAGTAAAATGAACTGGGGTATGTTTCTACTCCAGGGGCCTTTTGGGGGAGATTGTGTACCTGTGTGTGCAGGTGACAATGTCCTAAAAGGATATTAAACTTCTCTGAGGTGCAGCACACAGGAGGCCAGGTGAGAGGACTGGAATCAATTGTCCCTCCAGGGGCCCTGGGATCTACACAGCTAGAACTGAAACTCCTACCAGCAAAAATGAGTCTACTCGTTGAATTTATCGTACCCAAATTGACCTGAAAGATTTGTGTGTGCACTGACTGTCGGTGTGCACATTATCTTACAGAGGCTTGTGCTGTAAATCCTATTTCCTCTGCACTTCATTTTCATCTGTGGTATTTCCCATAATGCACAGGGCATGGAGGAATGCCCTTGTGATATCCTTGCATGCAGCTTCGCAGAAGTAGCATAGACTGGAGGGAGGAGTCCCTGCTCCAGAACTTTTTTGACCACACCTTTATGGTCACTCAGCGATAGAAAGCGACAAACAAAGGGCGAAGTTGGAGAGCCACTACCTTGTGAGTTATTGTAAGAGATGTGCAAAATGACCCAGGAGCTAATCCTACAGTTAAATCAAGGCTGGGCTGCTCTCTGCAAGCTACGCTCTGGTCTGGGTTGGGTGAAAACAGTCAGGTGAACTTCTGAGGTGGGCCACACAGGAGGCCAGGTGAGAGAATTGAAGTCGTACCTCCAGGCTCTGGAATCTACACAGCTAGAACTGAAATTCCTACCATCAAAAAGGGGCCAATCGTTGAATTTCTGGTACCCAAATTGACCTGAAAAATTGGGGGACTAATCAGAACCTGGTTAATGCCTAATTTGGGTACCTGATGTCTTGGAATGTCAATGTCCGGTCCCGGAATATTGATGTCCGCTCCCAATTTTGAATTTATTCTGTCCCAGAAAATTGGTAAATTAAATGGGTAACAGAAATTACCAATTTCCCAGGTATTTGAGTACCTGATTGGTGATTGGGTAGCCCGCTGGATATCTGACACGGTACCCCAGGTATTACCCATTTCAGTTCTGATTGTCACTTTCCAACATCAGGATATCCAATGGGAAAGCATGCCAAAAAGCCACCGAAAACCCTTGGGGAATTACTGCTTGGGACACATCCAGGAACCTCTTCCTGTGGCCGAGCGTGGATTTACCCCCACGGGAGAAGCATTCATGATTCACTGTGCACTTCTGGTGACTTCTTGGTGGTCTCTCTTTAGCACTCTGGAGTGAGCAGTTTATTTTCATTTTTTGTAATTGCTCAAACAAACAAAAGCCCCATGAGTTTTAGTGATTAAAATACAAAAACAGATGACTATGCAAACATTTGCTTTCACCTGCTTTTGTTTTAAAAATAAAAAAACCACCCATGAGCATGTGCAAAATGGCTGTTTGGCGCATGCTCACTCTTTCCCAAAACTGCGCCGATGCTGCCGGAACTATTTTGGGAAAGGGCGTGCGTGTGTCATTTTATTTTTATTTTTCATTTTAAATTTTAAAAATAATAAAATAAATTCCTGCGCATGCAGAAACTGGCCACTGGCCCATTCTGCGCATGCAAGCCCCCTTTCCCAAAATACTGATGTTGCTGGCGCCATCTTCAAGAAGGGCTGCGCATCCACAGAACGGCCCGGCGGACATTTTGTACGCACGTTACGATTTTTAAAATTTATTTTAAATTTAAAAATAATGAACGAATCCTGCGCAGACGCAAATGGCCACGGGGCCGTTCTGAGCATGTGTCACCGAATCATTCTGTGTATATGCAGATTATTATTATTATTAAATGAATTTTAAATTAAATAAACAACCCCCACCTCCGAAAATGGTAGGAACATTGATGAAACCCCCCGAAAACGAAGGTCTCATGTGTAAGCAGCCTTGATTTCACAGGAGTATGCCTCTCTACTGCTAGCTTGGAAGGAGTGACAGAGACTCCCTCTGTGCATCATATTCACAGTGCCTTAGAGTGCAGAGCTCTTGTACAGGGAACTTTGGAAAGCCATGTGGCCGGGAAGTGACTCTCTGTGGACGGGCTGCTTTATCTTCAAGGTCTGGAACATCTTTTGCCGCAGGGTTTGAAAAGGCTTTGGCCACGATCCACCAGCCACTTACTCCAGAGGAAGTGGTCTCTTCCACAGCTGCTTTATCATCTTGTCCCTGAGCTGGGAGTCTGGAGGTCGAAGCTAGGATGGGATGGATCAGGGCCGGGGTGCAGCTTTCGAATTAGGAAGCTTGGCACCATCGTTAACTCTGCTTGTTCTTGTTATTCTGTGGCTTTTCCTGCGGTGTCATCCGGATCCGGAGACGCTGGTTTGAGTTAATTTGTACAACCGATTTCCCACCCATTCTGTTGGGAATCCTTGGCTGCAAACCGCAGGCACTGCTCGCTGGGGTCCGTGCAACGAACCCAGAACCTTCCGCTCAAAAAGAGCAACGCTCTCCATCCTCCCCCCTCCCCTTCATGTTTATCCTAATAGCCGCGACCTCTTCCATCAGGTTTTCTCAAGCCCCTCACCCCTACGGGTGGCTCATTAGGCTCAGCATTCAGTTCTGTTTTTTGTTTCCATTTACCAAAAAAAACACAAAAACACCAACCCTTCATTTTCAGGGGTTTTCATAAACAAAAATATTTGTTTTTCTGGTTTTTCGTTTGGTTTTCATTTGATTAAAAATAGCTGCCCTTTTCCAAAATGGCGCTGATGCTGCCGGCACCATTTTGGGAAAGCGTGAGCAGGTGCAGAACGGTTACGCATGCACAGAGATTGTATTTTTTAAAAGAATTTAAAAAAAATTATCTTTAATAAAACCAAACGAAATTGGACGGGCTTTCCCCCCTTAGTTTCCGTCCATTTTTGTTACCCTTGTCTATTGCTGTTGTACGTTAATTACTAGCGCGAACGGGACTTCATTCGTTTTAGTAATTAAAAACACAAAAACAAATTGCACACTCCTATGCTCCATCTACCGTCCTGTCACTCAGTCGCCATCTTCTCCCCTGTAAGCTAAGCACATGCACCTTCAGCTTTGTGAATGTCTCCCTGTCCCTCCCTATGTTTTCCTCCCCCTTGCCTCCCCTCCCTTTTCCATTCTAAATTGTAATCCCCTCAGGGCAGAGGCCCATCTCTAACGAATGATCGTTCAGTGCCAGGAGCATTGGTGGTGCTACATGAATACTCAATAATAACAGGAACAACAACAACAAAAACTTTGTTGCACACAGCATATTAAAGGTTGGCTTATTCTCTCTACTTATGGGTGCAGGACCAGATCCATGACTGTGAAAGAACCATACTGAGTCAGTCTTTAGGACCCCCGCCCCCACTCCAGCTAGGCCCCCCACGTACCTACGGTTCAGCAGAGCAGATGGTCCCTTCCCAGGCATGACGGGTGACCTTTCATACTATGACCGTCTTTATTACTTTATACAATGAAAGAATTCAATCTCATGATTTACAATGAGATTTAGCTAGGCAGACAGAGTGTTTTTAAAAGAGACACATACACCCCCGCACCCACATGGTTCACGTGGGGGAGCGCTCGTGTGAATTCGGTGTGTGGGGGGGGGCGTGCCCTCGTGACTCACGCACCACACACCCCATCCCTGTACGAGGCACCCCAGAAAATTATTATTATTATTATTATGAGCATTTATATAGCGCAAGCAATGTACCTGATGCTTTACAAAGAATAAGATAGACACGGTCCCTGCCCGAGAGCTTACAATCTAAAGACAGGGGGAGGGGAGACAGGGAAGGGGGAACAGAGGGAGAGACAAGGGATGCAACATTCATG
>QEPC01000864.1:2206903-2228550 GCA_003113815.1 Sphenodon punctatus
CCGAAGCCTACCCATGGCACACCCCCAATACACAACTCCCCCCTATCTTCTGTCAACAACATCCTGCACCCCCTCCCTAATTCTCATACCCTCATTCCCACCAATATTTGCCTCCTGCCGCTGTTCCCTCCCATCCCAACAAACCCTTAAACATATTTCCCCCCCAACCTCATCTCCCAACTCCTCATCCCAGCAGAAATTTCTCCCCTCCTCCCCTCCAGGCCCTGAAGGGTCCCAAAGGGCCGCACCCTTTGGCCGCAGCCCTTTGGCTCACGACTTCCGGCTAGCAGCCTGCGGAACAGTTGCCGGTGCGCTCCTTAAGTGCTCCCAGGCACTTCCTGTGACCAGCACGGGAGGGGCGGGGCAGGGGGGTGCTTTTCCAAAGGTCCAAATCCCCCTCACCTGTTCCCCTTTTCTCCCCAGATGACTGCATGGGCCCCTCAGCGACAGGAGCGGCAGGAGGGATGGTAAGTCCAAATGCTGCTGCCGGTGCGCTCCTTAAGTGCCCCCAGGCACTTCCTGTGACCAGCGCGGGAGGGGCGGGGCAGGGGGGCAAGGGGGGTTTCCAAAAGGCCCAAATCCCCCTCACCTGTTCCCCTTTTCTCCCCAGATGACTACATGGGCCTCTCAGCGACAGGAGCGGCAGGAGGGATGGTAAAAACAGCTGCAGCAACAGCGGGGAAACAAGCCCCTGATGGTAAGTCTGAGGGGAGAAGAGGAGAGAGGGAGTAGGCAAAGTTTTGGGGCACAATGGCCTGCAGAACGTGGAAGGGTCGGGGAGATGGGGGAGAGGCGATGGGGAAGTGGTGGCAGCAGTGAGCCTTGCAAATTCTAAGCCTGGTCCTGTCAATCCCCCACCAGGAAACCCCAGCTCAGCTGTATCACCCTAAACTGTCCCCAGTCACCCCATGCCAACCAGACCCCCCCCCCCACCTGTTCTCTTTCCCTGTTGCTGGGTTGGAGCCTTGCCTTGGGTCACCATTGTGCCACTCCTCCAAGTTTCAACCAGCGGCTCCAGATTTTGATCCAAAGTCATCGGGCTCCGGGGTGGGCGGTGACACAGATTCCTTCAGATCAGCCAGGGGGTGCCCTTGGCTGATCCATAGAAATGGGGCTGCGAAGTGGGTGAAGCCGCCATGCCAGAAAGGGGGAGGGAATCATAGGGATTTTCCCAAGCTATGGAACGCTGTGATGTCCTGCCCCGAGCTGCCTTAGGGCTGGAGGCAGCGGGGTATATGTTTAAAAATAAATAAATAAAAATAAATGTCACAGCGTTCTGCAAGGGCAGGGTTATGTCAGGAAGAGGGCGTGGCAGTCCCTTTGCCTCACTCCCCCCCCACAACATGGTCCCCTGCCCTCTCTGGGTTTCTCTTGTAGCAAGGTGGGAATAATAATAATAATAATAATAATAATAATTCTAAGCATTTGTATAGCGCCAGCTGTGTACCTGGTGCTTTACAGAACAATGAGATAGACGTGGTCCGTGCCTATGACTTACAATCTAATAGACACGGAGGGGGGAGACAGGAGAGGGGACATAGGGAGAGACAAGGGGTAAATAACATTCAAGCGGATGCAAGGGTCCAGGTGCACGTGCTTGGCTTGGTTGCAGTCAGGCAGGAGTCTGCGGGGAGGGCAGACAGTAAATATTGAAAGGAAAGTTCTAGCAGGCATCGGGGAAGGTGGCGAGGAAGAGGTGGGTTTTGAGGAGGGATTTGAAGGAGCGGAGGGAGGAGGCAAGGCGGATGTGGGGACGGAGGGAGTTTCAGGCATGGGGAGCAGCCAGGGAGAAGGGTCGAAGGCAGTTAGGGGAGCAGGGGAGACAAGGGAGAGCGAGGGAGGGGACAGAGGAGGAGTGGAGAGCCCGTGCAGGAGCGTGTAAGGAGACTAGGGCTGAGAGGTAGGGGGGAGCCAGACTGTGAAGGGATTTGTAACCCTAACTTGGAGTGCCCAAGCTGATGGGGTTAGGGTCGCAACCTATAAGGAACACTCATGGTAAATGCATGTTGTGGTCACATGTATTTCATGTATTTCAACATGTTCAGCTCATGAATACGAAATACATGAACATGTATTTTTCAGAAGTGTTCCTTAAAAATGTGCCCAGGTGTCCAACCTAGGCAGGGTTTCCTCAGTGCCCTGAATCACACAGGGCGTGTCCTGGAGCTGTCTGGCAAAGGGGACAGGCCCAGGGGCGGCGGAGGGCGTGTGTGTGTGTGTGTGAAAGCAAGAAACACAGGGATGGACTTGACAAGAGTCTGCAGAGTGTGGGACGGGGCAGGGACGGCGGTCTTGCTGCAACAGAGGGAAGACCACAGTCTGCAGGGGGGCGCTAGAGAATCCAGAAGAAGGTTGTTCTGGAAATCACTGGGAAATTAGCCCTGTAGTAAAGGATAAGTCTCTGGTTTGGGAAAGAAAACCAGGGTTTGGGGCTGGATCCTGCAGGGACTCCCATCCCAGCAGGCCAATCCTACACCCCCTCCAACAGGACCGGGTTTTTCTTGCCCAGTACATTAATGGGTTTTGTTATCTTCTGCTGCCTTCCCGGCATTGTAAGCTTTGTACCGGGGTTCGTCAGGCAAAGGGTGTTGTTAGCGCCTCATGAATCTAGCTGGAGAGAGTGTCTGACTCGCTGCCCTGGCTGCCGTGATGGTTATTCCTCGATGGGAGTGGGGGCACCTTTTCTCACTTCAACAAGCTGGGGTGGGGTGGGGTGGGGAAGCCCTGCCACCAAAGAAGGGGAATCACCAGGCGGAGGGAGCTGTGTGTCTGGGATCAAGATGAAAACTCAGAAAGGTAGGAGGGGATGTGAGTGTGTTTGTGAGAATGATGCTTTTGCTGTTGGAAGGGGGTGTCTCTGTTTCCCCCTGGGATCCTGTGAGTGCTTTGAAAACTAAAACTTTAGAGTCAAAGGCAATGCCCCCATTGGAGAATTTGGACTTTTTAATAGGCTGACATCACTTGAACCATCCGTCCTGCACATACCGACGTGTGTGCACTGTGCATAGACTCTCTCACACAGATATCTTTTTTCCTCCCCAGCTCAGCCACAAAGTTAGTCATTGGACTATTACAATTTTTCAAATGCTATAAATAAATAAATAAATAAATAAATTTCATAAAAACATGCAAATATATGCAAATTAGGAGTGACACGAATCACACCTATTTCTCTCAGTCAGATGTTGGAGGGGATGCATCTATCGGCAGGCTGCACCAGGAGTTTGCCCCATCACCTTGGGCCGGGCAGACCTGCTCTCTGACACAGACTCCCCGAGTCACCTTGGGCAAGGCTCCCAACTGCTCTCCGCCCAAGATCAGGGCCAGCGTTTCCAGAAAGACCAGCTTCTTTACCCCATTCTTGATCCCTTCCTTACCCCTTTACCCCATGGTGTCCTCGTGGGTCAAGTTTTCTGGGAGAACAACAACAGAACTTGCTTTAAAAAACCTAGCCCCCCAAAATCTCTTTGGGCCTCAGTTCCCACCTGAAAAGTGAGGCTAATTAATGCTGCTGCACGGGGTGTTTAGGCATGACAATAAACATAGGGAAATCTAGGCTGTCCTCCTGGGTGTGGAGCTGGAGGTTTCCAAACAGAGGCTGGACAGCCCATCTGTCAGGGATGCTGTCGCTGGGGATTTCCTACATTGAGCAGGGGGTTGGATTGGATGGCCTCTGAGTGACCTTCCCATTCTATGATTCTGTGCTGTTTCTTCCTCTGCTCTGTAGTCGCGTGTTCTTGTGGGAAGAGTTAAGGTTAGGCTTCAGGTCAGCATTTGTCTACAAGGGGTCAAATTCATGGCCATGAGTAGAGCAGGCTGAACTTCCTTGCTATCCCACCAGCTGCTTCCTGGATGAAATCCACTGGGGAAACACACCTGGTTTTATTTAATTTAATTTATTTATATAAATTTTTACCCTGCCTTTCTCAGTGAGGCTCAGGATGGCTTACATCCTATAAAAACATGTAAAAGCAACTAAAAAAACCAAATCCCCATATCCGTCCCTTCAACCTGTTCCCTAAGCCTCCCTCCAATCCCACCCAGGCCTATCCCGACCCGCGAAACACCTGGCCAAACAAAAAGGGTCTTGCACCTCTTTCGCAAGATGAGCAGGCTCGGGTCCCCCCCCCCCCCCTCCCCCCCNTGGGGTTAGGGTCGCAACCTATAAGGAACACTCATGGTAAATGCATGTTGTGGTCACATGTATTTCATGTATTTCAACATGTTCAGCTCATGAATACGAAATACATGAACATGTATTTTTCAGAAGTGTTCCTTAAAAATGTGCCCAGGTGTCCAACCTAGGCAGGGTTTCCTCAGTGCCCTGAATCACACAGGGCGTGTCCTGGAGCTGTCTGGCAAAGGGGACAGGCCCAGGGGCGGCGGAGGGTGTGTGTGTGTGTGTGTGAAAGCAAGAAACACAGGGATGGACTTGACAAGAGTCTGCAGAGTGTGGGACGGGGCAGGGACGGCGGTCTTGCTGCAACAGAGGGAAGACCACAGTCTGCAGGGGGGCGCTAGAGAATCCAGAAGAAGGTTGTTCTGGAAATCACTGGGAAATTAGTCCTGTAGTAAAGGATAAGTCTCTGGTTTGGGAAAGAAAACCAGGGTTTGGGGCTGGATCCTGCAGGGACTCCCATCCCAGCAGGCCAATCCTACACCCCCTCCAACAGGACCGGGTTTTTCTTGCCCAGTACATTAATGGGTTTTGTTATCTTCTTCTGCCTTCCCGGCATTGTAAGCTTTGTACCGGGGTTCGTCAGGCAAAGGGTGTTGTTAGCGCCTCATGAATCTAGCTGGAGAGAGTGTCTGACTCGCTGCCCTGGCTGCCGTGATGGTTATTCCTCGATGGGAGTGGGGGCACCTTTTCTCACTTCAACAAGCTGGGGTGGGGTGGGGTGGGGAAGCCCTGCCACCAAAGAAGGGGAATCACCAGGCGGAGGGAGCTGTGTGTCTGGGATCAAGATGAAAACTCAGAAAGGTAGGAGGGGATGTGAGTGTGTTTGTGAGAATGATGCTTTTGCTGTTGGAAGGGGGTGTCTCTGTTTCCCCCTGGGATCCTGTGAGTGCTTTGAAAACTAAAACTTTAGAGTCAAAGGCAATGCCCCCATTGGAGAATTTGGACTTTTTAATAGGCTGACATCACTTGAACCATCCGTCCTGCACATACCGACGTGTGTGCACTGTGCATAGACTCTCTCACACAGATATCTTTTTTCCTCCCCAGCTCAGCCACAAAGTTAGTCATTGGACTATTACAATTTTTCAAATGCTATAAATAAATAAATAAATAAATAAATTTCATAAAAACATGCAAATATATGCAAATTAGGAGTGACACGAATCACACCTATTTCTCTCAGTCAGATGTTGGAGGGGATGCATCTATCGGCAGGCTGCACCAGGAGTTTGCCCCATCACCTTGGGCCGGGCAGACCTGCTCTCTGACACAGACTCCCCGAGTCACCTTGGGCAAGGCTCCCAACTGCTCTCCGCCCAAGATCAGGGCCAGCGTTTCCAGAAAGACCAGCTTCTTTACCCCATTCTTGATCCCTTCCTTACCCCTTTACCCCATGGTGTCCTCGTGGGTCAAGTTTTCTGGGAGAACAACAACAGAACTTGCTTTAAAAAACCTAGCCCCCCAAAATCTCTTTGGGCCTCAGTTCCCACCTGAAAAGTGAGGCTAATTAATGCTGCTGCACGGGGTGTTTAGGCATGACAATAAACATAGGGAAATCTAGGCTGTCCTCCTGGGTGTGGAGCTGGAGGTTTCCAAACAGAGGCTGGACAGCCCATCTGTCAGGGATGCTGTCGCTGGGGATTTCCTACATTGAGCAGGGGGTTGGATTGGATGGCCTCTGAGTGACCTTCCCATTCTATGATTCTGTGCTGTTTCTTCCTCTGCTCTGTAGTCGCGTGTTCTTGTGGGAAGAGTTAAGGTTAGGCTTCAGGTCAGCATTTGTCTACAAGGGGTCAAATTCATGGCCATGAGTAGAGCAGGCTGAACTTCCTTGCTATCCCACCAGCTGCTTCCTGGATGAAATCCACTGGGGAAACACACCTGGTTTTATTTAATTTAATTTATTTATATAAATTTTTACCCTGCCTTTCTCAGTGAGGCTCAGGATGGCTTACATCCTATAAAAACATGTAAAAGCAACTAAAAAAACCAAATCCCCATATCCGTCCCTTCAACCTGTTCCCTAAGCCTCCCTCCAATCCCACCCAGGCCTATCCCGACCCGCGAAACACCTGGCCAAACAAAAAGGGTCTTGCACCTCTTTCGCAAGATGAGCAGGCTCGGGTCCCCCCCCCCCCCGTCTCCAAGGGGGAGGGTGTCCCAAAATTGCGGAGCAGCCACTGAGAATGTAGGGAACGTTCGATAACCAACCCAGGAAGGATGAGACCCCAGGGCAGGTGAGGCAACAGAGAGGCATGAGAACAGAAGGTAGGGAACACTAAATAACCCAGGAGGGATGAGACCCCAGAAGGGCAGGAGAACAGAGCTTGGGGTGCCACACAGCAATAGCTTATTCAGCACGAAGCACCAGGAGGAAGGGTGAAGGGAAGGCTACGCAAGGGGAATAGGGAACAGAAACTAATACCAGGAGCCGTCTTGAAAGTACCGGAGCCCAACTCAGCTGGGCACGAGGAATGCCGGGCAACAGGGCGGCATCAGCACAGCAAACAAATCATGGCTCCGGCATCCTGGAGAGCGGGGGTTCGAGAGCCAGGGCCTGATGCTGGGTGGCTGAGGAGCACTTCCAGGGCAGTAGCTACAACCCCGCCAGAGGTGACATGACCCCCCCATGTAGGCAGCCATGCCCCATCCTCCAGAGGGGAACGCATTGCTTACAAAGAGGATCCCACTCCCAGCAAAACATTCTAGCCCATGGAGCTGTGCAGGGGGTGGAGATCTGACTCCGGGGGGGAAAGGTTCCCCAGTGCCTGCCCTTGACCAACAAGACCTAACCGGATTGCTTGGCCAGGCCTCCCTTGCCCAGTGCCCATTGCTCTGTGCGGTTCGATTGGGCTGGTATCCACGGTTCCTCCTAGCTCTTGTTCCGATATTTCGCTGGGAGTGGAAGTCAGCTGCACAGGAGATGGATTGCCAAGACTGCACTTTGGCAGGCCGATCCGACAGGAGGAGAGGCAGGTTTCTCTTGGAAGCTCGGAGCTGCGTGGAGATGGATGGCAATCGGACAGACTCCTTTGTGCCGTGGCAGGTGGGCGAGAAGCCATTTCACCTGGGCGGGCAGCACTCACAGCTGAATTCAGTTGCCAAATGGTCACGTTCCGGTGCCAAGATCATCATCGTTCAGCGATTCAAATGAGGACCGGAATGTGAAGGCTCTGCCAGGTGCCAGGGAGGAGCCCTCATGGCCATGCTGTGAGTGGGTATGGAAAGCCAAACCAGTCTCCTTGCAGGTCACCTTGGCCCCTGCTGGGTTTATCTCTCATGCACACATGGCCCCGCTGGGAACGGCGAGAAAAGGTCATTCCGGGTGTAACAGCCTCCACAATGTCAAAGGAGATTTGTATCCAATATGGAAAACGTCTCCACGGGGAGCTCCTGGGAAGAATCAGGAGCTGTTCTTTTGGATGAGAGAGCTGTTAAATTAGATGCACGGACGAAAGGGAGCTGGCATGGTTGGTGCTTCGGCACGGATAGCTTTGTTTGTTTTTGAGTATTTTATATAGAGAGATATGTTTTATGGAAATGCTCTGCCTACAGATTAACTAACTCCCTCCACTCCCTGCGGGTTGTGTTTCTGGAGGAGCACTAAATCCTAAGAAAGCTGAGAGAAGGGACTTCGGTTGAGGACAAAAAGCAGAGAGGGGAAAATAGAGACGTGAGAAATGGCTGCAGCGTTTCTGAGGCTCGGATTCAGCTGCTGGGGAAAGACACCTCACATCAGCGAGGAGGCTAGATGGGGGGCATTCTGCTGCATCGCCAGTGGCCACAGACAGAAATTGATGCCTGAGAGTGTGTTGGAAAGGAGCTGACGGGGGGCGCCGTGTGGTCTCAAAGGAAGAGGTAGGAATTACTAAGAGGAACGACAGTCTGGTGCAGGGTTGGCCAAAGTCCCACCTCCCAAGAGCAGCGTATCAAAATTAGAGCCACGATGGGTAGCTCATTGCTACCCGTGGGGAATACCCACACCGTTGAGTATTGAGTGCCTGATGATGGTCTACCTGAGTAATGATCGGCCTCTCAATTGCACAGAAATATCATTATCGACGTACTGATTTGCCTACGATAAATAGGTAAATCAGTTCGGAAATCAGGATGGAGAGTCGAAAAAATGGTATCGGTAGTTTGAATGGCTAAGACCACTTTCTCATGCGCATTAATACAAACCCATCGGCGCTGCGGGGAAGTCTTGGATTCAAAGGATGCGCAGCTTCTGAGAAGGGTGGAAATATGGATTTTTGCCAGCAAAAAATGTGCATCCAGCAGAGTACCTTTTCCCTACCCTGCCGGACAAGCATGTTTGCTGGCAAAGATCTGCATTTCTGCCCTTCTCACGAGACAGAAGCTGCGTGTCATTTGAGTCCCGGACTTCCTGCGCGGCGCCAACAGGCGAGTATTAGCGCACGTGAGAAAGTACTCTAAGAAGAGTGATTGCCTCGTGCAGGGGCTTCAGTGGGGCTGTTGAACCAAAAGGGGCAGTTGGGTAATAACCAGTATCCATTTATGCTCTGCCGTGTGTCCATTGAGGTTATTTCGGTTCCATCATTTAGCAGTATTGTTGTATAATGACGTAACGGAAATGATAAAAAAAAACCTAGGGCTGAAACGAGAATCGGTTTGATTCTTGTGAGAATCTCATGAGAATCGAGAACCGTCAGTGAAATCTCAAGAAGATCTTGCAAATGGCATGAGAATCTATGATTCCTTTTGCCATTGCATGGTCTTGAGGCTTAAACTCCGCTTCCGGGGTCAATTTGGGGTAAAGGTCAGTGAGTTCAGCTGGGCGGCTCCGGCTCTCTTCGGCGCATCTGTAACATTTTCTATCGGTTCTGAAAACAAACGGAGGTCCATTTTTGTTCATAACAAACGTTACGAACACGGATGAATAAGCGAACAATGATTGTTTGCTTTCACCTGTTTTCATTTAAAAATAAAAAATAAAAATAATTGAAACCAAAACAAAACTGTGCATGCACAAAATATGGTTGCCGGGGCCGTTGGCACATGTGTGCCCAGTCCCAAATTGGCACCGACGCCGCCGGCACCATTTTGGAAACGGGTGCGTAGGTGCAGAAAGGCCGCGGTAGCCATTTTGCCATTTTGCACGCGCGCTTTTTGTTTTGTTTTAATTTTAAAAAAATTAAAAATAAAACAAGTCCGTGCATGGCCGCCGCCAGACCAGTCTGCACACGTGAGGCCTTTTCCAAAATGGTGCTGATGCTGCTAGCGCCATTTTGGAAAAGGGCTGCGCAGACACAGAATGACCTGGTGGCCATTTTGCACATGGGCAGTGATTTAAAAAAACACACAAAAATTAATTAAAAGAATGAAACCCCCACCCTCCCTCAAAATGGTAGGATCATTTAGGAAAATCCCTGAAAACGTTTTGTAAATGAAAATGGTAGGAGTGTCTGCTGCACAATCCTACTCTTTGGTGTAACTGGGGCCAGGTGCTGCGTCTCAGAGCCAGAGAGAGACCCCTCCCCGCCCCGCATAGCGCACCTTGTTATTAACGAGATTAGTACGCGATGCCGTCGGTGTCTGGCGGGTGGCGAGGCAGTCCTAGGAACATGCCTGCTCTTTGATTACTCTCTGCTCGACCTCGAGAGGGGACCTGCTTTGATAACTGGACTGAAAGGCTGCTCCTAGCTTCGCTCGCTGGACCATACAGAAGCAACTCTGTTCTGGCCTCGGATGAAATCCTGCTTTGAAACTCTTGATACCTGCATCCCCTGAGAGTATCCCTCGCACGTCACCTCCCCACAGCAGAGATGGCTTGGGGAGCTGTGCGCAACTGATATCCCGCTGCCTGACAGTGGGGACTACTTGAAGAACTTCACACACAACTATATCCCTCCACCACCCTACAGCAGCAGGGACCACTTGAGGAACTGTGCTCACTATTAATATCCCTCCCCATCCCCACAGTGCGGACTCGTTGGAGAACTGTGCATAACTGTCCTTCCACCCACCCTACAACAGGGACCAGTTGAGGAAATGTGTTCACAACGAATATCCCTCCACATCCCCACAGTGCGGACTACTTGGGGAACTGTGCACAACTGATATCCTTCCACATCTCCACTGTGGGGTCTACTTGTGAATCTGTGAACGACTGATATCCCTCCACATCCCCGCAGGGGGGACTTCTTGATGTACTGCACCCAACTCTGATATCCCTCCACATCCCCACTGTGGGAACGACTTGGGGAACGGCACACAACTGATACACTCCCACCTCCCACAGTTGTGAGGCTGCATGCGACAGATATCCCTCCGCTTCCCCATATTGTAGGGTGCTTGGGGACTGAGCACAAATTATATTTCTTACCTCCCCGCAGCCAGGACTGCTTGGGCACTCGGAACACAATGGCTACCCCCCTACTTCACACATGGGGACGTGGGGGGACTGCATGCCACAGAAATCCTTCCACCTCCCTTCCCTTGGAGAGTCACTAAAACTCGAGTCTGGAGCATTTCCTGGAGGCAATGTAAGACCTATTTATTTGGCCTAGGGAGCTGTTTTCAATGGGAATTTTGATAGAATGTGTATTTTTATGGGTTTCTATTCTCTCTCTCTAATCAAAAGCTTGGGACGGGTAACAACAGGCTATATTGTTACCTGGTTTGGGCCACTGAGGTAAGGCAGGCTAGAAATATAAATAAAACAAAACAAAAAATAAATCAGGAAACCGGATATCCTCCGCCACCCGCAGCAAGGACTTCTTTCCTAGTCTTGACAGCCAGCCAACTACTCCGAAAGCACCAGCCCAAGAGGCGACGCCGCCAGCACATCATTTGTTTTCAAAAACTCCTTCCTTTTCAAGGGTTTTCGTAAAGGACTCTACCGTTCTTGTTTTGTTTTTTCTTTTTATTTTATTTAATTTTTAAAAAAATGCTGCGCATGCGCCGGTGGGCCGCCGGGGCCGTTCTGCGCATGGGTGGCCCTCTTCCAAAATGGCGCTGACCCTGTCGGCGCCATTTTGGGAAAGAGCGCACATGCGCAGAACAGCCCCGGTGGCCATTTTGTGCCTACACAGGTTTTTTTTAAAAATTTGTATATTTTGAAAATGATTTTAATAAAATAAAACTCAAAAATAAAAATGAAAATGAATGAAATCGGACGAATGTCATTTGCTTATTCATTCATTTTCATTACCCTAGTTACGAAAATGAATGGGGCTCCGTTAGTTTTCATAATTAATTAAAACGATATGAACCGCGCACCCCTACCAGCCAACTGGAGGGAGGTGGGATTTCTTTTTAACCCTTTGTGCTGCAAGGCGGAAACACCGCTGTTGCTAACCCTGGTGCTAATTCGGAGCATCCAGAATAATGTCTCGTGGGGGGGATGAGAACTCTGGAAATCACTAGATCTGGAATGATATCCATGGAGGTTGTTGAATCCAGTTATTTCACCTACTTTGAATAATTTGATTCTTTTCTATACAAGTGCATTGCTATGTGCTTGCGGTACATGACTCAACCACTAGAGGTCTCTGCGAGCTCTCTGTAGAGGCCCTGGTAACCAGAGACAAAGGGTGTTTTCAGACGTTACGAGATCACAGTCAGCCACAGTGAACCACATACAATCCCACGGTGGGTTCAAAGGGGTTCGGCGGTCACCAGATGTTATTATTATTTATTATTAACAAACATTTATATAGCGCCAGCAGTGTACCTGGCACTTTATGTTCACCACAGACAATCCCCAGCAGGGGACAAAGCTAACCACCCTTCCAGAGGTCCGGTCCGGACCATGTCCGGAAGGGTGGTCAAAGCAATCCCCACCGGGAAAGAACAAAATGTAACAACTGAACGGCAACCACCAGCCAGAAGCAATCAAAACGATTGCCAGTCAGGGACAAAGCACGCAGCAACGAGCAACAACACAGGAGGGAGATTGAAAGGGCAGACAGCAGCAGGGGAACATGGCGGGATGGAGTGAGGCGGAAGGCTGAGGAGAGCGGAGGGCGAGCAAGCAAGAGAGGAGGAGGAGGCGGAGGAGGCGCAGGCGGAGGAGGCGCAGGCGGAGGAAGTGGTCCTGCTGCACATGGAGGTGGTGGAGGGAGAGTAGTAGCAGCAGCCTGGACAGGCCGCCCCAGAGCCGGCAACTGGCCTGGGGGACGAGGCACCCTGGAAAAGGGTAAAGGAAGCGAGGGGGGGCAGCGGCACAGGGGCACCCAGGGGGGTGGGTGGGCCAGCAGGAGGGGGGAAAGGGGGAGGGCCGCAGGGCTGTGGCAACCCAGAAACCAACCACCACCACCCCTTATGACCCACAGACATGGAAACGGACCCAGGAACCCAAGCCCCTGGAGGAGACAGGTGGAGGGTATGCGGAGGAGGAGGAGGGCCCATGCGGGAGACGGCCATACCACCGAGGGGGGCAGTGGGAGCACAGGGAAACCCAGGACTTCATTAGGATCTGGGAGACCCTGGAGCACCAGCTGGAGCTAGTGGTGAACCAGAGGAATGAGCAGATGTACCAGGAGATCGTGCGGGACATGGAGGCGGCGGGGCACCACAGGACAGTGGCCCAGGGCCGCTCAAAGGTGAAGGAGCTCAAGAGGGGGTACAAGGTCATCAAGGACAACAACCGGTGGTCCGGGCATGGAGCTCAGACCGCCCCCTACTATGACGCCCCGCCCCCCAAGGCCATGGGACCTTGGGGAGCAGCAGGCCCCCCTCGCGCAGCAGCCCAAGGAGCCCCCAGCCGATCTCCATACTGGGAGGAGCTGAGGCCGGCACACTGAGCGCCCTTGGCCAGGGGACACAGGGGGACCCCAGTAACACCGAGGGACCGGCCTTGGAGGGCTCCGAGACTGACATTGAGGGTAAGCAAGCGGGTGGTAGGGGAAACGGATCAGAGGGGATGGGTCGAGGGGGGGAGGCAGGCACACTGGCTGAGGGACTGCCCACAGCAACCCCTGACACCCCAGACCACGGAAAGGGGCCCCGGGGGCCCCCGGGGAACACGTTCCGCCTACCCCCACCCACCCCATCCCACATCTTCACAAGTCACAGCACGCCCCAGAACCCAAGACAGGCAGGTGAACGGGATGGCGGTGAGCAGACCCAGGAGCAGCCAGAGGTCCCAGGTGAGGCAACTCGGCAAGTGGGAGGAGGGGAGGCCGGAGGAGGCTGGGCGGGGGACCCGGCCCCTGTGGTGCAGGGAAGGGGGGCCTGGGTGCAGGGGAACACTGGGGGAGGGCACCGACCGGCCAGACACCCGAGGGGGGGTGCACAAGTCCCCCCCCATGCAGCACGGGATGGGGGGCAGGCAGCTGAGGCACCTAACCAACCCCTACTGTGCACCCCAACAGGGCAAACTGCTGGGTGCCAGCAAGCTGGCCCCGTGCCCCCGGCTCAGAGGATGAGGGAACACCATGCATGGGTACGGTGCCAGAGGGAGGAGCAGGCAGAGGACATAGTCTGCACCACCACCGAGCGGGGCGAGCGGATGATAGCGATGATTGACCGCATGGAGGCGGCCACCGACAGGGCCGTGCAGCAAGTGGAGGCCAGGGACCAGAGGCTGCAGGCAGAGGTGTGACTCGAACGGAGGTGGGAGCGCTGGGAGCACAGCAGGCAGGTGGAGGCATTTGGGCAGCTGGAACAGGCCATCGACCGGATGGTGAGGGAGCACTCTGACAAGATGGACCGGTCCCATGACAGTGACACCTTGCTGCTGCTGCACGCAGGAACCATGAGCGCATACGTGATGGCTGCCACCCCACCGGGCAACCTGCCTGCCCCAGTCCTGATGCCAGGCCCCTCGGTGCCTCCACTGCTTCCGCCACCGCCCCAGCTGCCAGCACACCCACGGGGCCCGTGCATCCACCTACCGGTCCCTGTAGGCTTCTGGAGGGAGCAGCCGCCCAGGGGGGCCCTCAGTCCACCCCCCTGTCCAACAATGCCTGCCCCTCAGGACACCGAGGCATTCCAGGACAAAGTCGCGGACATGGACAGCGGGGGGGAGGGGAGCTCCGCATTCACATAGAGAGGCATGGGGCCGGGAGGGCGCCGGGGCACGGGGTAGTCGAGGGCAGCCCCATCAGTCTCACACACATCGTGCAGCACACAGCAGGCTCCGATCACTAGGGCCAAGGTCTCCACTGTGTAGTCCAGCCGGCCCGCAAGGCACCTCCAGCGCTGCTTGAGGGTCCTGAAGGCCTTCTTGACCACAGTCTGGCAGGCACACAGGCGGGTATTGTACAGCACCTCCACAGTGTTCCTGGCAACCTGGTATGCCTTCATCAGCCACCGGGTTAGGGGATAGGCCGGGTCCCCCAGGATGCAGGGGGGTATCAGCAGCCCCTTGATCCGGGTCATCCCCATGTCTGCGAACTCCCTGCGTTACAACTGGGCATAGAAGGGAGAGATGGTCATGATCCGGGCATGATGGCTGCGCTGAGAGTGGCCCATGTAAATGTCTATGAACCACCCCTGGTGATGCACGACCGCCTGCAGCTGCAGGGAGTGGTACCCCTGTCGGTTGACATATTCCGCGGCCTCCCCATCAGATGGGCGGAGGATCTCAATGTGGGTGCCGTCCACGGCACCCATGCAGTTGGGGAATCCTCCAACTGCAAAGTCGGCCATCAGGGCCTCATGGTCCACCAGCTGGATCGCTCAGTCCAGGAGCATGCCCTACACTGCCTCGCAGATGTCTCACAGGATCCTGACGACGGTGCTCACCCCAACGCCGAAGTGTTGCGAGATGGACCAGCAGGAGTCGGTTGTTGCAAGGGCCCAGACCCCAATGGCCACCTGCTGGACCATGGGAATGGGGACCTGCATGGGTGTGTGTGACCCCTCCAGCCAGGGCGTTAACAGCTCCGCAAGTCGCAGAAGGATGCACCTGTTCATCCAAAAGTGATCTCTCCAGGTGGCCTTGTCCCAGTGAGCCAGCGCCCTGGTCCACCACCCGTGTGCCCACTCCGTGACCCATAACCACTGGGCAATGGGCACAGCAGGCAGGGTTGCATGCCCCATGGTCTCCCTCCACCATTGGAGCTGGCCGGCCACCTCGTGGAGTGCAGCAGCCCGTTCCCGGGCACGGAGGAGGACCTGTCAGTCTGCCTCGGACATCTGCTGGACCCTGCACCCGTGGTGGGCTCGCCGAGCTCTAGCTGCACTCCTGGTCATACACACCCGCAGCCGGGTGCCCAGGTGCACCTCTGAGGTCTGAATGCACAAGAGGTCCGTGTGCGAGCAGTACCACTCTGCGCAGACTGCTAGGTGCATCCCGCAGGCACCCAACCACCTCAGCTCCATGGTGAACGGTGCCCCTGGTGGGGTGCAGTCACGACCATTATAGGCTGGTGCCTATGTAGCCCCACCCCCAGGTCGCCACCTGGCAACTGGGCTGGGGGCCCCGGGGCGCCTCTGCCCACCCCCTTGGTCAGCAGGCCTGGCCCCCGCAGGGCAGCTGGGCTGGAGAGGCAGGGGGCACCCCATTAAGCACACCCGCGGTCCCTGCAGGGGGCCTGTCGCATGGACCAGACTGTGCCCGGGCGTGCGGGCAGCAGCCGCATTCCTGCTGTCATCACCTCCCACCTAGCTGTCTTGGATGCCTGTTGTCCTCACCACCCTGACCTGTGTGTGGGCTGTCCTCTATGTGTGCTCAGTTCCAGCAGCTGGGCCCCACCACCCCTGGCACCCCCCATAGCTGGACCTTCTGTGAGACCATGGCCCTGTGTGACCTGTGGCATTCCCCGGCCGTGCAATTGCTCCTGAGCTGCCCGGACAGCCTCACAGGTGCCTATGCGACTCTGAGCTCCGGCTTGCGCTACTTTGGCTCTGAGGCGAGCGCCTGTGATTGCTGGCTGTATGCGGAGACGCTGGGCCTGCGTCCCTTTCCCGATGGGCGCATCCCAGAGATGAGGTGCTCACATGTGGGGTGGTCCGTGGCAGAGACCATGTCTGCCCTCTCTGTGTGCAGCCTGGCCACCTACATGGCCTGTCTGGTGGAGGGGGGTCATCCTGCCCTGGCTGTGTCCTTCTTTGGCTGCATTCATGGGGCCCGTGGGTACCAGTGGTTGCATGGGGCAGTCTATCACTGCCTGTTGGACCTTGGTCACCTTCCGTGGCCCCCTGATGTTGCCTATTGCTTGTTGGAGCCCACCGGGGCGGAGCTGGCGGCACTGGCTGGTGTGTGGTCCCGATGTGATTTCCAGGTGGGGCTCGCCATGCAGGATCCCTTCGAGGCGTACTACCTTGTTGCCCACCACATGTCTGTTCTGGGCTACTGCCGAGGCATGCTCCAGTGGCCCCACTATGTGCACCTGGTGGGACACCCAGCCCCGGGCCCCTTTGTGGCCCCCTGCAGCTGGCTGTGAGCCCCCCTGTGCCTTCTGGGCCCTGGACGTTGACCCCACTGTGAGCTCCCACCTCTGCCCTGATGCCGTGGGTAGCTTCCCGCTCCCTCCCTGCTGTCCCGGGCTCGCTTTTGTGATGTCTGGTTCCTGGGGTTCCACTGCCCCTGCCTGTGGGTCTGGGCCCCCTCCACGCCCCCCCCCCATCTGCCTCTGCAACTGTTGTTCCCCTCTGTGGCTGCCTTCTCCTGTGGCTGTGTCCTGATCTCCGAGCTGGCTCCCGGCACCCCAGGTGCTGCTAGCCTTCCCTGTCTGGCCGCACTCCCTCCTGTGCCCGTGCCCCCTCCGGTTGACTCTGTGACCATGGGGTCCTGGGTCCCCCGAACTGCACCTCCCGGCGTCCCCCCGGGGGGGGGGGGGCTGGATCGCCTGCTCAGCTCGGCTCTGACTCACCTCCATCCCATTCATCACACTCTCGCCGGCACCTAGGGTCCCTGTCTGCCTCCTGGACCGTTCCCGGGCCGCTCCCTGTCCATGTGGTCTCCCCCTGTGTCTGTGCTCTGTCCCTGAGGGGTCCCCCCATGGCAGGGCTGCCTGTGTGGCTGTGGGGTTGCCTGTGCTGCTGTCGGGGTTCTTGGTGCCGTTCCCCATGTCCTGCCCTGCCCCCGGGCCAGTCCCCCCCACTTCCCTGGCCCCGGGTCCCCCCTTTGCCCGTTGTGCCGTGTGTGTTGGCCGTCCCACTGTGTTCCCCCTTCCCTTCCTTTCCCGTGCGGGTGTATATCCGCCCGGGCATGTGTTTGTGCTGTGTGTTCTGCTGTGACCTAGTTGTCTCTGTGCCTGTTGTGTGTACCGCCTCGGCAGCTCTTCTCCCTCCTCCCCCTCCCTTCCTGTTTCCCTTGTGTGGGCATTCCCTGTAGGTGCTTTTGGCTTCGTTTGCCCTCGGTCGGCCATGTCTGCCCCCCGCCCCTCCCCGGTGCCTTCTGGGTGTTTTGACCACAGCCCAGAATTGGCGTCACGTCTGTTGTGCTGCCCTGGGCTGTGGTCTGTCAGGTCGATTCCCTGCCGTGGTCCCGATCCCGTCACGTCTGTTTGGGGCCTTCCTGGACCACGGGGGTGGTTGTTCAGCTCGCCACCGCTGGAGATCCACTGTGGTGATTAAGGACCGCGTAATGTCTGAAATCACCCAAAGTTGGGATTCAAACTGCGCGCCACGGTTTGGATAAGCACTGCAGTGCCTCCTCTTTAAGGGTGTGTGTGTGTGTCTACATTTGGCCTGGGCCCCAGCATGTGAGCACCTCAGCATTTCAAATATGTTTCTGTTCACAGCCCCCATGTTCTTCTATGACATGAGGAAAAGCCATGTTGGCAAGCCCGGAGTGTGACCTTGGACACTATGTGACTTGCCCAAGGTCACGCAGGGCGGACCAAGGAATCAAACTTGCTCACCAAAGAAACAAAGGTGCTAAGTAACCGAACAACTGAGCAGCCGAGCCAGTGGCTACACCAGTATCCATTTTTGGATGGGGATACTATTTGGATAGCTATATCTCCGCAAAATTCACTATTCGTTTCAGGACCGGGCCCCCATGATGGTGCTGCATCTCTTGCTGCTGCTCCAATGGCAGGGATTCAGGAGAAACAGCAGCCTGAGTAGTATAAAATTGGGAGCAGAAGGATGGGCACTTTGGGAAGGGGGTGGGAGAGACATCCCACCCTCTCCCTCTGTATCATTCTTGTTGTGACAACATGATGCACGGGGTGCGGGGGTGATGTGGGCGATTGAACAAGCTTGAATTCCTGCCTAACGGAGCGAATCAAACTCAGATTTCAGATTCGTGAAGAGTCAAATTAATCAAACTCGATTATGTCAATGAAGTTCATTCAAATATTGGAAATCTGTCCAATTGAATTTAGAGATTAGTTAATGGAAATGAGTTTGATAACTAGAAAACCCCAGTTTGTTTGAACCTTGCTGGATAGAATCCTGGGGGAATAAACAGCCCCCAGAAGGCACGGACTGGGACCTTACCAGGTCTATGGTGTCTCCTGGAGCAGGAAGCAGAGATCCCATGGCTGTAGCGCGATGCAGCTCCATGTCTGTAGGGCACCCAACAGGCTGTGTGTATTAACAGGCTGGAGCTTTGGTTTCCCCACTAGACTAAAATAAGCATCTTTGGGTAGGCCTGTTGAAATTGTATTACCCAAATCATTTTGGGTGGATTGAGTACGCAACGGTATCCATCTAGTGTCCAATGTGTTACTCAAATTATGGATACCGAGGATACAATAGCACGCCGTGGTCCGCTTTGTCCCTGGACCTCACCTGCATGTCAGGGCAGGCACTGCCAGATGTTGGCTTAGGATTGTCCTGGGCCATGTCGGCAGCCAGCCCGAACTGTGACCTCAGAAAACCTCTGAGGTCACAACCTGCGCTAAGGTCCGCCCACCCAGACCAAAGTGGGCCACAGTGGTCTGTCATGTCTGCCCGGGTCAAGACCATCATGGTTGGCTGTCATGGCTGTCTGTCATTGGCTGTCATGGCTGGCCGTCATTGGCTGTCATGGCTGGCCGTCATTGGCTGTCATGGTTGGCCGTCATGGCAGGGGTCAACGGGGCTGGGTGCAGTGCAGGGGCGGGGCTTCGTGGTTTCCTCTGCCCTCCCTGGGCCATGTGGGCGGTGGGATGGAGCCCTGGCCCAGTCTCTGCCCATAGCGGTTTTCCTCCCTGGGCCAGGTTGGGCCGCCACCGTGCTGCCGTCAGATGTGTCTACCCTGAGTTACAGGTTTTCCATTTCATTGTAGCATAGACATTCTGACTCTCCAGGTTCCTTCCAACTCTGATATTCTATGAGTTGCCGTTATTCTGTTTTGTACCGTTTTACCAATTACCAGTTTTACATTTCCCTGTCCATTTACAATAATAACAATAATAACAATAATTTTATTTTTATAGTGCTCTCCTGCCTTTAAATGGCACGTCGAGTGCTTTACAATAATAAAAATCTAAAAACAATATAAAACACAATAAAACCAATTTAAAACAATTGAAAAGAGGACGGTAAAGGCAGAGCACATTAAAGGGAAGCAGGAGTGGATCCTTAGAGCCCCTAGAGACTAAATAAATGTTATGTGGCTTTTTGAAGGCGAGGAGGGAGGAATGAAGGGAGCAGGTTCTGTGCTGAGGGGCCCGCCGCAGCGAAGGCCCGATCACCCGCGGACAAACGGCACGATGGCAGGATCCCCCAAAAGGCGAGTGGCATCTGAGCCCCATTCATTCATCACGGATTGTTGCTGGGAAGACACTAAAACTCTACAATGGTGCGTTGGGATGGGTGGGTAAATAAATATGGAGAAGTCAGTAACTCTGGCATGGCAATACCTGGTATTTAGGATCGTTGGGCGCTCATCTCGGTACCCAAAATGTTGACGATGACCCGCAGATAGAAACGTTGCTGCCCGTATTATCTCTATGTCCATCCCTGGTATGTGTGAGTATGGTGGAGGGTGGGGTTGAGCGGCACCGCTGTCTGTGGGCTCTCTTGCCCAGTAATCACTCTGGAGTAATAATTCCTGACAGACATGAACCACGGTTCTGTGCACATAATAAATAAGGTTAAAGCTGGGCATAGTCTTGCATATCTCCCTCTCTCCCCCATGTTGGTCCCTACTCCCTTGACTCCCCTCCCTTGTCCAGCTTAGATTGTAAGCTCCTCGGGGCAGGGAACTCTCTAATCAGGACTGTTCAGTGCCAGATGCATTGCTTGTGCTATATAAACAAGGGAGGAAAGATGCACGCCCAAGTCGTCCATACATGCAGGCATAGACGTTTTTACAGCCCCCCTTCCCTGGGCCTCCACCGGCCTATTCTCCCCACCCCTCGGTCCCCGCAAGCCTATTCCCTCTCGCCTTGCACCCTGCTTGTCTATTCTCTCCCACTCATCCCCTGCTGCCCTCTGGTCCCCTCCCTACCAGTTGCCCTGGCACATAGCACCAGGCATCATGCCCATTGTGACATGACCAGGCAGGGACCCTGGTCATCCCACGTCTGGCTGGCTGGCGTAGTACCAGAGATGATGCAGGGTCACGGACAGACGAGACCTCCACGTAAGACATTCCATCCCTTCTATCATACTAGCCCTGGAAAGAAACAGGAGTTAAAACAGGAGAAAACAAAGTGGATTTTTTTTTACTCTAGAGCAACAGTGTGAACAGGAGTGAGGTCAAAGGTAACCAGTGCATGTGATTTAGCACAGACCCCCCCCCCCCTTCCCAAGAACGTACCCTCCTTTCCCCCTGTGATAACCTCTTCACTCCATTTGTGTGAAGACTCATGAAAATGAGATAATAATGACTCTCTGGAGTACTAACTCCAGTGTTAACAACCCCGGGGCAGCTTGGTTGTGTGAATGCACCTTAGTGTGTGTGTGTCTGGGGTTGGGGGGGCGGGGTATTAGTCAGTGGATTCTGCCTTGTTCGTCCAGTCCCAGTCTGCTGTCCTTCAGGGATGGGGAGAGGATTAATTTATTCTCAGAAGTAAACCACCTTTCACTCTCCGGTTGCGGCCTGAGGGGGTCTCGGCCAAAAGACCATTTGACAGACAGCGCCTGACAGAGTTTGGGCTTTGCTGAGTCATGGTCGCTGGGCTCATCCTAGAAACTCCTGGCTAAATACATAAATAATAAAAAAATAAATAAGCAAAGGCAGACGAATCCGAGTGAAAAAGCCAGCAGGAAGAGAAGACCCAGGAGAGAAAATTGACACTTAAACGCAAGCAGCTTTGGGGATTAACTAATGTGGTCCGAGAAAGCAAATTTGCCGCCAGCGTGAAAGGCAGGAGGCATTGCAAAAGCTTAAAGACAGAACTTGGAAAGATTTGCCCTGATTGATTTGCCAAATTCTCGGAGAGGGGGAAGGACCCCCCCCCCACACTATGCATCCGCAATGGCTGCCGCCCGTAACCAAAATGTTGGCAATAGCGTTACTGCCACTTTGGTTAAAGGCAGAGGCCATTTTGTAAATCCGCAATCCACTACCCTTAGCCAAAATGGTGGCGATGCTAATTGCTGACGTTTAGCGGATGTGTGAAATGGTCCGGTGGTCATTTTGTGCGTGCACAGTGATATTGATTGATTGATT
>QEPC01000864.1:2248324-2267721 GCA_003113815.1 Sphenodon punctatus
GTTACGAGATCACGGTGAACCACGGTGAATACCCACCTGTGGTCACCGTGTCTCGAACGTCTGTTTGCGGGGCGCCAGATGTTCGCCACGGTGAATCCCCACATGGGGTCTGTTTGAACCACGCTTCCCGGGCTAGCCGGGGGAAGGTCCCGGGAAGCGTGGTCAAACGGACCCCGGGCCGGGACCAACGAAAAGTCACGTCTGGCCGCGCGCCACAGCCCGGGATCCCCTGCGGGATCCCGGGCCACGGCGCTTCCGGCCCGATGCGGTGACCGCAATGGCCCCGCCGCCCGCCCGTCTCCTCGGAGGGCGGGCGGCGGGGTGCGTGGAGGGGGTGGGGCCGTGCAGCCGCACGTTGTGCTGCGCGGCCCCGGCCCCTCCCAGTTTCCCCACTGGGATCCCCCCGGCACGTCTGTTGTGGCGTTACGGGGCAGGGCTGATGCGGCAGCAGCTTTTACCGTGCCGCGATTCCGTTCCGCCATTTCGGAACTGCCCGCGCCACACCGTGACTTTTCTGCAGATATTCCGCTAATTCCGCCTGAATTCTGCAAATTGCGGAATTGCGGGAAAATTGCGGAAATCGCGGAAAACCACTATTCCGCTATTTTTTGGCGCTGGCGGAATTGCGGAAATAGCGAAAATGTCATGTTTCCATGATTCCACTAAGTTGCGGAATTAAATAAGCAGAACCGCGGAACCGCGGAATGAAAGCTTCTGCCATGCCGTTCCACTAATTGCGGAAACACTGTTTCTGCCGGAAATAGCTACCGCTGCGATATTCCGCTACAGCCCTATTACGGGGTGACCCCGGCGGGGAACGAAGCCGGTGGTTTTGGTCCGGGGCCAAAGGGCCCCGTAACGTCTGAAATCACCCATTGTGTGTTAAGGCTCCCGCCTTAACTTCCACACCATGTAAGCAGTAAAGATGTTGTATGGCTTTGCATACTGTGCTCGCTTACAACTGAGGCTCCATGCACCCACACTTTGCCTTGGTCTTTCAGCTCCAATCCGCTTCCTTTGCAGGTTGGGGGCAACACTAAAGCTAGCAAGGTACACTCCTCCTTGTCTAGTATTACATCGGCACTCTACTTCCGACGTGGCAAGAATTTCTCATTTACATTTCACATCTCCATTCTGTGGCACTAGATCAAATACATCTCCCCAGTACACAGGTGACTACCAGCATGTAAATATGCCACCATCAAACAACTACATGGACCAGTTATGTCCTTACATTGAAATTCCTTTTATTTCGGATCCGCACCTTCTCTAACCCACTACTTATTTGCCCCCCGCTGACTGTGACCCCGTAAGCACCACTTCAGCGTTAGAAGATAGAAAAGTTTGGACTTCAGCTTCCAGCGCACCCCCAGTTTAATCTACTACCTTCCAACCCGGTGACGCACAACCCAGACATCTGGACTATCCAATAAACTTCAATCACCTCCCCAAAAAATTACAAGACTCCTGACCAATATAATGAAGATCATCTCTAATACAGAATGTGACACATTGGGTGATTTCAGACGTTACGCGGTCCCGATTCACCACAGTGGATTCCCGGCGGGGGTGAACCGAACAACCACCCCTCGGTCAAAAAAAGCCCCAAACAGACATGACAGGACTGGGACCATGGCAGGGAATCGGGCTGGCAGATCATGGGCCGGGGCAGTGCAATAGATGTGACGCCAATTCCCGGCTGTGGTCAAAACACCCAGAAGGCTCTGGGTCAGCCCGTCCCGACTGCTGCTACTGCTGCCACCGCCTCCTGGTGCAGCATGACCGCCTCTGCCCGTGTCTCTACTGCCGCCTCCTCCACCTCCTCCTCCTCCCTTGCTCTCTTGCCCTCCGCTCGCCTCTCCCTTCCGCCTCACTCCATCCCGCCCCATCCCCCTGCTGCTGTGTGCCCTTTAAATCTCCCTCTGCTACCTGTGTTGTTGCTGGTTGCCTGGCAGCAACGCTGCGTGCTTTGTCCCCGACTGAGAATCATTTCCTTTGATTCCGGCCGGTGGTTGCTGGCCAGACGTTACTTTTTGTTGGTTCCTGTCAGGAATCTCTTTGACCACGCTTTTGGAGATGGTCCGGCGGGGAGCTCCGGAAGCGTGGTTGATTTTGACCCCATGTGGGTATTGACTGTGGTGGACATCTGGTGGCCACTGAACAGACGTTCAGGGCACTTTGGCCCCGCCGCGGGATTGACCGTGGTTCACTGTGGTTGAGCGCGATCTCGTAACGTCTGAAAATACCCATTGTGTGAGATGACAAAACACGCCCCCCCCAAAAAAACACCACCCAGAAGAGGAGTTGAAAAACACAACAAGGCAATACAGAGTAGAACAACAAGGACGTACCTATGGTGCTTAATAGAACCATGGTAGTGTTTCCCGTACTCTATCACTCCTCCCAATCATTTACATCACCAACAATCTCCCAAAGATGCATCTCCATTGTATTATTTCAGAAACACTTCATGAGATAGAATTTAATTCCAAATTAGGATTAATGTTTCCTCCACTCCTTCCATTGGCCTTTACATGCATTTAATGTCAACGTGTACCCAAATTCTTATTAAACACTTACATAGCATTCTGCTCAGCTTTAGTGTTGCCCCCAACCTGCAAAGGAAGAGGATTGGAGCTGAAAGACCAAGGCAAAGTGTGGGTGCATGGAGCCTAAGTTGTAAGCGAGCACAGTATGCGAAGCCATACAACATCTTTACTGCTTACATGGTGTGGGAGTTAAGGCGGGAGCCTTAACACACAATTTCTCGGTTTGTTAAAGTTTGCTTGGTATGAATCTGCCTTAACTAAGTTTGTAAACCTGTAGGTTTGTTGTTTATCTAATCAACTTTTAAAGGCAAGCACCCCCTCCTTCTGCCAATGTACGAACAACAAGCCTGGGTCTCTATGTACATTCACAACTGACAGCCACTGAATGTTTTAGTGCTATTTTTATACATAATGGTAGCGGCTGGGGGTCCCGACTGAAGCCAGGGTCCCATTGGACAACGTGCTGTCAGGGCAGCTGTCAGCAAACCCCAAACGCTCTTGGTGAAGGTGCCCCACTGGAGTGACGACTTTTGAAGGCAATTTAAATTCACTTGGGAGTTGTTGCCTCACCCAAAACGACTGCTGTGTAATCATGGCACACAAGTTCGGACGGCCGCACCGGGCCTCATTTTGGGGGAGGCCCTGATGGGGTTCTGCGTACACCCGAAATGCACAACAAACAATGCCTGTGCTGCACCCCGCAACTCGACAACCCCATTTGGTATGAGGCTCTGGGAAATAGCCACTGTCACAATGCAGGCTGCAGCTGTCATTTTCGGTGAGGCTGACACCAGAGGAGGAAGATGGGAAGAACTCTGATCATCTATTCCCCTATCAAACGTTGGGGCAGGGTCTAGTCTGTGGTTCCTGACATTCCTCAGCCTTCCTTATTTTTGCACCCCTGAGAAGACCCCCAATGACATCATGACTAAAGCAGCACGAAGGAGACTTAAGATCTGGCAACACATCAGTCACTGCAGCTCGATATTGCACAGCTGAGCCTGCACAGAGCAATCTAGCCCCCCACACGGGAGCCTGACAGATGAGCGGAGGTGTCTTGGTATTAATTACACATCTGGCGAGCCTGGCAATTGGCCCACATAATTATCCCTGGTTGAGCTAAAACTTCCCTCCTCCCCGCTCTCGTCCCATATCCTTTCTGTTGAGACACATTTCCATCTCCAAAGCTGGGCAAGATCTTAAACTTCTTCTTTGGGTTTCTAGAGAAGTGCCCAGGCTCCCTGGATGGGGTGGGGGGAAAGAATGTAGGGAGTCGGGACTGCAAAGCAGGACTGCGATGAGATACAGTATTGAGCAATCGCAGTGAAAGATGTTTCCGTCGGAAACAGACTATTTGCCGACACTCACGTGACGAAGAAACGTACTGGCTTTTTTTGCTATTTTTTTCTAGTTCCTGTGTTTGGTAGTTGCCATTGCTCAGTCCTTCCAGCAGTCACGCACCATGTAACGTTCCTTACATTCTGCTTAGGATCGCTTCAGTTTTGTGTGTGATTGCAA
This sequence comes from Sphenodon punctatus, assembly GCA_003113815.1. NCBI lineage: Eukaryota > Metazoa > Chordata > Lepidosauria > Sphenodontia > Sphenodontidae > Sphenodon > Sphenodon punctatus. The sequence goes on from QEPC01000864.1 coordinate 2,252,392, forward strand.
GTTCACTATGTAGCTTTCGTCATCTTCCTTATTGGTCCTTGTTTTGGCTCCTTGTAAACTGTGTTTTGATTGGTGTATTTCAAGGGCTGGCCCTCATTTTCTGCATTCTGATGCCAGAAATTGACAAAAGTACTGGAAATTGGCAGAAAGTGCCAGAAATTGACGCAAGTGCTGGAAATTGTTGAAAAATTAAGGAAGTGGAAGAAATGGATGGAAAATGAAGTGCAGATTTAATGGATGGTGAGGAAATAACGATGAACAATCACATGTGCTCCCGAAAGGTTGGTAATTCCCAACGGTATGGGAACAGTTGGTCTTGCCTCAGCATTATTGGGAAGCAGGGGGGTTCCTGAGACACTTCAGATGGGGCCAGGCTGGGGAGAGGGAAAATGGGGACACAGAGGGGCTCCTGTGATATTGCAGGGCTGGACTGGGGATCAGCTCACATTGGACAGTCCCTCTTTGGGTGTTGAATCCCACTGTCCCTTATGGGTGTGTGTGTCAAAGTCCCTCTTTCAGGAAAAGGTGGGAAAGAGAGAGACTGACTGGTATTCACCTCCTTCCTGGTGGCCTCCCAAAAGAACCCTTGAGAGGCCAATGTGGAGAGGATGGAATGACAAGAAACTAAGTGGAACAAGAAGCAGGAAAGCGTCTTGTTCCTCTTTTTGCACTTGAAAGGTTGGGAGGGATGTGAGAGTGTAAATGTGTGGGGGTGGGGAGTATGCCACAGCAGTGAGTGAATGTTGAGGAAACTGGAAGTATCTCCTCCAACCTTGGGCAGAGAGAAATAGGTGCACTTAATGTCACTCCTAAATTGCATAAATTTGCAGGTGTTTACTTCAATTTTATTTGTGTGTTTTAAATTTGCAATAGCCTAATGACGAACTTTGCGACTGAGCTGGGAGAAAAGGGTGTCCAAGCAAGAGGCTCTGTGTACACGTATGTTTGTGTGTGCAGCACGGATGGTACAAGTTAAAGCTCAGCCTAATAAAAAGTCAAAATTCTCCCAGCGCACACTTGTCCTGGCCCATCCGAACCCCCTCCCACTCTCTGGAAGTGTATGTGTGCTCCACTGAGTGCACACAGACCCAACCCCTAGCCATGCCGATTTAAAAATGGCCTTAGATTGTAAGCCCCTTGGGGCAGGGACCTGTCTCTGAAAATCTATGACTGTAAACTGCTGTCTACGCCTGGTAGTGCGATAGAAATGCTACGTCATAGCAGAGTACCATGTTTGGTACTCAACAGGCCACCTGATTACCAGTCGGGTACCCAGATACTCCCCAAATTGTTCATTTTTGGGACCTCTTTTTTAATTTCCCGGTTCCTGATCAGTAAATCTGTATGGGGGGGGGGGGGGGGGAGAGGAATCAGGACAGAAAACGGAAAAATCAGAACTGGAAGTCAAAAAATTGGGACCGGAATCCGACATTCTGAGACTGGACGTCGACATTCTGACACATCAGGTACCTGAATTGGGTTGAAATTGGGTACCAATTCATACCCCAAATCTTGGAGTCGATTCGGGTGCTGGACATTTGACAGGGATCCCCATTTTGTGGGTATTCAGTTTAGCTTCCTCCTCCCCCTCCCCCATGCCATCTATTAATCTCTTTTCTAGGCCAAACGCTTCCAATTCCTTCATCCTCTCCTCCTAGGTCTTTCCTTTCCTCTCCTTTATCATCTTTGCCGCCCACCTCTGAACCTTCTCCGTGCCATCAGAATCCTTCTAAAAGAGAGCTGCACAAAATTGGATGCATAAGTAACCTAGAGGTGGCCTGACCAGAACCAAATAAAGAAGAATCATTTTATCCCTTGCTTTACTTTTATCCTATTTTTTGCCATATAAACGGCAAAGCCTGTTCCGGGATGAAAGTCTGTCCAGGAATGGTAGGATTTGAATGGAGATGGTCAAGGATATGGAATGGTTTCCATGCGAGGAGACGCTTGATGGGTTAGGTGGGCTCTTTGGCTTGAGGAAAAAAACAACAGAAGTTTATAAAATCATGAGTGGCCTGGAATGAGTCAATAGGAAGTGTTTGCCCTCTCCAATAGCACTAGAACTAGGGGCTGCTCTCCATGATGAAACTAACTGATTTAAAACAAATAAGGAAGGTATTTTTTCATTCAGCGCACAACGTGTGGCATTCATTGCCAGTAGAGGTGGTCACGGCCAGTAGCACAGGTGAGATTTAAAAAGGTTTGGATAAGTTCTTGCAGGATAGGTCCATAAATGACAATTAGTCAAGGAGGTTGGAGGATGCAAGTTCCGACTGTCAGGGGCTGGGTGTGACCGAGAATGGCTAGTGTCGGAGACAGGATGCTGGGCTGGATGGACCATTGGTCTGACCCAGTATGGCACTGACTATGGTCTTAAGATCTTAATACCATTCGGGGAACAGCTGCCTGGATGAAAAGAGGAGATGCTTTGACGACAGCGCGTTCCAGCTTGACCATCATTCCCATTAGCAGTAATGAGGTTTCGCAGCCCCTCTGCACTGTGACTGTAACGCCGACGGTACTTGCGGCGGTAGTGTGATGAATACATCTGCTCGCTGGATCCTTCCTTAACTTTATACCAGCTAGATATGGGAAACAATTAGATTGCAATTAATACACGGGAGGTACGGTGAGATAATTAGCCACGGATTTAGTGGGATGGATGTGACGAGGGCCGAATTCCTCGCTAGCTGATGTTTAGTTAATTTGCCGCCGGCTGTCTTGTTAAAGTGGTTATGAATTGCGCAAGAAAAAGCTTTGCAAGTTGGAACATGTTAACAAGGAGGCAATTATGCCTGGCTCCGTAGTCACACTGTTTATAGCTGTGTGCGCCGGCAACAGGGATGAGCTTCTACATCTTTATTAAAGCTCAGGATTATCGCTGAAAGAGGATAACCGCAAACTTGAATTTCCAGCACCCGATTCGAACAGGTAACAATCCCGATTATGACCCGATTAGGTACCCACTGTCTCGAAATGTTCACTCAGATACTGATTTTTTTGACATTTTTGTTGATATACCAACTCCCGACATCTATTTATCAGGTTTCTGTCAAGTTCCGACAATTTTCCGGCAACTTCCAGTCCTGGAGAACTACTTCCGGTTCCAATTTATTATTTATTTTTTAATTTTTTCTTCCATTCTTCTTCTTAAAACACTTATTTACGGGCTTTCCGTCCCAGAAAACTAACTTTCCAGTCCTAGAAAGTCAACTTCCAGTTCCAGGAAACTACTTTTGGTCACTTTAAAAACAAACAAACAAAAAAATCATGCCAATTTTTTGACTTTGTAACTCGATATACCGATGAGTATACCAATACACCAATTAGGAATTGGTAAATTGAAAATTCAGTACTGAAAGCACCTGATATTTTGGGTATGGGGTACCCGAAAAAGTGGGTCAATTTAGTACTCATTTCAGCTCCTTTCAGGATTGACCCTTCCACATGGGTGTAGGGCTCCAGGTAGCGGAAGCGTTGACTTCCTTTCAGTCGGGTGGCACTCAGGGGTTTTTTATCGCTGAGAACTCTTACGGATGCAAGAAAACCTGTCTGTCCTATCCACTCCCCCCGGAGGAAAGAGAGAAGAACATAGTCAGTGCTATAACAGCTGAAGGTCTGAGCTGCTGGAAACTCTTTGTCTAGCACTCAGAATTTGGAAGAGATGGAGGTTGGGGTGTTTTGGGCCATTTCTGCTTCTGCCCCCCTCTTACTGTTGGAGGGGATGCATCTCTTCATCCTTCCTTTGAACGTCCCCATGGCCCTTTCTCCCTTGAACAAAAGGTTGCCAAGGGGAACCATGGCACCCAATCAACACCCCCGGCTCCCTCAGCTAATGAGGAGGAGCTGTTGGGAAGCAGGCATCAGTTTGTGTATTTTCTCCCCCCCCCCAATCACTAAGGACAGAGGACAGCTTCAACGGTACATTTGCGTGGTTTCTTCGCTCATTACGGGGAGAGTGATGTGTGAAGACAAGGCAATGAATCATTCCTGTTTGGTTTGGCTCGGGTGCTGAGCTGTGTTTAGAAATGTTTGATTCTGTTTCTTCTTTCAAAGGCTTCCCCCCGCCTTTCTTTCACCCCCTTTGCTGTTTTTTTTTTTTTTCTCTGCCTAGATTATCCTGAATTATTCCAAGATGGTGCAACAGCCGGACTCAACCTTTACTTGGGTTTGCTTCCCTTGCAGCAGATGTCAAATAAAAGACTTTGGTTTGGGATATCTCGTTCCCCAATGGTGTTCGGAGAAGCCCGAGGTTCGTGTTCCGTGACAGGCAGAGGAGCCGGGGAACTGCCTGTCCTCCCCATTGGGTTCACTTTCCAGAAATGAAAACGTCTTCCCGTTGTTCTTCTCTCGCCCGCATTTATTTTTTTCAGTTCCTTGTTGAAACATCTGCTCTGAGTTTTCTAAGGAGAGATTCATGCTGCTTGATCTGTACATTTCTTTCTGGCTGGGGAAATGGCAGTCTCTTGATTATATATGCACAGGCAAAAAAGACTCCCACACTTCAACCAAGAGTTGAGCAAACAATCCCTTTCTTTTCTAGGATACATTAGCAAAAGAGAGCTAAGATGTTCCTTTCAGCACTTTGGAAAAAATCAAATAGTTTTTTTGGGGGGGTCTCACTTCTCTTCCCCGCCTCTCCTCCCCCCCCCAGTTTCTGAATGCAATTCTTTCTTCTCCTCATCTCTCTCTTCCATATGCCAATGCTTGTGGGTTAATGACAACCTTTAGATGCAAACGTTTAATGGGTGTTTTCAGACAAAAGGAGCGCTAGCCTGAAATGATTTACAAAAATGAATCGTGGCAACCACCGATGGCTGCTTTCCTTTCACAACGATGCTGAAACTTGCTAGTTTTCGCAACAATTCATGGGAGTCTCTATTGGGGAAGCCTTTCCATATGTTTGGTTCTCCTGGTATCTTCATTTCATTACTGTTGGTTCTTTGGTACGAGCAGTATGTTCGGTACTTCTAGAACTGACAAGAAATGACAAAGATTCACCATGGGAAATACTGCTTTCAAGGCCCTTCCTGGCCTTGCCCCTCCTATGTTTCTGTGCTTCTTTCTCACCCCACGCCTGTCTAGGTCCAAAGTCGTTTATGGTTCTTACAGCCACTGGCCTGACACAACATATAGGCAGCTTTTGCATCGACCCCCCCCTCCCCCCGCTGGGGGTGTGGGCAGGTGTGCGATGGGGGGCTGTCCATACGCACCCTATGGTGATGGGTTGGGGGATGGGTGTGCGTCTGTGCAAACAGCACAGATGGTGGGTGGGTGTTTGTGCGCACTCCCACCCACGGAGCCAGCTGACAAAAAAGAGGAATCTCCATGGGCGGAGCTCGGTGTGCACCGGTGGGAATGGGAACACACCCATCTCCACCCACCGCCAGTGCACACCCATCCCCCCACCCAGCAATGCTGTGTGAAAACGGCCATAGACACTGAAACATTAAAAACAATGCAGGATGCGGCGGCCCGGTTCCTTACGGGGACGGGTTGTCGGGAGCACATAACACCTGTGCTCCGGACTCTGCACTGGTTGCCAATAGCGTGCCGAGCCAGGTTCAAGGTATTGGTAATGATCTATAAGGGCCTTCACGGTCTGGGCCCCTCATACCTCAGGGACCACCTCGCCCTCCACGCCCCAGAGCGGCTCCTTCGGTCGGCCGGGGGTGCCTTCTTGGAGGTCCCCCGCGTTAAGCGGGGGGCTACAATGGAGAGGGCATTCTCGGTGGCCGGGCCGCGTTTTTGGAATTCCCTCCCGGAGGAAGCTCGCCTGGCCCCAAGCCTTTTGACATTCTGGCAGGCTTGTAAGACCTGGCTGTTCGCCCAGGCCTTTGGGGAGGGGGGTTAGGGTAGGGTATTGGCTCTCCCCTACCTCTTTGGTTTATTTGTATAAATTTTTGTTTCCCCAATCCTGTTTTAGGTTTCAATTTATTGTATTGTTTTAAAAATGTTTTTATTGAATGTTTTATATCGTACGCAGCCCCGAGATGCTGTAGGCATGGGGGGCGACTCAGAAATGTGTATAATAAATAAATAAATTAAATAAAAATATAAACAGCATTAAAATTAAAATGAACAAACATCATTAGTTTCCTTGACACAATCTTTTCTGACCTTAAGAGCCGCCACCAGAAATTTGGCAACCAGCAACGTAATGGGAGAGTCTGTACCCTGTCCCAATAACCCAAGAGCATCATGCGGACAACAGGGAGACATATGAACTAACGGGCTTATATCACTCTGTCAGGGGGCAGCATATAATTGACAGTCCAAGATCACATGGGCCAAAGATTCAATCACCCCTTGGGGAGAACCATGGCAGCACCTCAGGGAATAGGGGACCGTGGACATTCTGCCCTTGGTTACTGCTGAGGGACACCTGTCCGGGTGCTCCGCTCCTCCTCTGCCGCCACCCTCGCCTGCTCACAACTCCCCTGCTGCTCGAAATGGATCCGCCCCTTCTCCCTTGCTGCCCCCCATGCCTGGAACGTCCTCTCTGAACACACATTCACTCTGCTCCTCCCCTTCAAATCCCTCCTGATACCCTACCTCTTCCTCACTCCCTCATTTCCCTAGTCTCTTTATCTCCCCTGGAGCTAAGCTAAGCAAGTGCGTCTACAACTTCATGACTTCATCGATGTCTCGTGGTCTCTCCCACTCTTAGGGCTGGTTCCCTTCATTTTCATTCCCCCAAACTCCATCATTTTCAGGGGTTTTCACAAAGGACTCTCTTGTAAAGGACTCTTTGTTTTTATTTTTCCATTTCATTTTCTTTATTAGTATAATAATAATAATAATTAATAAAAATAAAAAAATCACTGCACATGCACAAAAGGGCCACCACAGCTGTTTTTCTTATGTGCGCCTTTTTACAAAATAGCGCCAGCGGCGTCGGTGCTATTTCGAAAAAAGGGCAGCCATTTTGTGCATGCGCAAAGCAGCTGTCCTGTTCCAATAAATGGTATTGGCGCTGCTGGTGACCTTTTGGGGAAAGGACGCACATGTGAAGAGCAGACCTGGAGGCCATTTTTGCATGCGCGCTGATTCAAAAAAAAAATTACAAAATTATTTTTAATTCTTTTTTTTTAAAGGTAAACGAATGAAATCTAATGAATGTCATTTGCTCCATTCATTTTTGTAATAAAGATACAAATTGCACATCCCTACCCTCTATTCCCATTCCCTTTGTTTCCCCTCCCTTGTCTGTCCTAGACTGTAAGCCCACTGGGGCAGAGACCTGTCTTTAATCAATGATTGTACAGCACCAGATAGTTGCTGGAATACTTAATAATAATCTAATACCCAAACCAGCAAATGTGTGAAACTGGTCCAAAAAGTGAAAATTCAACAAGAAAATTCCTGATGTTTTGGGAACAGCCGATTAGTTTTAGCAGTCGACAAAACTCTAGCGACTCTTCCCAGCTTTAAACACACTCTTTTCCATTACACCTGTTGGTGCAAACACATTCCCCCTGTGCTCAGCAGGGGTTGTGATTAGAGCTCTAATGAATACCCACAAAAATGGGAATACCCATTGAATTTTCGGTATCTTAATTGACTCAAAAATATTGGTGCCCAATTTTCGACCCAGTTCAAGTGCCCCATGTTCTGGAATGTCCTGGTATGTTCTGGAATGTTGACTTCCGGTCCCAGAATGTTGACTTTGATCCCATTTTGTTTTTACTACTGATCCCGATTTCTCAGTTTTCCATCCTGATTTACTGATCGTTAACTGGAAAATCATAAAATCAGTTTTATAATTTATAATTTATTATTCATATAGTGCCAGCAGTGTACCTGGCACTGTATAATCAGTAGTCAATTCCCTACCTCCAGGTGCTTACTCTCCAAGAGAGACAAGGGGGGTGGGGGTGGGTACAAGGGAGAGGTGAACATTAGGAGAGACAAGGATACATTTAGGAGGTTGCAGGTACACATTCTTAGACGAGCCAGGGAAAGCCTGACAGAAGAGGTTGGTTTTCAGGAGTGTCAGACCCCTATATCGGGGTCTGGGGGTTAGGAGGAGGGGAGCCCCAGGGGCCCACACGTACTCACATTTCAGGGGATCTGCTGAGGTTTCCAGTCAGGTTCCTCCTGGGGGTGTCACGGCCCCACCACCTGGATCCATGGCCCCAGTACCTACAGATCCGGTGTGGGGGTCACACAGACAAGGGAGCTGGGAAGGGGATTCCCTGACAGTATGGGATCCCCCCCGGCTCAACACTGGCTGGCGGCAGAGTCACGCGGTCCAGCTGGGAGTGTTCATCCCAGTCTGGATGCACTGCAGCCAGCCTGCATGGCCACGTCCCTCCCGTTGCAGCTCCGGCGCTCAGAGCGTCTGTGCCAGTGTGCCCTCCCTGTGGCAGGGAATAAAAGCAGCATGTTGTTCCAAAACCTCTGCCGATGATCGGCGCTTCTGCCTGTGAGACTGGCTCCTGAGCTTGCGGTTTCAAGTGCAGTGATGCAGCGACTCCATTTCTGAAAGAGTGAAGGAAGTGAATCTGGGTGAGTGTTTGGTGTGGAGCTTGGTCTCCATGCATGAGTGCTGTACCCCTCAGGTCCTCCCTCAGCAACCTGGTGCCGTCCTGGTGTGCGTCTCCTCTCCCATTGCCCTTCCCTTGGGGGTTGCACTCCTTACCCACCACCTATACCACCCCCTTGTTCCTGGGTCCTGTGCGTGTGTGTAATTCTTCAAGGCACTGCGCTTTCCCCTGCCTCCCTGTGATGATCTCAGCTGGGGGTGTATGCCCTAGACGCCATTAAAGATCCTGAGGGACCCTCTACAGGCTGGTACTGCTACCCATGGGTGTGTGGGGGGCACTTGTTTCCTCCTTCCTCTTAATATTTACCACCCTAATAAGGAGGGACTTGAAAGCTGGGAGAGAGGGAGCAGAATGAATGTATTCAGGGAGGGAGTTCCAGGCATGAGGGGCAGCAAGAGAGAAGGGTCAACGGTGTTTAGAGGAGCAGGGGAGTCACAAACAGATGAGGGTGGGGATAGAGGAAGAATGAAGTAGGGATGGGCGAACAGAACAGAGTTCGGAAATTCGGTTCGGTTCAGTTCGGTTTGAAATTTGAGTTCAGAAATTCGGTTCGGTTCGGTTTGAAATTCGAGTTCGGTTCGGAAGTTCAGTTCGGTCAACCGAACAGACCAAGTTCGATCGAATTCCGAACTTCCGAACCAAGTTTGGTCATTCAAAACCAGGTTTTTGGGTGTGTGTTGGCACTAGAGAAGGGCGAACAGAACGGAGTTTGGAAATTTGGTTCAGTTTGAAATTTGAGTTCGGTTTGGAAGTTCGGTTTGGTCAACCAAACAGACTGAGTTCGGTCCAAACTCCGAACTTCCGAACCGCATTCGCCCATCCCTAGAGTGAAGCTCCCTGGAAGGAATCTTGTGGGATACAAGAGCAGAAAGATATGGGGGAGCAAGGCCATGAAGAGCCTTGAAGGTGAATACCAGGAGCTTGTGATGAATGCGTTCCTGTAGAGGGAGTCAATGTAGGGTGGAGAGGAGGGGCTGAATGTAGTCAAAGCGACAAGCAAGGTGGATAACTTTGGCAGCCGAGTGTTGAATGGAGTTGAGGGGGGCGAGACCAGAGCAGGGGAGACCAGTAAGGAGGAAGTTGCAGTAGTCAAGGCGAGAGATGACTAGAGCATGGACTAGGGATTTTGCGGTGGCAACAGTAAGGCAGGGCCAGATTTTAGCAATATTGTACAGAGCGAAGCAGCAGGACTTGGCAACAGCCTGGATCTGAGGCATAAAGGAGAAGGAAGAGTCCAAGATGAATCCCAGGCTACGGGCCTGAGGGACAGGCTGGATGGTGACTCCCTCAATGGAAATCGAGAGGGAAGTAGGAGGGGAGCGTTTGGGGGGAGGAGAGATGAGAAGTTCAGTCTTGCCCATATTAAGCTTGAGTTGGCGGCGGGATATCCAAGATGGCGTCCTTCCGCTATCTAAAGGGCTGCCACCAAAAAGATGGCAACGAATTATCCCGCTGCCCAGCTACAGGGGGCAGAACTAGAAACAACAGGCTCAGATTATGGGAAGGGAGATTTTGGTTAAATATCAGGAAAAACTTCCTAACCGTAACAGCTGTGCATCAACAGACGGGTTGTCGGGCTCTGCATCTACATTAAGTGAGGAATCTGAGAGACTGTCTCAAATTGAAGTGACACTATTTTAGAACAAGCTGATAAACTAAACACAGTAACAACTTGTCACCGGGACCAGATGGTATACATGGTGTGTGTGTGTGTGTGTGTGTGCACGTGTGTGTGTGTACATGTGTTACACAGGGCCTAATTCCAGTTTCAGTTTTCTTTTGGTTTTGGATCCCTAATTTTCAGAAGTGGCTCGGTTCTTGGCTTTCTTTCCCATCGAAATCAATAGGAAATTTTCCCATTGACTTCAATGGGAAAGAGAACCAAGAACTGGAAGGAAACAGGGGTCGAGGGCTGAAAAAACAGGTGTCCATGTCCCTAACACCCCTGCCCCTGGGGCCTGGATTTACCCCCAACCTCCAGGGCCCTGCGCTTACCGCTGCCGGTCTGGGTCTGGAGGATGGGGGTGAAGAGGGACTGCCATCAGCACTGCCGGCAGCTGGGCCTCCTCTGTTGCTGAGTGGTGGTGGGAGCTGGCTTTGCTGTCAGGCCTCTGGGCGTTCTCTTCCTGGCAGTAGAGCTGGCTCCATCACCTGGCAGGAGAGTTGACCCGGCAGCCCGGCAGCGGAGCTGGATTCTTTGCTGGGAAACCGGGTCTACTTCCCTGCTGGGTTGCAGAGTTGGCTCCACTGCTGGGTGTCCGGGCCTTTGCTGCTGCCTCGCAGCAGAGAAGGCCCGGTGGCTTGGCAGCAGAGCTGGCTGACTCCGCATCCCAGCAGGGGAGTTGGCCTGGCCACCGGGCAATGGACTCAGGCACCAGGCATTCTCCCCTGCCAGGTGGTGGAGCCACAGCAGTGGAGGCCTCTTCTTTCTTCTTTTCTTGGTCCGCCGGTTTGGTCCAGGAAACACTGCTCCGGCAGCGCACATTCGTAAAATGGCTGCTGAGGCCATTTTGCGCATGTGCAACCCTTTTCCAAAATGGCACCGGCAGCATCGGCACCATTTTGGAAGAGGGCAGCTGTTTTGCACGTGGACGGAGCCTTAGTGGCCATTTTGTGCATGTGCATTGCCGGAGCAGGGAGCTCCAGCAGCATTTCCTCCTGGATCCAGATCGGTGGAGAAAGAAGACTGAGGCCGTCACCACTGCAACTCTACCATATGGCAGGGGAGAAGGCTCCAGCCCGTGCACTTCGCTCCTCCTCTGTCCCTTCTCTCACCCTTCCACGCCTTCCCTGCTCCCCTAAGCGCCTTCGTCCCTTCTCACTTGCTGCCCCCCATGCCTGGAACTCCCTCCCTGTCCACATCCGCCTTGCCCCCTCCCTTCATACCTTCAAATCTCTCCTTAAAACTCACCTCTTTCGCTCTGCTCTGTCTGACTCTTTATCCTGCTGAGCCACTATTCCTATACCTACGATCGGTTTACCCTTATCCTTGCAACATGGACCTGCCTGCTGTCATTCTCATCGTAACCAAGCCAAGTACGTGCACTTGAGACCTCGCATCTTCATGAATGTTAGACCCCTTGTCTCTCCCTCTGTTCCCCTTCCTATGTCTCTCCCCCAGCTCCTGTCGCTCAGATTGTAAGCCCTAGGGGCAGGGACCGTGTCTATTTTATTACTTTGTAAAGTGCCATGTACACTGCTGGCGCTATATAAATGTTTGTTAATAATAATAATAATAATAATAAGGCCTAGCTGCCTGGCAGTGGAGCTGGCTCCTGCCACAACCCAGCAGTAGAGGAGGCCCGGCCACCGACAGCAGAGCCAGTGGCCCTTTCTGTCAGGACTGCACCAGGGGTGTGGAGGCCACGGGAGCATCAGCAAACATCGCACCCCCAGGACATACCTCATTGGGCAAGCCGGATAGCCCTGTGGGTTCCGCGGCTGGGAAAACCCCACCACCGACACGTGTGGCTCCTATGCAGCGCACACAGATGCAGGGCGGGCCCGCAGGAGATGGGACGCCGGAGCTGCTGCAAGGGAAGGCCACACCCACAGCCTCAATCTCGGTGCCGCGGCACTCAGAGCGCCTGTGCCGCCGCTGTGCTAGTGGGGATAAAGGTAGCTCGTCTCCACAGTAACAGCGCTGGTGATCAGTGCTGCAACACCTGTGAGACTGGCCTCCTTCGTGTCTGGAGAATTGCCTTCCTGTGATTGCGCTGCTTGTGGAGAGAGTGTGTCTCTGGAAGAGTGACTGGGTTGCGTGTGGTGAGTGATTGTGACTATGTGAAGTATCCTCTAGTGTGGTAAGTCTGTGCTTCCCTTATGGTTTGTCCTTGCACCGTCCCAGGACTGACTAACTAAACTGCCTAACTGACTCCGACCAATGGTCCATCTTAGCCAGATTGTATTGTCACAATCTGACACGGCAGCAGGGGTTTCAAATTTGGGTCCAAATCCGGCACATCCAGGGTCTCCAGCAGAGGACATCCCAGCATGCTACCTGAGACCTCTCCAAGCCCCCAGCAGGGGCCTCCCCATGCGTGCTACCAGGGATCCTGAGGTGGAGATGCCGGGGATTGAACCTGGGATCTTATATATGCAAAGCATGTGCTCTTACCACTTGAGCTATGCCCCCCCACTCCTAGAAGGACTCTTCTAGCAGTGAAAGCCCTGTCCTGTCTCCTCCTCCTGGGCTTCGCACCGCCCCCACTCCTCACCCCTTGCACTTCCCCTTTCCTGCACCCTGTGTGACTGTTCAAAGCGGCTACTCCAAGGTGTGTGCACTTCTCACCCCCCAAAATACCCTATGATGATTTAGGCTGTGGATTATTACTAGTCCTTAAGCCCTATTCAATCCTGAGGGTTGTTTTCAGGCACCCTTGCCTCTCAGCGAACGTGTGCATGAGTGTTCCCTTCCTGACCCTTTTCCCCATCCCCGGTCCAGCCCAGACCTCACACTTTCTCACCCCTATCCTCTGGATCCAGACTGGTGACGATAAGTGCAGGACCCCGGGGGGTGAGGGGAAAGCCGGGCCCTGGGGGTGGGGGTATTAGAGACATTCATCCCACCTCCACCCTCCGAGGCTAGGAGTGGGCCCCAGGGAATGGAGGGAGAGGAGGTTTTCCTGGCCTGTTCCCATTGAAGTCAGTGGGAAGATTTCCCATTGACTTCATGGGAACATAAGATCTGAAAATCAGGAACCAAGACGGCCCAGTTTTCAGATTCTTTGGTGATGAACTGAGACAGCCATTTTCGAATTATCTCGGTTAAAACTGAAACCAAAAGTCCCATCCCTAGTATATACCCCCAAGAGTTCTGAAAGAACTTAAATATGAAATTGCAGAACTGCTACTGGCAATTTGTAACCTGGCTCTAAAATCTGCCTCTGTACCTCAGGACTGGAGGGTAGTCAATGTAATGCCTATTTTTAAAAAAGGCTCGAGGGGCGACCCTATAACTACAGCCCAGTGAGCCTGCCATTAGCAATGGGCAAACCGGTGGAAAACATTGTATAAAATAGGATTGTTCAGCACATTGACAAAAAGGACGTGACGAAGAAGAATCAGCATGGTTTTTGGAAGGGGAAGTTGTGCCTTACTAATCTGCTGGGATTCTTTGAGGATGCCAGCAACGATGTTGCTAAGGGTGACCTGACCGATACAGTGTACTTGGATTTTCAGAAGGCCTTTGACAAGTTTCCGCCACCCCAGAGATTACTGACAAAACTGAGCAGTCATGGGATAAGGGTTAGAGTTCTGTTATGGATCGGGAACTTGTTAAAAGATAGGAAACAAAGAGTAGGACTCAATGGTTAGTTTTCAAAATGGAGAGAAGTTAACAGTGGGGTACCACAAGGGTCTGTACTGGGACTGGTGTTGGACATCCATTAGCTATTTGGAAAAACAGGGTGAAGAGTGAGGTGGACAAATTTGCAGCTGACTCAAAGTTATTCAAGATAGTTTAAGTGGACTGTGAAGAGTTGCGAAAGAATCTAGCACAGGTAGGAAAATGGGAACAAAATGACAGATGAAATTCAGTGTTGAGAAGTGCAAAGTGATGCACATAGGGAAAAAATAACCCTAACCATACGTACACAGCGCTAGGATCTAACTTAGGTGTCACTACTCGGGAAAAAGACCTCGGCCTCATTGTGGATAGATCATTGACATCATCAGCTCAATGTGTGGCGGTGGTCAAAAAAGCAAACAGCAGGTTACAGATTATTCAGAAAGGGATAGAAAACAAAATGGAAATTATCATAATGCCGCTATATAAATCTATGGTGTGACCACAGCTGATCACACAATATTTTGTCCAGTTCTGATCGCCCCATCTCTGAAAAGTCATAGCAGAACTAAGGTACAGATTCAAAAAAGGGCAACAAAGATGATAAAAGGGTCTCGGACAGCTTCCGTACGAGAAAAGTCTCAATCAGTAGGGATGGGCAAACAGAAAGCTGTTCAGATGTTCAGACGTTCAGTTGTTTGGTTCGAAACCCGAGTTTGGGTTCGGCTGTTTGGTTCGGCGGAGTTCGGTTCAGCCAAACTCGGCCGAACATTAAAAAAAGTGCTATTGGTACCGAAACCGAAATTTTATCAGTATCGGTATTTTTGACCCTGAAACCACCCCTGGTGTCCACCCCTGGTGCCAGGAAGTCTGCAGCTCAGCTGGCTCCCCCTTCCAGTCACATTTTTCCCACCCAAAGTCACGTTTTTCCCGCCCCCGAACTCATCAGAACTTTTCCAAACTGTTCAGAAGTTTGAGTGTTCGGTTCGGAAGTTCGGTTTGGTCATCCGAACAGGCTGAGTTTGGGACGAACTCCGAACTTCCAAACCATGTTCGCCCATCCCTATGAATCAGTTAGGGCTTCTCAGTCTGGAGAGGAGATGCCGTGGACAGGATAGAAGTCAACAAGATCATGAATGGCGTCGGGAGCAGGTAAACGGGGAGAGCTGCTATGTACCGATTCTAAAAACAGTAGAACCAGGGGTCATTCCATGAAGTTAACAGGGAACAGAGTTTGCGGGGGACCTATACCATCCACTTACCTGCCTTGCTGCTGCGGGGGCTGGTGAAGCTCTGCCGCTGGCGGGGTGTGTGTGTGCTCCGCTGCTCCTCTGTGTTGCCATCATCTCTGCTGCTCTCCGGACCTGTAGGGGGAAAGAACAAGCTGTGAGTTTGGGGGGACAGGGGGGGAATCGCAGAGGCCAGCCACGTGGGCTGACCTATCCCCTCCCCCCCCACCCGGAAGTAGCTGGGGACTTAAAGCCCCGGGACCAG
>QEPC01000864.1:2277469-2288446 GCA_003113815.1 Sphenodon punctatus
TACTGTCTGCCCTCCTCTGCAGACTGCTGCAACCAACCTGATTGTAACCAAGCCAAGCACACGCACCTGAGTCTTCGCATCCGCTTGAATGTTTGTTTGTCTTCTCCCCTGTCTCTCCCACTGTCCCCTCTCCCTGTCTCCCCCTCCTTGTCTTTTAGATTGTAAGCCACAGGCAGGGACCGTGTCTATTTCTATGTTCTGTACAGCCCCAGGTCACACGACTGGCGCTATATAAATGTTTATAATAATAATAATAACAATAATAATGTCTGCTGGCCGTGATGGTGGGTTTCCGGCGGGGAATCATTTGGGTGTTTCTGTGGCGGGGTGAATGCCGCCCCGTCACGTCTGAAAATACCCAATGACAAGAGCTATTGCTTTAATGCTGGAAGGAGCAGTTTGTGCTGTAACCTTGAAAGTTCTGGGTTCAAATCTTGTTGCAGTTCCTTGTAAATAGGCCTGCAACGACAGCTCACGGTGGATCCATCAGAAATAGGTCACTCACCTTCATTCACACGATGTGGAAACGTACTGGCTTTTCTGCTGTTTTTGCCATTTTTTGTTGTTTTTTTGCAAGTTGAACAGAGCTGCTACAGGCTGCTCCTTAACCCCATGTGCACCCGGAGCACGTCTTGTGTGTGCCCCTGGGGGTTGTGGAGAGACAATAGTGCCAGCAAAGTGTTGAAAAATCGCCATAAAAGTCCTGGAAAGCGACAAAACATCCTGACAACAAATGACAAAGATCACAATAAATGCTGGAAAGTGATGAAAAATTATTAAAAATGCTGTAAAACCACAGGTGCCAATACTGACAATGGTGGAATCACAGGAGACTGACAGAGTGCGGACAAATACTTGCAAGCACTCCTGAAAGGTCGGCATTTCCCCGAGGGACGGGAACACTTGCTCTCATCTCCGCCCTACTTGTGAAAGGGGGTTACACGGTCTAAAAATAGAGGCCGAAGTTCGCCAACCACACACCGCCTGGCTCAAATCCCCGGAGAGGCCACTTGTAACCCTGGGCCCTCGGCTGGGGTTGGGGTCAGCTGCAGGAAATGAATGGGAGACCTCCCTACTCATAAGCATGAACTGCTCTCCAGGTCAGTGGCAGATAACATGACCTATACTAACCAGGGCACCGGAGCTCTGGCCACCATCCAACAGTACTTGGGCTGCAAGACTCCCTTCCCCACCGTCACAAGCCCGAATGCCCCACCTGATCTGTACAAGCCACAGCACGCACAGGGTGGGCATCTCCCAATATGCTGACTGCACCAGGAGAGAGCAGAGCAAGGAGTAGGAGAAGGAAGGGGATTACATCAGGGCGCTTTTAGACGTGCGGGGTGAATAAAAACGCTGCATACAATCACGCTGCGTTTAAATATCCCACGTGTGGGATTTAGAGCCGGCAGCTCTCCTAGAGGTGGCTCAGGCTGCAGCTCCAAACTCTTCCCCCCATTGACTGTTTTATGGGGGGGATTGCAGGATGACCCACATATGATCTGCTTGCTATGGGATGCCCACCGGACTGGGTCAGGCTCAAAGCCCCATCTTTATTCGCCCAGGCAAGGCGAAGTCTCATGCAAATGGGCCTTGCTTACCACCACTAGAGGGGGCAGAGGGTAACATTTGCTCTATGTCCCACCACATCGAGGTCTGCAGCCCCCCACCCCCATAGCCCTTCACACCAGAGATGCCACAAGCTACAGGAAGAGGAATGAGCAGATTCCAGTTCTGCCTCTTGTAGTTTATCCTGGCACGCTGGCTGAACTCCCCGCGCGGGACCGGGGAAGCAAACTGCATTGATTGCATGAGCCAGCGGCCCCGGGATCCCTGGAGCTTTCGCTTCCCCTCCCTCAGCCTCTTTCGCTGAGATGGAAACATATTTTATTAATTTTGTGCACACACAAAAGGATGAAAAAGCGAGTGGCTGCTTTTGTCGTCTCTCTCTCTCTGCTGAGAGAGAAGCGGGGATGAAAGATGCTGAAGCAGCTCCATGTGTGCCCTGGCATAGGAATGTCGGTGCCACACACATGGCCTCGCATAACCCCAAGTCTGGGAAGGACCTCAAGAGGTGTCTAGCCCTTCCCCTTGCTCTGCGGCAGGCTGAATGACATCTAAACCCTCCCAGCCCTTCTCTGCAATCTCCCACAGTCCCACTTGGGAACTCTTTCCCCGCCTGGCTACCCCCTGCAGTTAGAGAGACCCTGCCGTCTCGGTGCTGTCCCAGTGTCTGGAGGCCGTGGCGGAGTGAATGTGGCAGAGCAGACTGAAGCTCAACCCCGATAAGACAGAGGTGATGTTGGTGGGGAGAGCGAGGGGGGTGTCGGCCCCCCTGATTGGGGGGGTTCGCCCTCCTGTAGCTCAGCAGGTTCGGAGTCTGGGGGTGATATTGGACACAGATCTCCGCCTGGAGTGACAGTTGGAGGTAGTGGTGAAGGCCGCTTTCCGCTGGTTGTGTCTGGTGTCGAGGCTGCAGCCGTACGTCTCCGACCCGGACCTGGCCTCCCTCATCCATGCCTTCGTCACCTCGAGGCTGGACTATTGTAACGCGCTCTACGTGGGGCTGCCCTTGTTCCTGGTCCGGAGGCTGCAGCTAGTGCAGAATGCGGTGGCCTGGCTCCTTTCCGGGACGGGTCGTTGGGAGCACATTACACCGGTGCTCCGGACTCTGCACTGGCTGCCAATAGCGAGCCGAGCCAGGTTCAAGGTGTTGGTGTTGATCTATAAAGCCCTTCACGGTCTGGGCCCCTCGTACCTCAGGGACCGGCTCGCCCTCCGTGCCCCAGAGCGGCTCCTTCAGTCTGCTGGGGGTGCCTTCCTGGAGGTCCCCCGTCACCCGTGTTAAGCGGGGGGCCACAATGGAGAGGGCATTCTCATTGGCTGTGCCGCATCTTTGGAATTCCCTCCCAGAGGAAGCTCGCCTGGCCCCGAGCCTTTTAACATTACGGCGAATTTGTAAAACCTGGCTGTTCGCCCAGGCCTTTGGGGAGGGGGGTTAGGGAGGGTTTTTATCCCCCTTCATCCTTATTTATTGTATTATTTATCATGTTTCCTGGTCCTGTTTTAATTGTTGTATTTTATGCATGTTTTAAATATTTTATGTTTGTATTTTTATATACATAAAATATATATTATATATTTTATAATATATAATATTATATTATTATAATATTCTTTTGAGATTGTAAGCCGCCCTGAGCTGTTTCAGGAGGGGTGGGGTATAAATGTAATAAATAAAATAAAATAAATAAATATTCCAAATGTGTCCCTGCCCCAATGGGCTTACAATCTAGAATGGATGAGAGGATGGAACACAGGAACATAGTCAGAGTCAGACTGGGTCAGACCAATGGTCCATCGAGCCCAGCATCCTGTCTCTGACTGTGGCCAATCTTGGTTATTTGGAAGAAGAACCCAACAGGTCACTCTCGGGAAATCCATTCCCTGTTGTTCACTCCCAGCTCCTGACAAATAACGGGTAACCACAAGACTGAGAAAACACAAAACCGGGTATGCTCGTCAAATTTCTGGTACCTGAATTGATCCACAAATTTTGGGTACTAATCAGCACCCTATTTCTGCCCAGTCTGGGTACAGACGCCCTGGAATAGCAACTTCTGGTCTCAGAATATCAATTCCCTGTCCTATTTTTTTGTGTTTCTCTTTCTATCCCAATTTCTCCATTTCCATCCTTAATTTTACCGATCAGTAAGAAAATTTAAAATCAGTACCGTGATAATGGAAATTACCGAATTTTGGGGTAGCCAGGTACCCGATCGATGACTGGAGAGCCTGCAGGGTACCTGCCAAATATGAGTATTCCCTGTGGGTACTAAATTAGGAGAGGCACCTGACGGGGAACAGGGATACGTACATCCATGAAGCAGAGAGGTTGCAGGTGCAGGCGCTGGGTTTAGTCACGGGGGAGGAGGGGGATCCTGAAGGATAAGAGAGTAGGAGCAGAAGTTTCATTGAGCAAACTATGCGGGTGAGGAATTAAGGAAGGTCTGGGGGAAGAAGAAGATTTTTTTGGAGGAGGTTGAAAGCTGGGAGAGAGGGAGCGCGTATGTTCTTTGAGGGTGTAAATAAGCATGTAGACAAGGGAGGCCCGGTAGATATAGTGTACCTGGATTTCCAGAAAGCATTTGATAAGGTCCCTCATGAGAGACTCTTGAGAAAATTAAAAAGTCATGGGATAGGAGGTAGTGTCTTACTATGGATCAGNACACCAGAGATGCCACACGCTACAGGAAGAGGAATGAGCAGATTCCAGTTCTGCCTCTTGTAGTTTATCCTGGCACGCTGGCTGAACTCCCCGCGCGCGACCGGGGAAGCAAACTGCATTGATTGCATGAGCCAGCGGCCCCGGGATCCCTGGAGCTTTCGCTTCCCCTCCCTCAGCCTCTTTCGCTGAGATGGAAACATATTTTATTAATTTTGTGCACACACACAAGGATGAAAAAGCGAGTGGCTGCTTTTGTCGTCTCTCTCTCTCTGCTGAGAGAGAAGCGGGGATGAAAGATGCTGAAGCGGCTCCATGTGTGCCCTGGCATAGGAATGTCGGTGCCACACACATGGCCTCGCATAACCCCAAGTCTGGGAAGGACCTCAAGAGGTGTCTAGCCCTTCCCCTTGCTCTGCGGCAGGCTGAATGACATCTAAACCCTCCCAGCCCTTCTCTGCAATCTCCCACAGTCCCACTTGGGAACTCTTTCCCCGCCTGGCTACCCCCTGCAGTTAGAGAGACCCTGCCGTCTCGGTGCTGTCCCAGTGTCTGGAGGCCGTGGCGGAGTGAATGTGGCAGAGCAGACTGAAGCTCAACCCCGATAAGACAGAGGTGATGTTGGTGGGGAGAGCGAGGGGGGTGTCGGCCCCCCTGATTGGGGGGGTTCGCCCTCCTGTAGCTCAGCAGGTTCGGAGTCTGGGGGTGATATTGGACACAGATCTCCGCCTGGAGTGACAGTTGGAGGTAGTGGTGAAGGCCGCTTTCCGCTGGTTGTGTCTGGTGTCGAGGCTGCAGCCGTACGTCTCCGACCCGGACCTGGCCTCCCTCATCCATGCCTTCGTCACCTCGAGGCTGGACTATTGTAACGCGCTCTACGTGGGGCTGCCCTTGTTCCTGGTCCGGAGGCTGCAGCTAGTGCAGAATGCGGTGGCCTGGCTCCTTTCCGGGACGGGTCGTTGGGAGCACATTACACCGGTGCTCCGGACTCTGCACTGGCTGCCAATAGCGAGCCGAGCCAGGTTCAAGGTGTTGGTGTTGATCTATAAAGCCCTTCACGGTCTGGGCCCCTCGTACCTCAGGGACCGGCTCGCCCTCCGTGCCCCAGAGCGGCTCCTTCAGTCTGCTGGGGGTGCCTTCCTGGAGGTCCCCCGTCACCCGTGTTAAGCGGGGGGCCACAATGGAGAGGGCATTCTCATTGGCTGTGCCGCATCTTTGGAATTCCCTCCCAGAGGAAGCTCGCCTGGCCCCGAGCCTTTTAACATTACGGCGAATTTGTAAAACCTGGCTGTTCGCCCAGGCCTTTGGG
This sequence comes from Sphenodon punctatus, assembly GCA_003113815.1. Lineage (NCBI taxonomy): Eukaryota > Metazoa > Chordata > Lepidosauria > Sphenodontia > Sphenodontidae > Sphenodon > Sphenodon punctatus. The sequence continues at coordinate 2,283,004 of QEPC01000864.1, forward strand.
GAGGGGGGTTAGGGAGGGTTTTTATCCCCCTTCATCCTTATTTATTGTATTATTTATCATGTTTCCTGGTCCTGTTTTAATTGTTGTATTTTATGCATGTTTTAAATATTTTATGTTTGTATTTTTATATACATAAAATATATATTATATATTTTATAATATATAATATTATATTATTATAATATTCTTTTGAGATTGTAAGCCGCCCTGAGCTGTTTCAGGAGGGGTGGGGTATAAATGTAATAAATAAAATAAAATAAATAAATATTCCAAATGTGTCCCTGCCCCAATGGGCTTACAATCTAGAATGGATGAGAGGATGGAACACAGGAACATAGTCAGAGTCAGACTGGGTCAGACCAATGGTCCATCGAGCCCAGCATCCTGTCTCTGACTGTGGCCAATCTTGGTTATTTGGAAGAAGAACCCAACAGGTCACTCTCGGGAAATCCATTCCCTGTTGTTCACTCCCAGCTCCTGACAAATAACGGGTAACCACAAGACTGAGAAAACACAAAACCGGGTATGCTCGTCAAATTTCTGGTACCTGAATTGATCCACAAATTTTGGGTACTAATCAGCACCCTATTTCTGCCCAGTCTGGGTACAGACGCCCTGGAATAGCAACTTCTGGTCTCAGAATATCAATTCCCTGTCCTATTTTTTTGTGTTTCTCTTTCTATCCCAATTTCTCCATTTCCATCCTTAATTTTACCGATCAGTAAGAAAATTTAAAATCAGTACCGTGATAATGGAAATTACCGAATTTTGGGGTAGCCAGGTACCCGATCGATGACTGGAGAGCCTGCAGGGTACCTGCCAAATATGAGTATTCCCTGTGGGTACTAAATTAGGAGAGGCACCTGACGGGGAACAGGGATACGTACATCCATGAAGCAGAGAGGTTGCAGGTGCAGGCGCTGGGTTTAGTCACGGGGGAGGAGGGGGATCCTGAAGGATAAGAGAGTAGGAGCAGAAGTTTCATTGAGCAAACTATGCGGGTGAGGAATTAAGGAAGGTCTGGGGGAAGAAGAAGATTTTTTTGGAGGAGGTTGAAAGCTGGGAGAGAGGGAGCGCGTATGTTCTTTGAGGGTGTAAATAAGCATGTAGACAAGGGAGGCCCGGTAGATATAGTGTACCTGGATTTCCAGAAAGCATTTGATAAGGTCCCTCATGAGAGACTCTTGAGAAAATTAAAAAGTCATGGGATAGGAGGTAGTGTCTTACTATGGATCGGTAAGTGGTTAAAGGATAGGAAGCAAAGGGTTGGACTGAATGGTCAGTTTTCACAATGGAGAGATGTAGAAAGTGGTGTGCCTCAGGGATCTGTATTGGGACCGGTGCTGTTTAATGTATTCATTCATGATTTGGAAAAGGACGTTAAGAGTGAGGGGATCAAATCTGCAGACAACACTAAGTCATTCAAGGGAGTTAAAACACGAGCAGACTGTGAGGAACTGCAACAGGATCTTACGACACTGGGTGCCCAGGCATCTAAATGTCAAATGAGATTTAATGTGGACAAGTGAAAAGTGATGCACGTAGGGAAAAATAATCCAAACTATGAGTACACAAAGTATTGTAGCGTTCGCTTTCTGTTGAATAACACACAGCAGACGTTTCTTCAAAACAGAACTTTACTAAGAGCTCAGAAGACATGCTTCCATACTGTACAGACTGCATGGGACAAGAGGGAGGACAGAGAGAGGAGAAGAGAGGAGACAAGAAGGAAAAAACCCTGTTTCATCCCCTGACCCTCCCCCTACTGGACAAGCCCCATATTAAGCTTGCAGGGCTTGCAATGGGCTTTTACTTGTGACTGTTGCAAAATCCAACACTAAGCGAGGAGTTACTACTCAGGAAAAAGATCTGGGAGTGATTGTGGAGAATACACTGAAATCCTCAGCCCAGTGTGCAGCAGAGGTCAAAAAAGCAAATAGAATGTTAGGAGATATTCGCAAAGGGATAGAGAATAAAACTGAGGATGTAATAATTCCTCTATACAAATCGATGGTGTGACCGCACCTGGAATATTTTGTGCAGTTCTGGTCGGCTGTCGCCCCATCTCAGAAAAGACATAGCTGAACTAGAAAAGGTACAGAGAAGGGCAACGAGAATGATAAAGGGTCTGGAACGGCTTCCGTACAAAGAGAGGCCTGACAAGCTGGGTCTCTTCAGCTTAGAGAAGAGAAGACTGAGAGGGGACATGATAGAGGTTTTTTATAAAATCTTGAGTGGTGTGGAACGAGTAGATAGGGAACGGTTATTTACCCTCTCAAGTAGTGCTAGAACTAGGGGACACTCCATGAAACTAGCTGCCGGCAGATTTAAAACAAATAAAAGGAAGTACTTTTTCACTCAACGCATAATTAACTTATGGAATTTGTTGCCAGAGGACGATGTCAAGGGCAGTAGTATAGCTGGGGTTAAAAAAGGACTGGATAAGTTCTTAGAAAATAGGTTTATTAATGGCTATTAACCAAGTAACTTACAGGATGAACGTCTTACTGTCAGGAGCTGGGAGTGAACAACGGGGAATGGATCCCCCATTGGGACTGTTGGTTCTTCTCCCAAGCCACCCTGATTGGCCACTGTCGGAGACAGGATGCTGGGCTTGATGGACCGTTGGTCTGACTCAGTATGGCACGTCTTATGTTCTTATGTGCTCCGTAGAGCTGAAAAAATTCAATCTTTTTTCTTCTTCTTCTCAGTTCTCATCAAGTATCAAGCTTCTTGGCTCGATTTCCACAAGAATCGCGAAACGAGAAAAGCCCTGGTTCTTGACCCTTCCTCAATAGATTTTTTTCTCGATTTACTTACGGAAGCCATGTGCATGCTGTGTCCTGTGCTGAGTCTTGCATCCTGCATCTGTCTGTCTGTCTGTCTGTCTGTCTGTCTTCTTTTCTGCAGCCATCAACTGCACACCAAGGGGGAAAACAAGAAAAAGAATCACACTTGTGCAATGGCTACTGGGCTGTTCTGCACATGCAATGGCGCCGGCAGCATCGTTGCCATTTTGGAAAAGGGTGGCCGTTCTGCACAGAATGCCTGCCCTTTTCCAAAATGGTGGCGGTGCTTCCAGCAGCATTTTGGGAAAGGGCTGGGCGTGCACAGAATGGCCTAGCGGCCTTTGACCATGCGTTGTTGCTTGTTTTTCCTTTTAAGTGATATTCTCGTGAGAATCTCACACCATTAGCGAGAGATTTCTGAGATCTCATTAAGGGTTCTCAATTCTCATGAGATTCTAGTTTCAGCCCTACTGCTCAGCGAGGGAATGTCAGACATACGGAGCAGGAAGGAAGAAGAGACGCAGATGGTCCATGTAGCCCAGCATCCTGTTTCAGACAGTGCATGAAGAGAGACCTACTGAATTCATCAGCTAGGGAAGTGTATAAGAAACAGAGTGACTGGTGGAGTGTTCCATTCCCTGATGTTAGTCCCAAGAACACGCCAAGCACCCTCTGTCCATCCGGGATCACGGTGACGGATGAGCCTGTCCTCCATCAGCTGCATCTCACTGAGAGTTTTCTCCATGTCCTTGGTCTTGTTTTTATGTTGAATGACAGCTGGGATTGGAGAACAAGGGAGCCCTTGGAGAATTGTTCTCGACACACTGCAGGACGGCTGCTTCCAATCCCTGGGAGTGATCCATGTCTGCTGTGCCTTGAGTCGGGGAAGATACTTTCTCTTCCCTCCCACAGGAGTTGTCTCTTGTAAATTTCATGGGCACGGTGGCACTCGCTCCTGTCTTCCTCATGCATTAACTTTTCAAAGATCTGAAACGTGTCTCACTGGGATGAGAACTTACTGGATTGCTCTTTTGTAGGTGAGATTTCGAGAGCAGGGGAAAACAGTGGGATGGATCCTACCGGCTGCATTTTTGCGCCCCGTCTTTCAATCTCACGGGCTTTAGGAAATGCGTAAATACCCAGGCAGGCGTCGTGATCACCTGCTGCTGAAACGAGGCCATCTCCGGGGTAGAAAGTGCCCCTCAGCATCACCACGCAATGATTCAGGCTTAGGCCGAGCAGGAAGTGAAGACTCCCATTGCATTCAGTTGGGGGGCAAGGAGAAAGAGAGAGCTTGATGGAAGAGGCTGGGTTTTCAGGAGGGATTTGAAGGTTGGGTGTTGAGTTAACACAAGTATCTGCTAGTATCCGGTATCTGAATGGATATAGTGGTATCTGCAGTATCCAGTTGGATACCAAAAGCTATCCTATTTAGTACCCACCAGCTATCCTATTTCCTATCCTATTTAGTATCCACCAGTTAACCAGATTACCGTATACCATTCATCGAATAAACGGTATTACTGTTGACCTCTTACTGGTTGACTACTTTTTTTTTACTCCCTCCCTTGATCCTGACTGGTTTGGAGTGGTAAATGGCAATGCAGTCATTTGGTAAACAGAAATTCATAAATGGTACTATTCGCTATTCCTAGGGGTGTGCACACAGGGCACCTCATTCCATGTTAGTTTTAGTTTTAATTTACAAAACCCCTTTGTTTTGATGGTTTTCATAAAGAAAATGATCATTTTGGGGTTTGTTTGTTTTTTAATTCAACAACAACAATAATAATAATTAATAATTAATAATAAATAATAGAAAAATCAACTTCTTCAGTCGGCAGTCACAGAAGGCAGGCAAAATCACCGGGCATATAGCAAACACTTATGCTCCTGTCTTTTAGCAGAGGTGGAATCCACGGATCACCTCTTATTGAGATGCCTAAGTTGGACCAATGGTCCATCAAGCCCAGCATCTTGCCCTCTGACAGTGGCCAATCTCGATCACATGGGAGAAGAACCAACAGTCCCAATGGGGGATCCATTCCCCGTTGTTCACTCCCAGCTCCCGACAGTAAGACGTTCATCCCGTAAGTTACTTGGTTAATAGCCATTAATGAACCTATTTTCTAAGAACTTATCCGGTCCTTTTTAAAATCCAGTTACACTTATCCACTTATCAGCTTTTGAGAGAAACCTGGCTTTTGCTGCTGTTAAAAAGGGGTCTTGACTTTGACTCAGAAGGTGCTTATTTTTACCTCCTTTCCTTGACGGAGAAGACTGAGCTGACGGCAATTGCCACATACTTAAGTTTGGCAGGAAAAGCTAGAACCAAATTCATATAAGTTAAGTTCCCATAAGCTTTAGTCGACCTAGTAGAATTTTGTAGTCCAGTCGGGGTGGGTCTTACCATGGGGCGCTGGAGATCTTTTGCAATCTCTGAGCTGGGGTTTTTGTCTCCTGGGGTCCCAGGAGAGCTTGGCCCCAGAGGCTGAAGCTGCAGGTAGGATAGCCACCTACACCTGTGTGTTTCCCTGTCTCCACCCCCAGGGAGGCTGCTTATAGCAGGGGGCTGCACTGAGGGTGGTGCCCTCAGGGCGGCGGCCGAAGGGTGCCGCCAAAGGGCGAAGCAGCCGTTGGCGGAGCCGTTAGCG
>QEPC01000864.1:2289712-2306965 GCA_003113815.1 Sphenodon punctatus
TTGCTATCCATTTCAACTCTAATCGAGAGGGAGGGAGCAGTGTGACTGTATTCCGAGACGGAGTTCCAGGCCTAGGTAGCAGCCTAGGAGGAAAGATGAAGATGGTGTAGAACGCAGGAGAGGTGGTGACAGCAGAGGAGCGAAGTTCTCTGGTGGAAGTGTAGTGGGAAATAAGGGCAGAAAGACAGAACGAGTACGTACTCATATTTGCTTCTTACATCCAAGTAACTATCACTCCCAGTCTCAACTCTGTTGTGCCATGACCATCGGGGGAGATTGCGGAGTAAGCACTTCAGTTTAGCTGCAGTGCGAATGCCACCAAAGTGGAGTTAGTTGGCTCTAACTCCATTGCAGTAGCTCCTTTGTTTACCACTGTTCATCGGAGCATGGCCTTTGTTTCCTTTATTTAATACCCAAATTTGGATTTGTACCTCTTGAGAGCTTTGACTGTGCTTCCACTCTGGCTTCAAGCTGTGTTTGATTACTGGTTTCCTCTTTGACTACATCAATAGTTTCGACTTTGGCTGGCTTTCTTCGTTCTTGGCTTCGATCAAAACCAAGCCAAGTACTTTGAATTTGTTTGTTTCTAACACAGAGGATTGGACGTCCGAGTCCTGAAATTGCAGACAAACTTCTCAAAGGTGCAGGGGAATTCATAGTTGAGCTGGCATTTTAAAATTTGAAAAATCGATCAAATTTGGACTTTAACGTGAATCTGACCCCAGCTTTGATGGTCACCTGGCTATGCTCGAAAGGCGGTGATGGGGGAGCTCTAGGAACCAGGTGGGAAGAAGAAGAGATATGGTAATAGTACTTCAATAGGGTCAAGAAAAGACAGCGAGAACTAATAGATGCAGGGGATTAAAGTGAGAAGACAGGATGTACATTCCTCTGAAGTGTATCAGACCTGCCTGAGAGAGAGACTTGACGAGGTCTACTTAGAGCTGGAAAATGGATAGTATATTTACTACCTGGTGGCTAATCCTACAGGTATCAGATAGCCCTGAGACTAACTGACATCTCTCCAGTATCAGTTGGATTAGCCACCAGGGGAGGAAGGGAGAATTGCTTACGGGAAGTTCCCAGAAGCCTGCACTTATGCACCCAGGGAAATTGGTCTCAAGAGACCTTGACCTTGATCGGCTACCATTGCAGCTAAGGGCAGATGAGGCCTCCATGGCCACGTGCTCTCTCCAAGACCCCTGGTGACATGGATATGTGTGCGGATATGGGATGGAAGGTTTGCAGGAACTAGGCCTGAGATGAGAGCAAGTGTACCCATACTGCAGGGAAATACTGACCTTTCAGGAGCGCTTGAGAGTGTCTGTCATTACTGCACTTGCACCATTTCCCCACCATTTCCACCACTTTCTGGGTCTTTTTGTCACTTTCAGAGTCTTTTCATCACTTTCTGGGAGTTTCTGGGACTTTTATTGGTCACTTTCCTGAAATTTTATGACAGTTTTATGGCAGTTTTACAACATGTTTTATGGTAAAATTTCCAAGACTTCCTGAGCACTTTTGAGGCACATTTGCATCTCCACAACCCCTGAGGGTGCACTCAGGGCGCACACGGGGCTTGGGACTGGCCCTGTAGCAGCCCTGTTCAACCTGCAAAAAATAACGGAAAATGGAGAAACCAGTGGGAAAGCCATCATGTGAATGGAGGAGGATGCCTTGCTTCCAACGGAAACAGGACTCACCGAGATTTCTCGTTTCAGGCCTAGCAGGATCCCATTATCCACATGAAGAACCTTTTCAGCTCTTGGTATATTATTTTCCTTTTACTGAAGAGACATCTGTAGCTCATTCTGCCAGTACAACTTCATTGACTTGATCTGATCACAGAGATTAGGGAGGATAAAGATGATCACAGCGGTTCTGAAAATCTTTGGACCAACAAACCACTGCCAAACCTTGAAATTTCTCATGGGAAACCACTGTGCCAGAGGAGGTTGTAGAATCTCCTTCCGTGGATATGTTCAAAAACCTTCTGAACAAGCTTCTGTCTGACATGGGGCAGGGGGCTGGAGTTGATTGCCTTTGAGATACCTTCCAATCCTACAAGACAGCAGGAGGCACTAGGGGGAGTGCTAATTAACAGCACTGTTGTTGGTGTGTGTGACATCATCATCAGGCGCTGGGAAGGACAGAGGGTGCCTCCTAATGATGTGGCAACCGTGCCAGAACTGCTCCCGCTGGGGCTATATAAAGGCTCCAGTTCAAACTAGTGGGGTGGATGAGAAAGAGAGATGAATAGAATTAACATGGGCCCAGCTTTCTGGACAAAGTCTTGACAATAGCCAGGTCCCACAGCCACTGCTCCAGAGTCAAGGATCGGTCATTGCAAATCCGACGGTTACCAGTTACCATGTGGTTAACTATTTCTGCTCGTTGTGATGTCAAGTGGGAGAGACTCTCTGTCCCACCTCTTTTTCCATATGACCCTGGCCCTTTCTTAGGTGAAGTGTTTGGGAAGGTAGGAACTGTAATCACGGCTTCATAGTGCACCATTTGGAGATGAGGGGGTGTGTGGGAGATTCCGTTAGAGAGACTCCACTCTTCTATCGGTCAATGAATCTGTTTGGTGGTTTAGGTTGGGGAGTAGCCACTGCGTGAAGGGATGAACTATCTGCTCTCAGAAGCCCTGATTTCTTGGCATCATTGGAGTGCCTCAAGTTGACCCAGAGAATCTGAACCTGTCTCCCATAGCCAGGAGACACTGGGTCAAAGCCTATTCTCTGTCCCAGTGCCTTGTCAGGTTTAGTTGGGAGTGTCTCAAATTCTCCCTTTTGAGAGGCTGCTCCGTGGTCCAGTTATTTCTCACTGGGAAGTTTATTCACCACAGCCTGTAAGCGGGCATTTTTACACACACGTTAAAGTTCCAGACTTTTCAATCATCTGGGTTCACAAATAAGGCTGCATTCTCACCTGCGGTAGCGGTGGCAGCAGCGGGAGGGATGAAGGAGACGCAGCAGTGAGGAGGAGCCAGCGACCAGGAAGAGCCGGTGCGAATGGGCATCTGCCATGGCATCTCTCGCGCATGTCAGGGCACAAATTCCTGCCCTGACATGTGCATGAGAAGCTGCGGAATATCCTCGTTCGCACCGGCTCTTTCCCCATTGGCTGGCTCCTCCATGCTGCCACGTCTTCCCTTGCCCCTCCCGCTGCCGCTACTGCCGCCACAGGTGGGAACGCGCAGCCTAAGTTCAGGATTCATTCTTCACACACACGCTGCCCTGAGGCAGCCTAAAGTAGCCGCAGCTGTAGACGTGAGGGGCTGCCATGGAAACCAAGTGACCACAGCTGTCTGGAGCAAAGCAGTTTACCAGGAGAACATTTTACAAACAAAAGTTCTGGGAGAAGTTCAACACAGAAGTTCAAAGAGCCGGATGTTTAAGATCTGGGCGAGTGATTTAGACACACAGAAAGTTCAGGATGTAACAGCAAACATGCAGGAGAAATGTGTGTGTAAACACACCCAGTATTTCCCCCTTCCTTAGTTTCCTCTTATTTACTCTCCCTTGTTCCTTGTTGGGACAGGCGGCTACTGGAATCAGGCAGACACTGGGCCTCACATGCTTTAGTGAGTTTATGGCTAAGCCAAACGCATTCCCTGAGCCGGGCCCGTAACCCACAGGGGGAAATGCGCTCCAAGAGCCTCTAACCTTTCACAGATTGGCTCGCTTAGAGGACTGCCCGGAAGATGCTTTTCTCCATCTTCTGTACAAAGGAGAGAGCCAATGCTCTTTCCCCCAGTTTGCGGAACAACTTTAACAGTTTGACCTTTCCAGGCGAGTCCCTCCGTCCCTGGGCCTGCGTGGGGTCAGTTCTGAGGCTCTGTTGAGATGCAGGCGTGGAGAGGAACTGACATGAAAGGAGCTTGCTGGCTGCCGCAGGACAGGGGCGAGTCAGCTTGATTGGCAAGGAGATGGAGATGGCGTTGCAGGTGCCTGGTGAACAGCTCCCACAACCCCAGCAGAGGGGGCAGCTCCTTATTAATGCTTCCTTTCTCTCCTGTCTGCTGCCTTCAAAATGCCTTTCCATTGCTTTACGTACTGGAGTCTCCATTTTGGTGTAGGGCCGTGTGCATTTTGCACATGTGCAAATAGCTCAGTCGTAGCTACTCATGGTTAATAGCTCCGAGGGGGGGACCCAAAATGGGGTAGCACACGGTGCTCCCTAGGAACAGGGGACCTGTTGGGGGGCTGCGCTCAGATGGGAAAAGGCCTCCTCACTTCTCCCCCCATCCCTTCTCAGAAAGCACCGAGCAGGGAAGGTTCCTGCTCAGAAAGTGTAACGCATGGGATGGGGAGAAGCAGGGAGCAGCCCGGAGTCTGGACCAGAGGAGCAGCAGTCCGGCTGGTGAGGTGAGTCGGCCTGGGTCCTGGGGAGTTGGGTAGCCCATAGGAATGTGCTTGGGTACCAAGCTGTGAATGGGGCGAGACAGGCACCCCAAATTCAATGGGGTGCCTGACTGACGGGTTCCCGGCGGCAGCTCCAGTTGATTGGAATTCTGATCAAAAAGTGATTTCAGTCTGAATTCCGAGTGAAATTGCGACAGCCATTTGGAACTGCTCCATGGACAGTAAACAGAACCCCTGTTTGGAACCAGCCCTGGGGCTTACCCATTTCAGCGCTGCTCCTCCTCTCTCATACCACGTCCGTGCAGCTCCCCGCACTGCAATGGGGGCCCTGATGTCATTCCATGACACCCAGGAGAGCAAGGAGGCAGTGCGCGTCGGAGAGGACGCACAACAGAAAGTTGTGTTGTGTTGCAGCTGTTGGCGCCAGGGCCCATTTGTCCATTTCACAAGTTTTGCTTATTTGTCAGATCCCGCGACCATTAAGCAGTGCATTACCGTTTGGCATGTGGTGCTTTTTAATTCCTTTAGCTAGTTTATGCCTTCGGCAGGTAGTCACCTAAATGCATTTCCTGACAAGTGATGGATGCCTAGGAAGCTTCTGGAGCACAATGTTTTATTGACCACAGCTCTCCATCTCCGCCCTGCCCCCAAACTCCCAGAGGTGTGCCGGAGAGAAAGAGTCTCTTTGTGGCTTTAACAGCACTCCAGGGAACTGGTTGGTGTTCTAGAAGCCTGCTAGCCTAGGTGACAGGGCTTTGGAAGTCTAGAGCAGGGTCCTGTTTGCGGGGACATGGCAAAGGTGTTCTCAACTAAAGCTGAGCTGAGTGAGACTCTCTGATATCGAGCTGGGTACCGCAGTATCTGCCAATAGTCGCCTTGCTAGCATGAATTTTCAGGGACCCGAATTGGTATCTGAATATCATACGGGCACCCAAACATCGGAAATTCCGGTTTTTCAGTTTTGGCGTACCCAAAATTACTCCCAAGACTACCCCGTAAGTTTGGAAATCCAGGACCAGAAGTAAACAATCTGGGGCCAAAAGTGGGAAAATCAAAGTGGTTAATCAGTATTTCATTTGATCAGGTACCTGACTGAATACTAGTTTTTGGGAACCAAATTACACACCTGAATCGAGCACCACAAATTGGAAGGGTAAACCCATTTTTGCATGTAATTGAATCAGCTCTGTAGGCTCACTCGTAGATGTATTTCTACTGGCGTAATGGGTGATAAGCAACTAAGGCTGAAATGAGCAGAAAAATTCTTACTTGAGAGTAATTTTGCCATCTCTGGAACTGGGATCAATTTCTCAACCATTTCCCGAGATGATACAATTTCTTGATTCTCTTCTTACCACAAGACACCGCCCCAGTTTACCAACTTTTCATTTACCATGTACCGCGTTACCGTTCATCATCACATTGCCGAGGGTACCGTTTTACTTCCAGGTTTCTTTCTGTTAGTTGTTTCTGAATTTCTGAGCCAGTCACTGGGCATTTTTACACACACCTTAAAGTGCTGGTCTTTCAATCTTCTGGGTTTACAAGACCACAAGTAAGTTCCGGATGCATTTTTCACACACACACACACACACACACACACACACACACACACACTGCCCTGAGGCAGTTCCTGGATGCATTCTTCACACAAACACTGCCTTGAGGCAGCCTAAAGTAGCCGCAGCTGTAGACGTGAGGGGCTGCCATGGAAACCAAGTGACCACAGTTGCCTGGAGCAAAGCAGTTTACCTGGAGAACTTTTTACACACAAAAGTTCTATGCAGAAGTTCAAAGAGCCAGATGTTTAAGATCTGGGTGAGTGATTTAGACACACGGAAAGTTCAGGATGTAACAGCAAACATGCAGGAGAAACGTGTGTGTAAAAACACCCACTGTGTGAGTAGTCCACCTCTTAACCTCCACCCCTGCCTGCCCAAACTGTCAGATCCTGCTGCCGCCACCGCCGTTACTGCTGCCCTCCTGGGTGGTGGTGACAGTGACACGTGGCATGGGGTGTCCCGGAGGTTGCCCCAGGCGGGGGAACACCCCCCCCGCCGACATAAGGTCTGCGAAGCCGGTAGAAACCCCAGCCCTAGACACCACAGAGGTGCCGCAAACTGAGACAGCTGAGGAAGGAGAGGCGGGTCCCTCAGGCATGCACAGCAGGGCGGGGCTATGAGTATTTAAGGAAGGGCTAAGGAACACAGCGTTGCCGGAGACCAGCAACACTGTGAGACTGGCCCCTTGTGCAGACAGAGATTGGGAATGGCGAGAAGTCTTTGGAGAAGTGATTGGGAGAACTAATCTGTGAGTGCGTGAAAGGGCTGTGTGTGTGGACCGTGTGGATTGTTTGGAGGCAAAGGTAACCTTGGGTAGGTGTGTGCGTGTGGGTGTGTTGTGTTCTTCCCTATCTGCCCCGGGACCCTTCCCCCCTCCTGTTACCGAGGTAGACGTGCATTGGGTTCCTCCTCCTCAAACCTGGGTCTGCATCCCCACCTTCCTCACTCATCCTGGGCACTGGGTTTCTCCCCATGCGCGCATGTAGCAAGGCTGTGGGGGGGGGGCACGGGTGGTGGGATAGGCTGCACACATGAACGGGCTCCACTCAGGGCCTTGCTGCCCTCTCCCCCCCCATGATGATCTGGCCCATTTCCCAGGAGGGAGCACTAAGGCCAACCAAGATCCTGAGGGGTTAATTCGCCACCAGTGTTGAGTGGGGCCTGGGAGTGCAGCAGCGAGTGGGGCGACGGAGTGTAGTGGTCGGCATTGGGGTCCATATCTCCCCCTTCCCTTCCCCCGTCCTAACACAAACACAATATTTAAAAAAATGTCTGCATTCCCATGCCTCCAATCAGCACGGTTGTTGTTCCCTTTGACCAATCTTCAGCCGGACTGCAGATTGGTAAAAGAACCTGAGTATCAGCCAATGAGTAAGACGGAAGTACAAGGGAAAATGGAGTGTGGAGCAACTAGAAAATACACAGTACGGTGTTGATATTACTTGACGGCAAAGCGGTAACGGCAAGGTGGTAAACAGGTTGCCGGTAAGCAAAGTATTGGTAAACCGAGAAACAAAATGCTGATTGAGACATTTGCTGAGTGCTTGACCGAGATGAGAATGAGAACAGGGATTACGATGGGAATTCCCGTTTTTGCAAATTCTTGTTTCGGCCCTAGTTATAAGTTAGCTTTGAACTGCAGGAGAGGTAGTTTCACAGCTTGGCAACTCCCCCCCCCCTTGCACAAAGTGTCATCTGAGCAGTCAGAAAAAGGCTCTCACCAGTAAGGCGCTTCTCTGTCCATTCCTGTCTTCTTCCAGAGGTTAAGAACAACGGCTTCAGGAGAACCGGCCACTCTTTTGAAGGCTGCTTCTTAGATTTTCAGGGTACTCTTCTAGGGATTGGGAATTTCTGGATAATATCTAATCTTCTTTTTCCCCAGATATTAGCAAGGACCAAGTCAGTCAATTTAATGCGCTATTGGATCTTGTTCCTCATTTACTGTTCTCTGTGAACTGCTTCCAGCAATATTCAGTTATCCAGTTGTGTTAACATCGTAACTCTCAGTAAAGTCTGTTTCTCTAACCCTTGAGAAGGAAATTTGAAAGAAACTTTTGTCCAAGAGAACTTAGCTAAGGATATTAACTAGGTTTAAGCCTCAGATCCAGGCTGTTGCAAAACCCTGTCTCTTTGCTCTGTATAATATTGCTAAAAACCAGCCCTGCCTTATTGTTGCTGCCGCAAAAACCCTACTCCATGATCCAGTCATCTCTCAGCGTGACAAGCAACTGCAACTTCCTCCTTACTGGCTTCCCCTGCTCTGATCTCACCCCTCTCATCTCCATTCAACACTCTGTGGCCAAGGTCATCCACACTTTGACCACGTTCAGCCCCTCTTCTCCGCCCTACGCTGGCTCCCTCTACAGGAACGCATTTAGCACAAGCTCCTGGGCTTCACCTTCAAGGCTCTTCATGGCCTTGCTCCCCAATATCTCTCCGCTCTTGTAACCCCTGCCACACTTCTACCCGAGAGTGTCGCTCCTCCTCTGCCCCCACCCTCGCCTGCTCATGACCCTCTTGTTCCTCTAAACATCTTCATCCCTTCTCCCTTGCTGGCCCTCATGCCTGGAACTCCCTCCCTGGATACATTCATTCTGCTCCCTCCCTCCCAACCTTCAAATCCCTCCTGGAAATCCACCTCTTCCCTCAGGCCTTCCCTAGATTGTCATGAGTGAAATTGCATCCTCTCCTTCCCTCACTCAGAATCTAGTTCTCTGTAACTAAGGGAAGCATGTGCATCTGCAACTTCTCAACCATGTTCACCTCTCCCTTACCTCCCCCTGCCTTGTTTTTTAGATTGTAAGCCCCTTGGGGTACGGGTCTGTCCCTAACTATTGATTGTACAGTGCCAGGCACAGTACGTGCGCTTTAGCAATTAATAATTAATAACTCCCTGCCAAAATATCCTACACTCCTCTAGAGTTAGAGAAGGGGTTGTTGTGTGTAGGGGTGTGCAATTCATTTGTTTCATTACTAAAACGAACAATTGCCCATTTATTTTACTAATTAAAATACAAAAACAATAGGCTGGGGTAACGGAAACAGAAGAAAATGAAGGAAAAAAGCATCCGTTTTGCACCTGCACAAACGGCCACTGGCGCTGTTCTGTGCACGCACGCCCTTTCCCAAAATGGTGTCAGCAGCCATTTGCGCATGTGCAGTGATTTAAAAATATTTTTAATTTTTAATTTTAATAAAAATAAACAAAACAAAAAACCCTGGCTGCAAGATGGTGAGTGAGTTCCTGATAGTCACTGCCCCCTCTGGGGTACAACTATATCCCCAGGAGGAAACTCCTCGTATTGTCTCGAGACTTCTAGAATTCCCTTTGTTTTATTTATTTATTTATTTATTTATTTATTTATAAAACTTCTACCCTGCCCCTCCTGCCACGCAGCTCGGGGCGGCTTCCAACAGTTTTTTAAACACAATAAAAACATTTTAAAACAACCATAAATATTATAAAAATAATTAATATACAGGGCAAACAAAACTCTAAAAACGAAAAATAGGTGGGGGAACTAAAACCACCCTACTCACCCTCCCTCCCAAAGGCCTGGGCGAACAGGCCCTTTATCAGCTCTCTCTGTCTCTTACACGTAGGCAATGGCTGCCGGCATTAGCATTTTTAATGTCTGTGTCTGGGCAAATCAACAAATTGTCTTTCCATTTCCTGGGGCTTGGTCACGTGTCACAGCTCTGATTTGGGTTTTACAGTTCTCAATTGTAACATTACATACATGTTGTATGTTTTGCTTTACATATTTACTAGGCTTGTAGTCTACATGTAGGCCAGTTTCACACGTGTGTGACCCTATGTTTCTTCGTGACAGGAACCCTCTTCCGTTGGTGAGAAAGTACGAAGCTTCCGAGACTGATGTAGCTCTTCCTCAAACACAATTTTTTAAACCTTTTTCTCAATGGACATTGGCCGCGGCACGAAGCTCACCCAGTTTACTTTGGAGTAGGCCTGAAAGAACAATACCACCCATTCTAATCAGAATGGTTCCATCCTTTCTGATCCGGAATTATAACACGCAAAATTCCGTCCGATTCTGATTGGAATGTCTGAACTAATACTTTTTTAAAAATTGCATTGAGCGCGTGCAAAGGACTACTCATATCCAAAATGGTGATGCTCCCACCATTTTGAATATGGGAAGCGACCATTTTGTACATACTTGCAAATGGCAATTTTAAATTATTATTATTTTGACTGGAATTCCAATTGGAAATGTTTCCAATTGGAATTCTGATTGAAATAAGTGGTAACATTTATTTAATTTTATTTATTTATTTATTTATTTAAAATTTCTTACTCCAGCCTTCCTGTCAAAGGTGGCTCAGAACAGTTTACAATGGTTATCATCCTATCTATCTATCTATCTATCTATCATTTTTCCCAACACTTTTCCACCACCAACCCCCTACCCGCTGACTCACCCTTTATCCCTACAACTCCCCTGCTACCCTAGCCTCCACTACCAAATGTCTTTGCAAATAAGGGAGCTTTACACTGTCTCCTCTACCTCTCGTTTTCAGCAGACTCGGGGCCGGCACTCTCGTTGTTTCCTCGATGTCTGGCAGCTGTGGGAGACTGGATGAGGGTGAACCGCCTAAAGCTGAATCCCGACAAGATGGAGGTGATGTTGGTGGGTAGGCTGAGGGAGTAGCCTTGGAGTGCGCCTTGCTTTGGTTCCTCAGGTACGCAGCCTGGGAGTGCTCCTTGACATGCAGCTCTGCATGGATGTCCAGGTGGCAGCTGTGGTGAGGAGCACATTTTGTAAATGATACCAGGTACGGTGATTACGAGCTTATATCTCAGACTGCGGCCTGGCCACCGTCATCCTCTAGGCTTGATCGCTGTAATGCTCTCTATGTGGGGCTACGCTTGGTAACGGTCTGGAGGCTGCAGCTTGTGCAGAATGCGGCATCCCGCCTCCTTATGGGGACAGGCTGCCGGGAGCACACAACACCGGTGCTCCATTTACTGCACTGGCTGCCTTCAGCCTTCCGGGACTGATTCAAGGTGTTGGTATTGATCTATAAAGCCCTACACGGTCTGGGCCCAACCTACCTAGGGGACCGCCTCACCCCCTGGGTTCTGGAGCGACTTCTGCGGTTGGCCAGGGGTGTCATCTTGGAGGTCCCTCACGTTCGGTGGGGGGCCATGATGGCGAGGGCGGTCTCAGTTGCCACGCCCTGTTTATGGAACTCCCTCCCGGCGGAGGTTCGTCGGTTCCCGGATCTCCTTTCTTTTAGGTGCCAATGTAAAACTTGTTTTTTCTGCCAGACTTTTAGTGGGGGAGATGGGTAGTGGGAGGGATTGGTTGGTTGGGGGAGGGGGGTCATGACTTTTATATTCGTACTGTTGATCTTTTGCTTTTAACATTGTTTTTATTGTATTGTTTATATTTTATATTGTACGCCGCCCGAAGCTGCTGTAGCAGAAGGGAGCAGGATATTAAAATTTTAAATAAATAAATAAATAAATGTGCTCAAGCCCAGGCATAAACACACCTCCTGGGGGAGGGAGTTCCACAACTGCAGCGTGACGGTCAAGAACGCCCTACTCATCGTGGGGGTCAAGTTAAAAACTGGTACCTCCAGACAGGCGTCCCCAGGTCGACTGCAGAGGCTGCGATGGGACATGGTAAGCCAGGCGATCTGACAGATAAGTGGGTTCCAAGTCGATAAGAAATGTTTGCAAAAATGGAACAGTTCTTTCAAACCACCCCTGTTTGGGAGTCATGTCGGAAAGGCCACCGACCTAGTGTGATCAGCTCTCAAAAGCCTGTGCCAAAATCAGGACCCGCGTCAACCTACTCAGTAAGCTTTCGGAATTAACTCCAGGACTTGACGGTCACCCCCTACAGGTAACCACTCTTCCACTATAACGGGTTGTTGTTGTGTTGTCACTCCATTGCAGGATACCATGCCCACCTTTCAGTCTGTTCATCACATGGCAGGCTGATTGGTGTGTAGGTCCATGCAACCATCCAGATTATATCAATAGGGATGTGTGAACGTAGTTCGGATGTTCGGAGTTTGGACTGAACCGGTCCGTTTGGATGACCGAACCGAATGACCGAACCCGAATTGACTGAACCGAACTCGATCCAAACTCATAAACGACCGAACAGTTTGGTATCATTCAGGTGAGAATATCAAGGAGTTAAAGAGCCAGGGGCGCTGGCAGCATTAAATTCAGGGGAAGGCGGGGGACATGTCTCACCCAGAGCCAGTTACATTCTTGATCCATGTGCACAGCAGTGTCTTCCCTGAAAAAAAGCCACTTTCTCATCCCATCATGATTAATGGGGTGGCTGTTGGCCTACTGTGTCTAAGCTGCCCTGTTTTCTCACACAGAGAAACAGGGACCTGCGGCCGTGATGAAAGAGACCGCTCCTTCTCCGGCAGATGAAAGTCGGGAATGGTGACGAATGCTTTAACCACAGTGGTTCAACAGAAGGCTGCTTCCAACATGGCCTCTCCATCCTAAGCATCTGGTGAGCAGGGAGAGACTGCGCAACTCGCAAATGCCCAGGACAGAAGCACATCTCCCAATGGGATGGGCAAGGGGGAGAAAGTTGGTATTTCGATTCTAGTTTTACTGCTAATTTATGGGTTCTGTTTTTGTGTGTCAAAATGTTGAGACCTTTTTAAGGGGGAAAATCTGGCAGCTGCTAAAGGTGCTTGGGAAGCAAGTTAGTCGAGGGGGGTGTATCCTGTGTGCATAGTCGCTGTGTGCATAAGGGGGTGCATCCCTCTCTGTGTGTGTGTGTTTTCAGACAATCCGATAGCCCGCATTGCCACACTTTGACTTACGTGGAAATGCAGGCTTTTGTAAGGTCAGAAACCACCGCCAGATGTTAGCCTGGGCTGGTGTTGACACTGAGCCCGGACTGTGAGCTGGGGAAAGTTACAGCCTGGGCTAAGTGTCGAAAGCCCCCGGGGAATGGCTGCTCGACCGGGTGTAAAGCGTGATGTGACATTTGTATGGCTGCTTTACCTAGGGGGTCCGGGGTGGCAGCGGAGACACCTGTCAGCCAGGGGGGCGGCCTGCTCCATGCAGCATGGGGGTAAGCGGAGGCATATCCATGCATCTCCCCATCCGCTCCCCGGCCTGCCTGCCCTAACATTGGTTTGGCAGCTGGGCCGAGTCCTGGCCAGAGGGACGGCTCCCATCACCACCTGGAGAAGTCCATAACGGTGGCAGGAGTCATCACATTTCAAAGCACCCTGGGTGTGCGCACGCGCATCCACACGTGTGTAGAGGGTGATCCTAGCTTAAAAAGCAAAGGATTCTGGTATCAGCCAGCTCCAGAGCCCCAGACAGGGAGATCCCACACTCTCACCCCATTCCCAGGCAGGGGATCCCATGTGGGAATATCGTTCACTCAACACAAGGATCTGGTTCCCTGGCTGCAGTCCTGCCTCCAGCTGCTGCCTGTGGAAGCAGCCAGGCCCCCGAACCACAAAGCAGTCAGAGATCAAAAGTAAACCTAAATAAAAACACAGTCCACTCCTGTAGATCGCTGTCATTGGGGCTGAACTCCCTCATGTCAGCACAGCATACTCCATGGGACCTGAAAGGTGCTCTAGACCTCCCCATTCAAAACATAAAACCATCGAGAGGCACATAGCACATTAACACATTCCTGAGAACTGCACAGCAGTATTTATATTTCAAATACAAAAAATGGAAAGGGTTTCTGCATTGATTTGTGTTGTATCCAAATCCAAATGCACCACCCTAATGTTAGACATAGGCATCAGCACAAAGCTCTCCTGAGACCCAATCCTGTGGCTAGACCACACTGTCTCTCCATCTCTCTCTCTCCTCTGTCTCTCCTCTCTGACTAGACCACTCTGTCTCTCCATCTCTGTCTCTCCTCTGTCTTTCCTCCCTGGCTAGACCACACTGTCTCTCCATCTCTGTCTCTCCTCTGTCTCTCCTCCCTGGATAGACCACTCTGTCTCTCCATCTCTGTCTCTCCTCTGTCTCTCCTCTCTGGCTAGACCACTCTGTCTCTCCATCTCTGTCTCTCCTCTGTCTTTCCTCCCTGGCTAGACCACTCTGTCTCTCCATCTCTGTCTCTCCTCTCTGGCTAGACCACACTGTCTCTCCATCAGGAGGGCTGAACTGCACCATTCAGATTTTAGCAGTGCCCCTCCTTGTCTGGAGGATTCATCCTGAAATGAACCTTCCTCCTGTTGAGTATGAGCCTGGTCTTTACTCTTCTGAGAGGCTGCATGCACAGCTGGTTTGAACAACGGCAGTATCATAACGCTGCTGTATAAACCTATGGTGCAACCACAGCTTGAACATTGTGTGTGGTCCTGGTCGGCCAATCTCTAAGAGTATATAGTAGAACTGGAAAAGGTCCAGAGCAGAGAAGGACATCAAAAATCATCAAGGGTCTGGAACAAGGGCCATTTTTACACTGATGCCTCCCCACCTCGCTCGATGTTTGGGTGGGTGTGTGGGTGGGGGCCATCCATATAAACGGGCAGCGGAGGGGGGGGATGGGTGTCCGCTCGGTGTTCATCCATGTGAACACCGAGTGGGATGTGTGTGTGTGTGTGTGTGTGTGTGTGTGCGCTCCCATGCAATACCCACCTCCACCCATCACCCACCCACAGAGCCCTCTGGAAAAGGCCCCATGGGTGGAGGGGTGTGTGTGTCCGTGTAAAGGGACCCCCACCCACCACACCATAATACCCATTCCCCCACCCCCGCCTGTGCAAACAGGGCCAAGGAAAGGCTAGAGATAGGTTAGGGCTCTTCAGCTTGGAGAAGAGATGACTGCAAGGGGATATGACAGAAGTTTACAAAATCATTAGTGGCATGGAACAAATAAATAGAGAGTGATTATTATTATTATTTACCCTCTCAAATAATAAAAGAACCAGTGGCCACTTTGTGAACTCAACTGGCAGCAGATTTAAAACAAATAAAAGGACATTACCTTTTTCACTTAATGTGCAAGTAACTTGTGAAACTTTTTGCCAGAGGAAGTTGTGAAGACCAATAGAGTAGCTGGGTTTGCACAAAGATTGGATACGTTCTTGGAGAATAGGTCCCTCAGTGGCTATTAGTCAAGTTGGTCGGCGGAGGAGACCTCTGACTGCCGGGAACTGGGGGTGAACAGCAGGGAATAGATCTCTTCATTGTGACCTCTTGGATACTTCTCTGAAATGACCAAAGGCGGCCGCTGTCAGAGAGAGGATGCTGGGCTCGATGGACCATTGGTCTGTCCCAGTCTGTCACTTCTTATGTTCTCATTATAGTTAAACTAGAGATGGGGCCAGAGTGGGAAAACAGACCCTAAGCTCCCTGGTGCTTTGAGGGCATTCAAGCCTAGCTCCAGAACTTCACCCTATGGCTTGGGTTCAACTCCATTATGGGTTGCCCTGGAACTCCACGGCCAACTTCAGGGAAATCGTGGGTTACGTCGGACACCTCCGAGACCCACAGTTTCCACAGAATTGCATTCCTGTTGGCGCTGACAGGAAAAAACGCAATGAATGTGATGGAGTAAAGAATCGAACTTCCCCGGCACCGATGTGTGGTTTTGGCCCCATCTATCCCACAGTGCCAGGAAATGCAGCTGATTCAAACCTGCTGGTGGGTCTGTCATCAAATGCTGAGAATGCGTCTTCCTTCTCCCGACTCGCTCAGGCAGCGCAACCTCAGCCCACATGTTGCAAACATTCCCAGAAACCGGAGCCCCATCCCTTGAGCAGCTCCAGCAGCAGGGGTGATAAATTGGCCTGTCAGTGAGCCTTACATCTCAGGGAGATGGTGGATTTCTCCAGCACAACACGCTCTCTTTGATCGTGGTTTTCCCCAGCCGAGCACGCCTGGGAGGGGATGTTGGTCGTTGCTGTGTCCCGGCTGAATGGATTTTCAAATGATCGCCTCTTAAATGATTGAGCAGAGTTGGGATGGAAGGAGATGGGTTTAATGTGGACTGAGAAGAGCAATCTTGCCGGTGCCCTGTGGGCGAAGGAACGCCAGTTACTTTGTACAGAGTGATGAATCTGACCTCAGCCTTGGTGTGATCGGGAAATACTGTCGTGTCTTAGAACGCTTTCCCTTGATATGTTCCGCCCACTCTTTCCCTCCAGGAAAGAATCCGGAAGGCAAAGTATGTGTGGGGTTTGTAACATGGGACCCCCCCTACGCATTTTTGCTGGTGACCCTGCAGAGAATTGCAGAGTAGTTGTGCACAGAAAGTATCAGCGGAAACTAAGCACCCTTAGTGCAGAGGCTGGAGCACATGATAGTCCTTGAGGTCTCCTCTAGGCCTAGGATTCTATGCTATAGCCCCCTTTCACAGATTAAAAAAACCCAAACCAACCTGAGACTAGATTTCTCATCCATGGTCAAAAAGAGAGTCAGGACAGAAGTTGGAAACAGAACCCAGGAGCCCTGATACTCACTCCTCTGTTTGGGAGCTTGCTCTGCCAGAGCTGGGGATAAAAGCTAAGGGTGTGCAATTCATTTTTGTGATTTTAATTACTAAAACAAACAAAGCCCTGTTTGCTTCAGTAATTAAAATATAAAATGACAGGCCAGGGTAATGGAAATGGACGAAAAAGGAGGGAAAAAGTGTTCCGTTCTCATTATAAAAATAAGAAATCAAAATAAAAAGAACCCTGCGCCTGAGCAAAATCCGCGCCCTTCCCCAAAACCACGCCAGCAGCACGTCCGCGCCCTTCCCCCAAAACCGCGCCAGCAGCACGTCTGCGCCCTTTCCCAAAACCACGCCAGCAGCACATCCGCACCCTTCTCCAAAACCGCGCCAGCCGCACGTCCGCGCCCTTCCCCAAAACCACGCCAGCCGCGTCAGAGCCATTTGGGGAAAGGGAAGCACGTGCCCAGAAGGGTCATTTTGCTGTTGGGCAGTGATTTGTTTTTTAATTTTTACAATTATTTTTAATAAAAATAAACAAAAAAGAGAACAACAATGAAAACACTGAAATGAACTATTTTTGTTTATGAAACCCCCCGAAAATGAAGGGTTTGTTTTTTTCTTTTGTAAATGAAAACGCAAACAAAACTGAAAACAAATAAGAACATAAGAACATAGTCAGTGCCATACCGGGTCAGACCAATGGTCCATCTAACCCAGCATCCTGTCTCCGACAGTGGCCAGTCACGGTGGCCTGGGAGAAGCACCCAACAGGTCACAATGGGGGATCCATTCCCTGTTGTTTTCCCCCAGCTCCCGTCATGTTCCCTGATCCTGTCTGGCTAATAGCTGCTAATGGACCTATCTTCCAGAAACTTGTCCAAACCTCTTTTAAACTCAGCT
>QEPC01000864.1:2328741-2346506 GCA_003113815.1 Sphenodon punctatus
CCCCCCCCCCCCCCCCGGAGCTAGTCCCTGTTTAGAACACCTTCCACGCTTTGATGAAATGCAGCTTAGCCGGGAGTGAGACTATCCCAGGAAGCAGGGCAACGCGTGGTAACTTACTCCTGGGTGAAAGCTACCACATCCTAACGTACTTGATTGTAAAACCCTGGGGCAGTGACCTGCCTCTAATTTAACGATTGACCAGTGTCAGGCATATTGCTGGACGCTACATGAGAAGCGGTTGTTTCTCAACCCTCTTCCTACAACATTTCCTTCCCTGCTATTCCCCCTCCTGCCTCTCTTCCCTCATCCTTCTCTCCAGCATCCCTTGATGAGGTCACTTCCGTCATCTCTTCATCCAACTCCTCCACCTGCCCCCTTGATCCCATCCTCTCTTGCCTCCTAAGGGCAATTGCCCCCATCGCTGCAACTTCTCTGCTGCACACTATCAGTCTCTTCCCCTCTACTGGGTCATTTCCATTGGCTTTCAAACATGCCACTCTCTTCCCCTAACCTTAAAAGGCCACCCTTGTCCCCTCTGACACTTCCAGCTATCGGCCCATTTCTCATAGAGTCTGTCAAGTCACGTCCAGCTGAGCTTTTCCAGGTGCTGAGGGGGCTGGTCAGTCTGGCCTCTTTCCGCCTGGAACTGAAATCTCCAGTGCTCGCTGTGACTTGTTTGTTGGCTTCCTTGTGGATAAAATTGTTGGATTCATCAAGATATCGACACTGCATATATGGCAGTAGGAGAACCAGAGGTAATTGAAGCCTCGTCTTGTCCTGTTTTATGTGATCAGTTTTAGTGGGTGTCGTTCTCTTATGTGGTGGGGTCAGGACCACCCATTGTGAACTGGACCCTTGCCCATCCTGGCTGGTTAAGGCCAGTTGGGAGATGTTGGGGCCATTGCTGGCTGGGCTAATCAATACCTCCCTTAGGGAGGGCAGAGTGCCGGGCTGTCTCAAGGGGGCGGCCTCTGCTCAAAAAACCATCACTGGACGTTGACTCCCTGGCCAGTTATCGGCCAGTCTCTAACCTTCCCTTTTTAGGGAAGGTTATTGAGCAGGTAGTGGCCCAGCAGCTTCAGGGGAATCTGGATCAGATCAGCTTCCTAGACCCCTTGCAGTCTGGCTTTCGTACCAGTTATGGCACTGAGATTACACTTGTGGCCTTGGTCAACGACCTCTACCATGAGCTGGACCAGGGTTAGTCAACTCTGTTGATCCTATTAGATCTCTCGGCTGCATTTGATACCGTTGACCACGAGTTGTTGGTGACTCGGTTACGGGACCGAGTTGGGGTGGGGGGAATTGTTCTTGAATGGTTCCTGGCTGGGAGAACTCAATGTGTGGTGCTGGGTGATTGTTCATCTTCTCCTCAGAACCTCATGTGTGGAGTCCTGCAAGGCTCTATTTTATTATTTTTATTATTATTATTTTATTTTATTTTATTATAAAATATTTGTTATCCCACCCCCTCCTGCCAAAGGCAGCTCAGGGCAGGGCACAATATAAAAGCATTAAAAATAATAATACATACAGCTTAAAACAATAAACCTATCAATTCCCCCACCCCCAACTCTATCCCATCCCTCCCCCTACCCGTCTCTCTCACCAAACACCTGATGGAACAGCCAAGTCTTACACTGGTGCCTAAAGGAGGGAAGGCCCTGGGCCAAACGAACCTCTGCCGGGAGGGAGTTCCACAACCGTGGTGCGGCCACCGAGAATGCCCTCTCCAATGTGGCCCCCTGCCAAACACGGGGGACCTCCAAAAGGGCACCCCCGGCCGACCGCAATGGCCATTCCAGAACCCGGGGAGTGAGGCGGTCCTGCAGGTAGGTGGGGCAAAGAAAGTGTTTCGCCAATTACATCTGGTGCGACGGCTTAGGCCTTATGTCTCAGACTTGGACCTTGCCACCATCATCCATGCTTTTATCACCTCAAGACTAGACTACTGCAACGCACTCTACGTGGGGCTTCCCTTAGTGATGATCTGGAGATGGCAGCTGGTGCAGAATGCGGTGGTCCGTCTCCTTATGGGGTTGGGTTGCCGTGAGCACATTACACCGGTGCTCCGTTCTCTGCGTTGGCTGCCAGTAGTCTTCCAGGCCCAATTCAAGGTGCTGGTTTTGACCTTTAAAGTCTAGGCATGGGCAAACAGAACGCGGTTCGGATGTTCGGTTCGAAATCCAAGTTCGGGTTCGATGGTTCGGTACAGCTGAGTTCGGTTTGACTGAACTTGGCCAAATATTCAAAAATAGCGCTATCGATACCAAAATGAAACCGAATTTTTGGCCCTGAAAAGACGTTTTTCCTGCCCCCGAACTAATCTGAACTTATCCGAACTCGACCAAACTGTTTGGTCATTCGAGAGTTCAGTTTGGACGTTCGGTTCGGACGTGCGAACAGACCGAGTTCAGTCTGAACTCTGAACATCCAAACCGCGCTCGCCCATCCCTAACATAGCCCTAAACGGCCTGAGCTTTGCTTATCTGCAGGACTGCCTCATCCTCCAGGTTTTGGATTGACCCCTGAGGCCGGCTGGTATCGCCCTCCTCATGGTCCCCTGGGTATCGGGTGGCTACTATGGGGAGGACATTCTCAGTGGCCGCACCACGGTTGTGGAACTCCCTCCCAATGGAGGTTTGCCTGTCCCCGGACCTCCCCTCCTTCCGAAGACAATGTGAGACCTGACTGTTCCGCCGGGCTTTTGGTGAAGGAGACTGGTAATGGGTGGAGGGTTGGGTATGGTGGGGATGTTAGTTTTTTTTTATTTTTTGTGGGGTTTTAGTATAGTATATTGTTTTAAAGATGTTGTGAGCCTCCCTGAGCTGGTGTGCAGGAGGGGGTGGCAAATAAAATAAATAAATAAATAAAATAATAGGTTGCCAAGGCTGCATATCATGGCAGGAAGGTGGTGCGATGGCGAGAATGGCTGCACATCATTTGCCCCCCCCCCCGCTCCCCACTGGGGGCGCCACAGGAAAGTTTGTTCCCGTGGCCGGAGCATCTCCATCCAGGGCAAGCCCTCCCCCGGGTGGGACAGATGTCCAGGATGACGTCTGTTAACACCCAGAGAGTCTAAACCCTCCTTGGGCAACTTGTTCTATTGCTAAACAGCTCTGACCGTTAGGATGTTTTTCCTGATCTCTAACCAAAATCCTGATTCCTGTAACGCGAGCCCATTGTTACTAGTCCAACCCCTGTAGCGACGCAGAACAGTTCCTTGCCATCTTCTTGGTGTTAGCCCTTTAGATATTTGAAGAATGCTATCATGTAAAATTGTATATTTTATGTGTTGTAAGCCACCCCGAGATGCCATTGGCATGAGGGCACGGCTAAAAAAAGGCAAGGAAATACATAAATTAAATAAATAAATGTTTCCCTTTGGTCTTCCCTTTGCTGGGCTAAACACACCCAGTTCCTTCAACCTTTTCTCAGAAAACTTGCTCTCCAGATCCTTTATCATCTTTCTTGCTGCCCTTGAAACTGCTCTAATTTGTCATTGTCCTTCTCAAAATGAGGTGCTCCAAACCGGACACAAAAGAACCCTTCTCCAGAATGATTTTCACATTTCAGAATGGCCCTAGAGTGGCCATATAGCTCCCTCCACCCCAACATTTTTTACTCCCAGGTAAACTCTTCTTTTGGTGAATGTGTCCTGGGTCTCCCATCCCTTCAAATGCGCTTGTGACCTTGCAATCTTATTTCGATTTCCATCCTTCACCAGCTCACACCTACTGGGTTCTCTCTACTTCAGTGGTCCTTAACCTGCGGCCAGGGGTCCATGGAGCACATCCAGGGGGTGCACGAGGAACCAGCTGCTTCTGTTCTGTCTGCCCTGCTCCCAGCTGCTCATCATCTGTTCTTCCCCTGCAGGAGGCTCTGAGAAGCCACTAAACAGTTGGGCCTATTAGAAGAGGGAGTGCTAGTCAGGCACGTGTGGGACCAGGGAGGCACAAGGGTCCCTGCCTCCATATAATTTTTATGGGGTCTACAAAATTATTATTATTTTTTCATGCAAATGAAAAAAGGGCCACGGGAACGCACGAGATTGTTGCAACCCCAGTGAGACGTTGCACGTTCTTGCAAGGATGAGATTCCTGAGAAACCTCACAAAATTGCTCTGCGCATGTGCAACGTAGCTACTGCGGCCGTTCCGCACATGCCCGGGCCCCCGGCGTCTACGTCGCACATGCGCAGAGCTT
Source organism: Sphenodon punctatus (assembly GCA_003113815.1). Lineage (NCBI taxonomy): Eukaryota > Metazoa > Chordata > Lepidosauria > Sphenodontia > Sphenodontidae > Sphenodon > Sphenodon punctatus. The sequence goes on from QEPC01000864.1 coordinate 2,332,947, forward strand.
TTTTGAGGTATCTCGAGAATCTTGTGAGATTCTCGAAACTCTAAAAATACTCCCTGCATGCACAAAACGACCACCAGGGCGTGCGCATGTGCAGGGCCGGTTTCCAGCCGCGCGAGAATCTTATGAGAATGGGTCAAGAATCGGCCGATTCTCAGCCCGTTCTCATCTTCGAAAATCTTGGTGAGAACCTGGTTCTTGCCGAGATTGTTGAGAATTGCCGGGGTGAGTTTCAGCCCTAGCTGAGATCCCCTGCTCTATTTAGTTGGCATGAGAAGGCAGCAAATAGGTTCCATTTTTTTTTGTTGAGCAGGGATTTCAGGTTCCTGGGCCAAATTTGTCAAACCATTGTGCTTTGTACAGATGAGCAGAACACATAGCTTTCCATTGTGAGTGGGGAAGGAAGTACACACACAACATCATTTTTTGGTTTTCTAGACTGATTTTTCAGCCAGTAACCAGAAAATCAGTAAACTGATACTGGAAATGACTGAATTTCCAGGTATTCGGGTACCCAATCATCCCATCGAATACCCAAAATGGTGGATATTACATACAGGTACCAAATTAGGAACCAGTTCCAGTTTGCCCCCGAGCCCCACATCTTTTCTCTCATTGCAGCCCGAATGGCTTAGTTTCTGGGACACTTCTCCAATCCGCCTCTCCCGCGCGAGGCAGAGAGCTGAGCTTTAATTAACAGAAAGCGTTGCCCATTCTGATCAGCACAGCAATCCAAAAGTTCAATTGCTGATTGAGGCGAGAGCCATTTCTCACCAGGTAGAGAGAATGGGCCTCGCATCGGAACATAAAAGATTGTTTTAATTAAACCTGGCATTTCCCGAGCTCCTGCTGACTACAGAACTACAGCGGAACATTCAGGCTGGATTTTAAAAAAGAATTAGACAAACTCTCCGGGGACAGGTCCTCCAGCAACGGTTAGTCAAGATGGGTAGGGCATGTGACTGACCACGCACTCTGACCCCCGGAAACTGGTCATGAACATTCGAGGAAGGATCACTCCATTGTTGCCAGGGGGCTTACTCGGAAGCATCCCATGCTGGCTGCTGTTTTGGGCAAGATGCTGGAGTGCATCTAACGTAGAGCTGAAACTCACCCTCGCGTTCTCATATAATCTTGGTGAGAAACTGCTTCTCAATGAGATTTGTGAGAACAAGACTGGGTTGGGAATTGTCTGATTCTCGACCTGTTCGTGCATGAGACCTCGTGTGGCTGAAAGTCAGCACGGCATATGCTTCTGCAAGCGTTTTGTGCATGCGCAGGCCCTGGTGCCCATTGGCGCATGTACTGTGCCGGTTTTAGAGTTTTGAAAGTCTCCCAAGATTTTTGAAAACTCTCAAAAACAGCTCTGCGCATGTATGGAATGGCTGCCATTGCTGCACATGTATGGAATGGCTGCCAGGGCTGCGCATGTATGGAATGGCTGCCAGGGCTGCGCATGTATGGAATGGCTGCCAGGGCTGTGCATGTACGGAATGGCTGTGGCAGCAATTTTGCGCATGCACAGTGCTGAGTTTTGGCCACGCAAGAGCTCATGCTGGCTCCCACCCCCACCCCCAGTTGTCTTGCTGGCCTCCCATGCAGTCAGGCAGCACTGACTGGATTAAGCCAGCTCCACCAATCATGATGCAATGGGGTTGGGAGAATTTACCCTGAACTCATATAAGAAATCGCAGACCTACTGTTAGTAATTTGTAAACTATCGCTAAAAATCTGCCACTGGACTGGAGGACTGGAGGGCGGCAAATGTAACCTCAATATCTAAAAAGGGATCCAGAGATGATCCTGGAAACTACAGACCAGTAAGCGTGACATCTGTGCCGGGCAAAATGGTGGAAACTATCATTAAGAACAGAACCTCTGAGCATGTTGATAAACATGGCTTAATGGGGAAGAGTCAACACGGATTTAATAAAGGTAAGTCATGCCTCACTAATCTGTTGGAATTCTTTGAGGGTGTAAATAAGCAAGTGGACAAGGGAGACCCAGTAGATAAAGTGTACCTGGATTTCCAGAAAGCATTTGATAAGGTCCCTCATGAGAGACTCTTGAGAAAATTAAGAAGTCATGGGATAGGAGGTAGTGTCTTACTATGGATCGGTAACTGGTCAAAGGATACGAAGCAAAGAGTCGGACTGAATGGTCAGTTTTCACAATGGAGAGATGTAAAAAGTGGTGTATCCCAGGAATCTGTATTGGGACTGGTGCTGTTTAATGGATTCATTAATGATTTGGAAAAGGGCATTAAAAGGGCTTGGTTCTGCTCACCTTTATCCTGCCAGTGTTGCTTTTCACCGATGTAGATGTAATAACACAGGCAAGATATTTAGAGGGCTATCTGAAAATGCAGATAATAATAGAGGCGGCAGAAACAGCACAGAACCTGGTTCCAGCTCGGGTGAAGTAACGGTCATGATGGGCAATCCATTCCCCGTTGTTCACTCCCAGCTCCCGACACTAAGATGTTCATCCCGTAAGCTACTTGGTTAATAGCCATTAATGGACCTACTCTCCAAGAACTTATCCAGGCCTTTTTTAAACCCAGCTCTACTACTGGCCTTGACAACGTCCTCTGGCAACAAAGTCCATAAGATTGAGATTGGCCACAGTCGTAGGACAGGATGCTGGGCTTGATGGACTTAGTCTGGTCTGGTCTGACTCAGTATGGCACTACTTATGTTCTTATGGTCTTATGATCAGCCAGTTTTGGCCCAAGTCTTCTCCCTTGAAACATCACAGGACTAACTTGGATCCACCCAGTTCCAAGTGCAGAAGGAGAAATGTTTCCCAATCCCTAGGATCTGCCCACAGAAAGGTGCCACTGAAGGGCTTTTTGAAGCAGTTCTTTTGCCCTCCTGAGTGGGATGGGAGAGAAACACAGGTCAATTTGGATGATTTCCCCCCTCTTGAATGCCTGACCCACAGAAGAAAGGAAACCTGGCTTCTTGACTGAGGCAAGTGAAGGGCCTCCTTTTCACTCTGGGGTTGGAGTGGGGGCTCCAGTTTAGTGCCTTGTGTAAAATGGTGGCAGCAGGGCAGTCATTAAAGCTGAAATCTGTACCTGATTTGATACTCGCTGGCAATACCCACAATTTCGATAGCCCAAATTGGCGCTCAAACACTGTCCAGATACGCAAATTCTCATAATTTGGGGGTTTGAGTTTTCAAGTACCTGAAATGATTACCTGAAAACTCAAAAAATACCTGAAAACTCAAAAAAATACCCCCAAACTCCAGGACCAGAAATCAAAAATCCAGAACCAGAAGTAAAAAAATCTGACAGAAAATCACATTGTAGTCAGTTGGGTACCTGATCAGACACTGATTCAGAGTTCAAAAAGCACCTGAAATTCTTGATTTGAATTGGGTACAGCTAATTCTACGGGCATACCCATTTGGGTGAGTACCTGTCTCAGCGATACTCATCGCATCCCTGGTGTCATGAGACGATCCTGTGGCTAACTTGGGGGATTGGGGTGGCAGGGGCAGCCATGTTAGAAATGAAGTGGTCCATAGGGACTCATCCAACCCCTTCTGATGTGGCACCCCCCATGTGAACCATGGAGTTATAGTGTTCCGCAAGGGTGGGGGAATGTTGGAAAGGGCATGTAATAGGCCTTTTGTCCGGCCCCTTTTCCCACTTAGCCCTGCCCCCGTGGAGTGTCACAATGCTCAACAAGGGCGGTTGTTATTAGGGCTGAAATGAGAATCAAGTTGTTTCTCACAAAGATTTCATGAGAACCGAGAATTGTTACCGAGATCTCAGCACAATCTTAGTAACGGTTTGAGATCTCGGTGTGATGTACTATTTACAGTTTACTGTGATTTACCCTGCGTATACCAATTTACCGTGTACTGCTTACCTTGTACTGCATTCGTCCCAGTAATGTGGATGTGCAAAATGGCCACCTCAGCTGTTCTGCACATCCACACCCCTCTTCCAAGATGGCGCTGGCAGCATTGCCATCATTTTGGAAAAGGGAAGCCATTTTGCACATGCATATTACTGGGATGAATGCGGTACATGGTAAGCTGTACATGGTAAATTGGTATACAGTACATGGGAAATCATGGTAAATGATACACAGTAAATCATGGCAAACTGAGAAAAATTCTCGACCGAGAAAATGTTGAGAACTAGGGGTTTTCTCGACTGATTCTAGCTAAATATGAGTCACTGGCCTCTTCGCGGAGGCAAGAGAGAGGCCTGCTTTTAGCTGGGGAGAGGGGGTGGGTGGGAAGGAGGGACTCCATTTTAATGCAGGTACCTTGGATAAGATGGCGGCCATTGTGCAAGAAGAGAAGTCCCGGTGTCTTCTCACCCCTAGAGGGAGCTCCTCTTCCGGCACAAGGATAATACCGCTCCGTGCTCTCCGGTCCTACAGTAAAGGGCCCAAGAATTAAGAAGCTGTTTATCACTGCAGGCACCTCACCTGGCAGGGAGAAATAACTGGTTCTAATGGCTGATTAAAATGAGAAGAGAAAACCTGCCCACAGTCCGTATATTAAATGACCCCGATAATATTCCAGCCAAGCAGAGTCCTGGGAACTTGTGATGTGCTGGCAAAGCTAAGAGCCAAGAAGCAGAGCGGCGCAGGAACGATCTCCCGAACAATCAGAGTGAGCTGCCCCCGCCATCACTCCCAGTCATTACGCCTCCGGCAGCGATGATCAGACGAAATCAGAAATGCATTTTAATCAATGCAAGGACTATTATTACATTGTTATTATTACCAGGCACCATTAGACATTAGGCTGCAAATGGGCCATCTCCCACAAATAAAGGACTGTGGAAACCCGCCCGTCAGAAATAAAGAGACAGCCGCGCGCCGGCAAAGTTCGCCCCCTCCTAATGAAGGGAAGCAAATGTGTTTGGGCTCGGAATGCAAATCTGTTTGGCAGCCTTGTGCAGAGAGAAAGCAATGGCTCAATTTCTCTGGAATGAGGGCTCTGGCACGGAAACCGAGGGCAACCGCCCCACACCACGCTCTTTTGTCTATTGGGGGGGGGGCTGATTTCACCAGGGCAGAGTGCGGCCCCCCCACTTTCAACCAGATGGACCTCAAACACAACCACACCTAGGGCCCTGAAAGGGGGCAAGGCAATGGGGAAGGGGGAGCAGTTAAAGATGCAACCAAGCACCAGAAGATTTGCCCCCCCCCCCGATGAATCAGGGCTGCCCAAATCGACTCGGCCCCATTCATGCCTCATTGATGCCCAAACAGGACCCGGTGGGCTGTCCAAGTGCGCCGGCCGGCCGGCCTTTGAAAGTGACAGGTCCTGTCCAGCCACAATAACCCAGGTCAGGTCCTGTCACTTTGAAAGGCTACTCCCCCCAGTGTCTCACAACTGCACTCTGCAGCACTCCAGTTGAGGCATGTCAATTTCAAAGACCATCTGGTGCTCCCCCCCCCCCAGTGCGTCCCAATGCTCTGCAGCACTCCAGCTGGGGTTTGTCAGTTTCAAAGGCCAGCAAGGCTACTCCCCCCAGTGTCTCACAGCTGCACTCCGCAGCACTCCAGCTGAGGCGTGTCAGTTTCAAAGGCCATCTGGCGCTCCCCCCCGACCCCAAGTGCCTCCCAGTGCTCTGCAGCACTCCAGTCTGGGCGTGTCAGTTTCAAAGGCCAACAAGGCTACTCCCCCCAGTGTCTCACAGCTGCACTCCGCAGCACTCCAGCTGAGGCGTGTCAGTTTCAAAGGCCATATGGCACTCCCCCCAGTATCTCCCAACACTCTGCAGCACTTGTCCATCTCAATGGCCAGCTGACATCTCCCAGTGTTCTGCAGTGCTCCATCCAGGGCATGTCAGTTTCAAAGGCCAGCTGGCACACCACCACCTCCAACACTCTGCAGCACTCCAGTTGAGGCATGTCAGTTTCAAAGGCCATCTGGCGCTCCCCCCCGACCCCAAGTGCCTCCCAGTGCTCTGCAGCACTCCAGTCTGGGCGTGTCAGTTTCAAAGGCCAACAAGGCTACTCCCCCCAGTGTCTCACAGCTGCACTCCGCAGCACTCCAGCTGAGGCGTGTCAGTTTCAAAGGCCATATGGAACTCCCCCCAGTGCCTCCCAACATTCAGCAGTACTCCAGTTGGAGCTTGTCAGTTTCAAATGCCAACTGGCCCCTCCCAGTGCTCTGCAGTGCTCCAGCCGGGGCGTGTCAGTTTCAAAGGCCAGCTGGCACCCCCCCAACACTCTGTAGCACTCCAGCTGAGGCGTGTCATCTGCCGCTCTGCCCCCCCGTGCCTCCCAATGCTGTGTAGCACTCCAACTGGGGCTTGTCCATTTCAAAGGCCAGCTTGCACCTCCCAGCATTCTGTAGTGTTCCAGCCAGGGCATGACAGTTTCAAAGGCCAAGCTGGCACACCCCCCCCCCAACACTCTGCAGCACTCCAGCTGAGGCTTGTCAGTTTCAAAGGCCAGCTGGCACCTCCCAGCGCTCTGCAGTGTTCCAGCCAGGGCGTGTCAGTTTCAAAGGCCAGCTGGTGCTCCCCCCACTACAGTGCCTCCAGCTGGGGCTTGTCAGTTTCAAAGGCTAGCTGGTGCTCCCTCCCCCACCCCCATAAATGCCTTACGGTGTTCTGAAGCATTCTAGCTGGGGCATGTCAGTTTCAAAGGCCAGCTGGTGCTCCCCCCACTACAGTGCTTCTTAGTGTTCTGCAGCACTCCAGCTGGGGCGTGTCAGTTTCAAAGGCCAGCTGGCGCTCCCCAGAACTATGGTGCTCTGTAGCACTCCAGCCAGGGCTTGTCAGTTTCAAAGGCCATCTGGTCCTCCCCCCTCCCCCTGCACAGTGCCTCACAGTGCTCTGCAGCACTCCAGCCAGGTTCATGTCAGTCTGAAAGGTCAGCTGGTGCTCCACCCTACAGCACCTCCCAGCGCTCCCAGCTCGGGCATGTCAGTTTCCAAGTGTGGTGCTCACATTTTTGAGCATCAGGCACCCAACCGATCCTTGGGGAGCCTGTTGGGTGCCCGAAAAAGTGGCTATTACCTGCGGGTACTAATTTTAGTACCTGTTGCAGCACTAGGTGCGGTCACCAGGGGCGCCTGCGTTTTATCTTTGCTCTGGGCCTTGCAAATTCTAAGGCCGGTCCAGGGCTCCAAGATCCTTGCTTTCACAAGGGGCTTTATTGCACCCATTTCATCTCCTTTTGTTAGATCATCGGATCCCCTCAATGACAGCCCCTTCACGCCCGTCAAGTCTCTTCCCCCCACCCCCAGTAGTTATGCCTGTAGGCTCAGTGGCTCAGCCAGGGGCATATGGAATGGGCAGAAGAAGGAATGGGGCCCCCAGTCTTGTGGGCCCCAGTGCAACTGCATTGCCTACCCTTACTATTGCTAGACTCTTGGGCCCCACACCTGGATAAAGTCAGAAGGCAGGGCAATGGCTCCCTCTGGGCATGCTGGGAGTGTGGGGTGTGTGGCCTAGCCATGTCATGCCTTGTGTTACCACCTCCCTCATCTGCAGGGGTGGGGCCAAGGGGTTTTCCTAGTATTGCTCTTTTCTGGCGTAACCCCTTCTCTTATGGAAGGTCTTTTGACTAAGCCAGCCCCTGAAGGCCTAGTTCCAGGGCATAGCTATCACAGGGACAGGAGATGGAGTTAGTTACACCGGGCCCCACAAATGGGGGTGGGGTTGCATGCTCCTTGGTGCAACTTCATCCCCCTGCTCTTGAGAGTGAAGGGGCCCATTCCATCCTAGCTTTGCCTCCAATATATATATCTGCACCATGTGAAAGGAAGGGGAGGCGTGCGTCCTTTGAGGGGAAATTAGTTGGGGACGGGGGCCTCGATTGGGAAGGAGGCTGCCTTAGGAACTTCGGAACACGTGGCCAGAGCTGGATCCTCAAGGCAGTTTGGGTCCTGTAGGAAATATTGGTGTGGGTCCCCCCTATTGCTTCCATGCCTACACTCCTGAAGCTGCCCTGACTTCTCTCCTTCTCTTACACCCCATAGACCCCACACCCCTTTCTTGTGCTACTCCCTCCCCTCCACCTATTTCCAGAATAGGCTGCATCATCCAACCCCCCCTTGCCAGGCTCCTACTCCCCCAGACCCTATTGATTTATGTCTGAGCCAGTCAGGCAATCAGCGTCTTCCCCAAACCCAGCCTCCTTTCTCCTGGCTTGGCTCTGTGCTGCCCCCAGTAGGGCTGTAGCAGAATGTCGCAGTGGTAGCTATTTCTGCCGGAAACAGCGTTTCCGCAATTAGTGGTACGGTGTGGCAGAGGCTTTCATTCTGCTAGTTTCATTCTGCTACTTCCGCAGTTCCGTTAATTTCATTCCGCTACTTCCACAGGCTTTGCAAAATAGCAGAAACATGAAATTTTAGCTACTTCCGACATTCTGCCAGCGCCACAAAATAGCGGAACAGCGGTTTTCCGACAGTTTCCACAATTTTCCTGCAATTCCGCAATTTGCAGAATGCTGGTGGAATTAGTGGAATGTCCTCAGAAAAGTCGCGGTGTGGCACGGGCAATTCTGAAATGGCAGAATGGAATTGCGGCGCGGTAACAGCTGCTGCCGCATCAGCCCTAGTCCCCAGCATGGCAGAACACACAGCCTGCATAGAGCCACATCCTGCCTGCTCCCAACTCCTAGAGCCTCCTGCTGGGTTTCGACCCTGCCCTTCAGTCTCCCCCCTCCTCCCCTGCACACAAGTCCCTGGGCAATTGCATGATCAGAAAGTGTCTGGATCTGGCCCTGCGTGGGACCCTTAGGTACGGGGCTAAGTCACCCTGGGTGTCAGGCCAGTCAAATCAGGGCTAGGCCAATTGCCACTCCATCCCCAAGGTCAGGGAGGTGTCCCCCAGTGGCAAGAGACAGGAGAACAAGTGACGCTGGTATACGACCTTATGGAAGGAATGAAATCTCTTGGAGAGCCGGGGTCCCTCTGGAGCTGTCTTCACTGGGGCTCAGGGCTCAACTGGCGCCAATACAGAGCGATCCCAGAATGTCAGAGCTGTCGTTTCAATGATTAGAGGATCTAATGAGATGAAATGCATGTAATGAGCTGCTTGGGCACCTCATGAAATACAAAGAGCCTTGAGCCCCCATTAGGGAAGCAAAGCTGCTTCTCTCGCTCCACACGGCCTCGGCCCCAGAAGGACTCTGGAGCAGATTGAAATTCCAAACCTGCCCACACTGGCTTCCATACATTAGAGGAAGCGGCAGGAGCCAGAGCCGCGTGTGTGCATGCAACTGCATGAGCAAAACGGCAGAAGTGTAAATCTCTGTGTGTAAATCCCCCCAATCAAATCCTCCACAGACCCACCTTGGTGTGGAAATGGCCATTTGCAATTAGCCAGCGAGCAAACCCAGTTGTCAGGATCACACAGAGCTCATTTTAACCTTCAGGCCCGACGCATTTAAGTGATTCATCTGCTTATGGGCTCCCTGGTCATTCTTTCATTTGGCGGAGCCGTAGTGCGTGGAGGCTGAGATTACAATGGACAAATAGGATGACTGAAACTCAGCAGTGGCTCATCCGTTGGGGCTAATGGGACTCAGTCCCTCCAGAGAACTCCAATGATCAGAGCTGGATAAAAGTGAGCCGTAGGCAGTTGCCAGCAAGTATCACTCTGCATCTGCTCACAGTAGAGCAGCCAGAAAGAATAAATTCTTCTCTGTGCTCTGCCAACAGCCAAGCAGTCTGTGCTTGGGAGCTGTGAGCAGGCGCAGCACAGAACTTGCTCTCAGCTGTCTGGGGCTAGCTCAGCCTTAGGGCTTAGTACTCAACACAATCTGGTGACATCAGATATATACTAACTGGTAGGGATGGGACTATCAGTATCGGATTAATCCGATAATACCGATAATTGTCTATTGGATTAATCCGATAATACCGATAATTATCGGTATATCGTTTTTTAACATTGCCTGTTTCTCTCGGATTTTTAACACAATGCCATTTATTAAAATGGCTGCAGTGTTAAAGAGCCGAGAAATCGGCAATGTTAAAAAACAGATATACCGATAAATCCGATATTGGATTAATCCGATACTGATAAAACCGGTAACCGATAATTCGGCTGGAGTCCCAGCCCTACTAACTGGTCCCTTAATGGGCTACCAAAAGAACCAATTCAGTGTTTTTTATCCCAATTTCCTGACTTCTGGTACCAATGTTTTGATCCACTGAACACATGACATAGTATTCAAAATTGTGGGTGTTACCCATAGGTAGGAAATGAGCTAATCCCCATTTCAATTCTACTCACATCCAGCTTTGGCTGTTAGATAATGTTTTAAGATGTTGCCACTTTTTCCCGGACTGGGATTAGCAAACTCCCATGGGGGGGATTTAGATGCTCCCCTGCCCCCCCGACCAGAAGTCACATGGACTCCATTGTAAACAGTGGCACCGCAAAACTCCAGCATGTTTTGAGTCCTGGACTTGAGACCTCAGCTATTGGGATTGGACAAGTTCGGGTCTCAAAATGTGCAGGAGTTACGCTGCACCGCTGTTTACAATGGCGGCCGGGCAACTTCCGGTTGGCAGTCGGGGACAAGCATCTAAATCCCCCCATGGGAGTTTGCCAATCCCAGGCTGTTGAAGTTCAGGAAAAAGCAGCAACATCTAAAACCATCCAGAGTTCCCAAGAAGCAGGAGTGTCTGATGGCAAGCCAGGGGAAGCAGGTCTGTTTTCCCTTTGGGGAGGGAGGTCAGTTTGTGTGTTGGCGGGCTGAGGTGCATGTATGTGAGTGAGGGGGATTAGGTTTAAAAGGATCCTCAGGCAAGTCAGATTATTGGGTCACATACCTGTGTGAGTACAGACGTGAAGAGTAGGGATGAAACTAATAGTAAAAATGTTATTCGCAAGTATTTCTGGGTTTCGGAGGACTGGCTCCGAGTGTTCAGTCGGTCCTTGGAAACTCAGATGAATACTCGGTACTTGGTAAAATAAAACTGAGTACTGAGTATTTCCAAATACCGAGTAGCGCATCACCTTATACAGGGGCAGGAAAAGACTTGTATGTTGGTCTGAGTGGTAGACCAAATAGTGAATACCAAGTGCCGGGCCAATTCCTCCATTCCGCGGTACTCTGTAAAACTGAGTCGGATACTGAGATAGTAAAAACGGAGTCATTTTGAAGACTGAGTTTCAGCGCTAATGCAGAGACACGTGCTCATATGCTTACACAGACACACTCACTCTTTCACTTCCCAGCAGTGGCACCGTGTCAGGTGGGGTCCAAAATCAGTGTCGGGGACCTGGAATTGCCAGGTGCCACAAGACAGTGGAATGGGGCAGGGAAGAAGCATGCGGTGGGGCTAAGAATCAGTACAGCCACACAGGGGGGACCCAGAACCAGGGAACTGGCATGGGGGGGCACAGAATTGGGGCGTGCCAGAAGGAAACAGGATGTACCCCATGAAAGCAGAGCTGGGGGATCCAGAGTCACTTAGGGCTGTGGGAATCTCAGCTACGGCATCTGTGGGAGGCTTTGTCTCATACCTGTCCTAGGGCCCTCTCATGGTGGCTGTCCCACCTATCTGGACGTCACTGTGTATGAGTGTGCGTGGAGGGGCTGGGTTGGGTTGTGGGGTTCCGGGGGGAGGCTGTGGGCCAGGTAAGGAACCTGGGCGCCACCATGCTCTGTCCATGAAAAATCGGAAGTATCGGACATGGTTTGAAAAGGCTTTCTCCAGCTGTGTGTAAGCTTTGCCCGCGTTTAGCCTTGCCCCAGCAACCTATGCCCTGGTGACCACAAGGTTTGATTTTTTTGTAATACAAAGGGAAGGGGATAGGTAAGTATTCCTGATTTTCCAGGAGTACATACTCCTCTTCCCACTCCTGAGTAACAGATTAGTACCCTGCGTGAATGCTTCAGGAGTAAAACAGAAGGCCCAATTATGTGAAATTATTATTAATTATTATTATTATATTATTTTATAAGCATTTGTATAGCGCCAGCTGTGTACCTGGCGCTTTACAGAACAATGAGATAGACGCGGTCCCTACCTACGGCTCACAATCTAATAGACATGAAGGGGGGAGATAAGGAGAGGCCGGGCGACGTCCGGTTGGCAGTCGGGGATGAGCATGTGTAAGCATGTGAGAACATGGCCTAATTCATGATGGTGCAACACCAGGCATGCTGATAGTGTTATATAAATAATAATCCAGCTCTTCCAAATTGCATGCTGGCCACTGGGCCACTCTCCCCCTCTGCTGTCCTTCCATCAGTTTTATATAGACTCCAGCACTGTCATTCCAGTCTAAGCGAGTCATTCGTCTGCCAGCTCCTCCCGGTTTCCCCAAGCGTCCCTCCGATGCCCAGTGCCCCACAGAACTGTGCATGCTATTAGTGTTTAGTATTGCCGATGCTCTGGGGATCCGCTCTCCGCTTTGATCGTGCCCAATTAAAATGCGCTCATGCTGGCTCTGATAATCACCACTGGGGCTGGAGTGATCATCGTGTCTCAGAAGGGACGTGATCGGCCCAGCGGCGCTTTGATTGATTGACTCGTTAGACACAGCCATTTCCATCCTGAGCTTTTCGGGGTTTTCCTCAGTACAACAGTTTCTGTTTGGGCAGGGCTCTGGGACACCCGTTTATCGGTGCGGCACAAAGCATGGACATTTGTGACTTATTTAAAAAACAGAGGAATATCAGGGAACGTAGACTGAGATCTTCCTAAGCGCCAGGACATCTCCATGTCTTTGATGTGCCGCTGACATCAGCCACTCGGATGGCTCTGGGAGCATCACTGTTAGATGACTGTTGCTAAGGCCTGCCACTAGAAATCAAGCACATGCTCTTATCATTTCCAGAGCTGAAACGGAGAGGAAAAAAAAAAAGTTCCATGGCTAATATTAGGGTTGAAATTCAATTTCAATTTTGTCTTGACTAGGGCTGATGCGGCAGCAGCTGTTACCACGCCGCGATTCCATTCCACCATTTTGGAATTGCCCGCGCCACACCGCGGCTTTTCTACAGACATTCCGCTAATTCCGCCGGCATTCTGCAAATTGCGGAATTGCGGAAAAATTGTGAAAACTGTCGGAAAACTTCTGTTCCGCTATTTTGTGGCGCTGGCAGAATGGCAGAAGTAGGGAAAAAGTCATGTTTCCACTATTTTGCGAAGCCTGTGGAAGTAGCAGAATGAAATTAGCGGAACTGTGGAAGTAGCGGAATGAAACTAGCAGAATGAAAGCCTCTGCCACACCATACCACTTATTGTGGAAACGCTGTTTCCGGTGGAATTAGCTACCGCTGCGACATTCTGCTACAGCCCTAGTCTTGACACTTTTTCAGTTGAGATTTTTCTTGATTTGTTCCATGTACTGTTTACCGTGTATCATGTACTGATTTACTGTGTACTCTGTACTGACACAGCGTACTGGGTACTGGCTTGTCGACGCACCCCCTCCCCCCAAAGAAGACGAGGACACAGTATATGGGTTTGAATGGCCTCACTCTTTATTATTTAGCCAAAAGGGGGAAGAGGTAACCCTCCCACTTCCCCCTTTGAACTGGGGTCCTATCAATCTCTTATCCCTAACTGTTAACCTTCCCAACAGGAGGTTCCCCTATTGTGCCAGGC